>CM064579.1:16579383-16937862 GCA_032716605.1 Paralithodes platypus | reverse complement strand
ATTTTATTCAGCCCATGATGGAAGTCTACACATTACAATGCTACAGACTATCTCAATTTATCCGTTTGGGCTACCATATATTCGTCCTAAGTTTCATAAAATCGCCTAAATTTAGCTGAAATCAAATAAAGAATACGTCGCCGATACAGTAAGGGTAAATGCAACATTAGATGCAAGGATACATTAGTTATATATCATGTGTGGTGACGGAACAATATAGTGGGTATTAATGTGTTCAATTTGAATCCTACATGTAAGTATATGATGTGTAACCATTACTAAAATAACCGGATTATCAAAGACCCCAACTTAATAAAGGAAGAACTCAGAAGAAAAGGAAATTAAAACAAATCAACTACAGAGCCAGAATCATCAGAGAAAACGAAACAGGAGAGAAGAAGAAGGAGCAACTAAAACAAAAACAATAACAATGGAAGCAGAAGCCCCGAATACCAAACTCAACATGATACCCAGGATACCCAAATTGCCCCACATCATCAACAGAGAAGACGGACAGAAACATACCAGACCAGACCTGCACACAAAGAAAGAAAACACTGCTCCAACACCATAAGATAACCAACAATCAAAACCCCGTGTTCGAGAGAACCAACAAAACAAAAGCTACACATCTCCACAAACAACTAATTTCCCTACAACCACTATTAACATCAGACGAGACGCCAGAATTGCCACCATCACCCCGGAGATACCAGTAACACCAGGCAAGACCATCACCAAAACACCACAACATCACGAGGCTCCCAGAAAGAAGATAGTGTTCAGTCAGGGACAAAAGGACCAACATCGCTATCTTAAGATAGGACACTTGCGCTCTTCTTCCACCCGGAAGCCGACTCACCTGCCCGCAAACTTCTAAGGGGTCCTCCTAATCCCCCGTGGATACGCCCCCCTGGATTTATGACCTTTTGACACACCTGCCCTGGGACATCGCAGCTGAAGTCGTCAGTACTCCGACGAAACCTGAATAGGACAAGCAATTCTAGGGCCTGATAATCTGGCATGTCAGCAATCTAGCCCTACAATTACCCTCCCATTCAAACAGAGTATTGAAGCCATGGTGAATATCTCTTAAAGGTCTGAGGAGTTGTTTTCCCTATTGAGGAATTATTATTGTCACAGACCATGGTATACGTTACCATAATAAGATCCATAATAGGCTGCACTTTTTACTGTAGTACTAAAAGTATAAACTCGTGGACGTGTCCCCACCTTACTTCTCTTACTAAATCCGCATTCTACAAACTACCGAGGGATACTTGCCATGGTAATATCCTTCGACTAGTTCTAGGGCTTTGCGAGATACCGTTACCTCGGCAATCTGCATATAGAAGTCCTTAGTGCATCTGTCCAACGCCATGGTAGCGGACACTTGCAATTAAAAGGTTTAAACACCGTCCCTGAGTTCTTTGAACCTCTTATAACGATCAGTGGCAGATCGAGCAAAATAGTACAGGTCATGATCTAACTAGCTCCTCGCATTAGTCCGATACGTTGTCACTGTGTCATGACACTAGAGACATTGTATTAAAGATCCTAAGTCAAGAGTACCGAGATGGAACTCCATCAACGATTAGCATAACGATCAGGATTGACGAATAACTCTAGCCCCAGACATGTCCGGCTAAACCTACTCGCGTTCGTCCGATGAAAATGCCCGATGTCATGACATTAAGGAACTATCATTTAAGATCCAAAACCAGCTAATCCATCTATAACCCCAACAGCTTATCCACACGACAGGCCAACCTGGACGGCCCAACGGAGAATCAGAAGACCCCCATTGCTGTTACCTCAACTCATCACCACTCCAGCTCCAAGTGTTAGCTTAGGAGTAAATATTGAAAATTCACAATAAAACCTATACCCAGAAACAAGGTATAAGTAATTCATAGTTAGAGTCCACAAGTATTGACTCTGCCTGAATTCTCACCAGTGCAAAGGTGCATAAATAAATTAGAGTCCAATGCGATTAACTTAGTCTGATTATCACAGGTTCTTATGAGAGTTCCTGAATTATTTTGTGCATTTACTTAGAGGTAAATACAGCTCTTATATTCCTGATCCCGTTCCAGATTCACATTGTGCTAGGAAAGATTATATATATATTTTTTTTTTTTTTTTTTAAGAGACAATGAACGGAGGAAGGAAAAACACAGATAAAACAAAAAGGTCCATGTGCCTAAAGGCATCCTCCATTCATAAAATGTTTGTAACAACTGGATTTAAACATTTGTAGATTGTAAGTTTGTGGAAAGCAATTCGAGGGAAGTGAATTCCAAAGAGTAGTAGCTCTGGGGATAAATGAATTCTGATAAGCAGAAGCTCTGCATTGTGGAGGAGAAAGTGTAAATTCATGGGCGCTCACAGCTGCCCTAGTTCTACGGGGAAAGATGTGGAGAGGCGGCACAATTGAAGCAAGTTCCTCGGAACAATTGCTGTGAAAATATCTGTAGAATAATGCAAGGGATGCAACGTTTCTTCGTATGGATAATGTAGGAAGGTCCTGTGTGATTGCAGGGTTATTGATTAATCTAATAGCTTTATTTTGAATGTTGTCCAACTGCCTCAATGCAACCACTCCACTTCCACTCCACAGAGGTGAACAGTAATCCATCTGAGAAAGCACATGACTTTTATATATCACGGCCAACTGCTCGTCAGTGAAGAATTCTCGAACTCTGTACAGGAGTCCCAGTTTTTTAGAGGCATTCTTAGCAATGCTTCTAACATAATGTGTCCAGCTCAAGTTAGTAGTTAATGTTACACCGAGAATGTCAATACTAGGGGAAGTGGGAATATTTACATCATTAAAAAATATATGGGAGTCAGTGAGATTCTGTCGGTCAGAAAATTGAATGTACTTGGTTTTCTGTGCATTAAAGGAAACTAGATTCTTTTGTCCCCATCCATTAATATATTGTAAAACCATTTATTCACGCATAACTATTAGTATTGTTAAACCTAGGAGTAGACAAATAAATACAGTTCATAAAATAATATACTCAGTGTTATAATTATGTATCCTTTATTTCTTCTATGCATGTGTTGTGTGATTTTGACTTCTCCAGTTGAGTAGAACCTACCAAATCCAATCTCAAAACCTGGTAAAAACCCTTGTATAAGAATTACATCTGTTTGTGGTGTATTGGTTTAGATGCTTATGTTCTGGGTATGGTGTCCCGAGTTCGAATCCTGGGAGGACCATACGCTTTCATTAGTTTATTCAAGTACGGTTGGTAATTTATGATTAATGTTAAGAACGGGGTGTAACTTATATCATTATGATGTTCTTGCATAATAGATAATACTGTAGATCTACGTATCTGCATCCCTTATTCACTCCTGCGCTGATCCATCTTTCCAGCTGGTTTAAGGGGGTATTACTCGCTTTTTCTGGACCTCCTTCTCCCTCATGGTTAGCATGTTAGTTTTGACATTTTAACATGTTCATTCTATTAGTTTGGCGATTTTGAGACTTTTCACCCTATTTTTTGTCAACATAAAGACCTTTCGTGCCATTTAGGTGTCAATTTTTTCCTGGTGAGTGTAAGCGAGACTCTAATTTTAGAAGGATCCGGCCTTTGGCCAAGACATTTTTCTACCGAAAAATGTAAAAATTTATATTAAAAGGGAGTCTAGGGGGTGTTTTTCTAAGCTTGATGGAGTTCTAATATAAAGGAAAAAGAAAGCACCACGACACTACCACCAAGCAATATTTCCACTCATACCACCACACCCCCGAGAAAGGAAGCTCTAACCACCACACCACCAACATATGCCAAAGTTGCCTCGATCACTCCCGCACTCCTTCCAACACACCGGCAAAGACATCGTTGTAACCATCAACACCACAAATGATAACCGGAGAAAGAAAGGTGGAAAGGAAGTCAAGGCAAGCCGAAGCTTGCATAAACACTACACCTCCATGCGCCCTTCTTCTACCAAGCCGCATCTATTATATAGATATTCGTTAGTTAAATGATTCAGTGAACTGTATAATAATATCATATAATGGTTTATATCACCTGAAGACTGGAACTAGTGCTGTAGACTTTTGTTGACCTGTTGAGCCGTTATGATGCTACAAGATGGTGTGTGAAACGGGTGATAGGATATTGTTGATGTTTAAAGAAGGGGGCCACTATACTTAATGATTGATGGGAATGATGATTAATGATCTATGGATAGATGGAGAATTGATGAGCTGAGTACTATCACTAATGGGGCGAAAGGTGAGGTGAAAACACAAGAGCGTAGGCAGACGGTCTGGTAGTTGTAGCGACTAGGGAGAGAGTGAGTGCGGGGCCCTCACCTTTTGCGTGAAGTGCGCCGCTATCACGCATGCGCAAATGGGTAGGTATAATTTTTCCCACCCAATTAGAATTACCTAAGTTCATAGGAATGATAGATTACCCAATATTCAATATAGAACATATTTATCAACCTTTTAATTATTCTATATAATTATTGATCCCACAAACTTAATACTAAATACTTAATGTAATACTTAAAGTAAGACTGTCCATATCAGAGTTTGGACAGCATCACCACCACGAGAGGAAGTCCGGAGGGGCTACCCCAGCCGCCCCAGGGACTCCTCCCCGCACAGCTGTCCTTCTTACCCGGAGAAGGGACACCGGGAGAAACGCCAGAAGAGGTAAGACTATGACAGGCAAAGATGAGATCTATATCAGTTGGAAAGCTCTTAAAACATAATTTATTTCACTGGAAGATATTTTAAGAGCTGGAAAATTTGGGCTATGCTGAATAAACTATTATAGCACTGACATATAAAGATTTATTCACGATTTTTAGATCTTGGCTCATCAAAGGAATTATTTATTGGTTTCACCATGGTGGCAACCCAATATTGATTTATCCGCCTCGATTACTAGAAATTACTGTCGATAAAGAAGGCTGTACTGACGTGCGCTTTATAGGTAGTAAACCGACCCAATTCTGGACCCTTTTAAAAGTACACGCACTGGCAATTGGCTTTTAAAAGGGAGGGCTCGCGAGATACCGTAGCTTAAAGCATACTGGCACTCTGCATAGAGTCCATACGGTACGTTGTCCCAGGCACTGGCATTAAGACACATATGCGTAAAAGGCCCAAATATACCCATCCACCAGTCCCTGAAAGACTCTAATAACGGTCAGGACAGTTAGGAGACGTTGCATAACAACTCTCTAATGTTAGTCCGATGATATGATATGCACAACACTGGCATAGCAGATTCATATTCATTCATTCGTTAGTCGATGAAAATGGAGAATACACCAAAGACGAAGTACAATTGAGTAATGCCCTCAATAACTTCTTTGCATCAGGTTTTACAACAGAAGACCTTAGTGATATCCCTACACCATCGCCATTTCAGATTGATAATTCAGATCTTCTAAGCAATATCACCGTTACAGAGAGAGAAGTATTGCATTGTTTAGATAAACTCAAGGTAAACAAAACGTCTGGACCTGATACAATCTCACCTAGAGTTCTAAAGGAAGCTAAGGATGAGCTCTCCAAACCACTGACATTGCTATTCAATAAATCCTTGCAATCTGGAACTATGCCTGATTAGTGGAAGCTAGCCAACGTAACACCGATATTCAAAAAAGGCAGCAAATCCCTACCAGTAACTATCGTCCAATTAGCTTAACCTCAGTTGTATGTAAAATGCTAGATACACTCATAAGAGACAGACTCATAAATCACTTAGAGGAAAATAACATACTTAAAGATACTCAACACAGCTTTCGTAAAAAACGTTCCTGTTTAACAAACCTCTTAGACTTCTTCCACGGTATCCTCAACCTGTACGATGAGAGTAAATCTGTAGATATTATATACCTTGATTTTCAAAAGGCCTTTGAAAAGTTCCCCACAAACGTTTACTGCTAAAACTAAAAGCGCATGGAATACAAGACGGTGTGTTGAAATGGATAGAAAATTGGCTCAGCGACAGAAAGCAAAGAGTAGTCATAAACGATAAGGCATCCAAATGGACAAATGTAAGTAGTGGGGTACCCCAGCTACTTACATCCCCCCCTCAGTTACTAACCCATATGTCCCCTACTAACTTCCTAATCCTGCCACGGACATTAGTTCCAGGGTAGTAGTTCCCTTTCCAATGTTCCCGAGCAGTGGCATAGTCAGTAGAGCGTCGGCGACTGATCAAAGGGTCGGCGGAATGAATCCTCACTGTCAAAATGTTCTTGGTAGATGTCAAGCCCGGGCAACTTGACCTAGCAATTCGTGACAAATGCCTAATCTGTATGGCCACCCCTTCTCGTGAATTACGGTGTCTGGCAAAAAAAAAAAAAAAAAAAAAAAAAAAAAATCTTCCCGGGATTCGAACTAATGTGAGGTCTGCTGTATTAACCAGGAAAGTTATAAGCTTTAAGAAACATACACCAATTATAATATTTTAAGATTATTAAAGGACTGAAGAAACTAGATACTTGAGGCACATATATTTTAATGTATTTTATTATTCATTAATCGCCCAACTAGTGGTGCAAATGTCCTAAAATCTCGTACGTAATAGAGCTTAACATGAAGGAGAAGGTGGCCCAGAAAAAACAAATACCTTTTTGTAATACTCAAGGCATCACAATGTAGTGCACAGTTGCCCACATAAGTTCAATTTCTCTCCATTTTTTTTTTTTTTTTTTTAAAGAGACAATGAACGGAGGAAGGAAAAACACAGATAAAACAAAAAGGTCCATGTGCCTAAAGGCATCCTCCATTCATAAAATGTTTGTAACAACTGGATTTAAACATTTGTTGATTGTAAGTTTGTGGAAAGCAATTCGAGGGAAGTGAATTCCAAAGAGTAGTAGCTCTGGGGATAAATGAATTCTGATAAGCAGAAGTTCTGCATTGTGGAGGAGAAAGTGTAAATTCATGGGCGCTCTCAGCTGCCCTAGTTCTACGGGGAAAGATGTGGAGAGGCGGCACAATTGAAGCAAGTTCCTCGGAACAATTGCTGTGAAAATATCTGTAGAATAATGCAAGGGATGCAACGTTTCTTCGTATGGCTAATGTAGGAAGGTCCTGTGTGATTGCAGGGTTATTGATTAATCTAATAGCTTTATTTTGAATTTTGTCCAACTGCCTCAATGCAACCACTCCACTTCCACCCCACAGAGGTGAACAGTAATCCATCTGAGAGCGCACATGACTTTTATATATTACGGCCAACTGCTCGTCAGTGAAGAATTCTCGAACTCTGTACAGGAGTCCCAGTTTTTTAGAGGCATTCTTAGCAATGCTTCTAACATAATGTGTCCAGCTCAAGTTAGTAGTTAATGTTACACCGAGAATGTCAATACTAGGGGAAGTGGGAATATTTACATCATTAAAAAATATGGGAGTCAGTGAGATTCTGTCGGTTAGAAAATTGAATGTACTTGGTTTTCTGTGCATTAAAGGAAACTAGATTCTCTTGTCCCCATTCATTAATTCTAGAAAGGTCCTGGTTCAGAGAAATTGCAGTGTTTATTTTTGAATTTATAAGATCGGGTTGGGTGAAAGAATTGGTAAATGTGAAGGAACTGTGGAGTGTTGAGTCATCTGCGTAGGAATGTATTGGATTATGAGTGGTAGATATGAGATCATTGATATGAATGAGGAACAGAGTTGGGGCCAAACTGATCCCTGGGGAACACCAGCATTTATTGAGTGAAATTGAGAATAAAGGCCATCTACCATTACACGTATTTTTCTGTTATGAAGATAAGAAGAAATTAGTGGAACTAATGATGCAAGGCCGTAGTGTGACATCTTCGACAATAAGGATTGATGCCAGACTCTATCAAATGCCTTTGATATATCCAGTGCTATTGTATGTGTTTCACCATGTTGGTCTGTAGCTTGGTTGATTTGATGCGTAAGAAGGCAAAGAATGTCTGCAGTTGATCGACATCGTCTAAAACCATATTGCCTATCACTGATTAATTTATTATTCTCCAGATGCTTAATTATGTGATTATTTAATATAATTTCAAAAACTTTGCCAAGAGTGGAAGTTATAGCTATTGGTCTGTAGTTTGATGGATCTGAAGAGGCACCTTTTTTAGGAACTGGATGGATGTTTGCTTCTTTCCAGGGTACTGGGAAGCATGAGGTATGAGTACACAGACGGAAAATTTTTGCCAATACAGGAGCGAGCACCAAGGAGCAATTCTTAAGTACTATTGGAGGAATTTCATCTGGACCATGATCTTATACATACACATATAATTCACATAATTGAATTGCAAGTTTAGTTTCTTAAGCAGTGAACTCATTGGATTAGTTAACTGATAATTGATAGAAACCACACTCGCAATTCATTCATACTAAATTTACTTCCATGCATAAGATCAAAATTATAACCAGAACTTATGTGGGCAACTGTACCTTAACCCCTTGAGGATTATGACGTATTTTAACAGATTATTCTGGCAATCATTAGACGATTATTATTTGCTGAGGAAGGAGCTTTAGAAATTTAATAGAAAAACATAGAAAACGACTATATACAGTATACTCTCCAGGCCCACACGTTCTCCCTAAACTAAATATAATTGTTTAATGGTTGCCAGTATTAATTGAAACGATGCGTCAAATCTACCGAAGGGGCTAATTATCCTACATGTACTCACTATACATTGATTAAGGGGAGCGATTTGGTTTTTCTGGACCCCTTACTCCCTCATCCTTAGTACCATTAGATATGAAGTTTTAAGACATTCGACTGCAATAGTTGGCAATAATATGACCTTTTGCTCCATTTTTTGTCAATATTAGGACATTTTGTACCATTTTGGTGTTGATATTTCCCTGTTGAGCGATAGAGAGCGTGTAATTTAGTCGAAACAGGCCTTTGGCTGGGAATTTTTGGTATAAATTTGTTTATAGAATTATCTCGAAGGGTGGTCTTGGGAGTGTTTAAGTTTGATAGAGGTCTATGAAGTAAATTAAAAACTCACACATATACAGGGTATATATCAATTGTCTGTACTAATTGACCGCCGCGTAAGAATCTACCCTAATGTACAGTTGCCCACATAAGTTGTTCCTCGTCGTGATTTTATGTATGGAAGTACCATTGTATAATTGTGTTTTCTTTTAAATATAGTTAAATGATCAGGTGAGTTAACCACTGCATAAAAAACTACACTTGCAATTCAATCATGCGTATTATATTTTCATGTATGTGATCACGGAGAGAAACAGAACTTATGTGGGTAACTGTACCTTCATTATAACCAACCTTTTCCAAAAATCGTAAAAATATACATCGACATATTTCCATGATCCATAAATATACAGTAGCTAATGTAAAACAAATATTTAAACATGAGCAAACAAAATATCCTATCTCCGCATAATCTCCGAAAATAACTGATAAAACAAACATCTATCTATCTATTGCCTGACGCCGAGATCCTCAAAGGCGTGGCCACGAACGTACCGCCCCCATGCACCTCTGTCCCCAGTCAATCGACGCCCCTCCTCCCAACCAGCACCGCCTTCATCCATATACTTCCTCATTCCATCCTTCCACCTCTCTTTCGGTTTACCTCTCCCTCTCTGTCCTTCCACCTCGCTATCAAACATGCAGATAAAACAAACATGCAGATTCCTATATAAACAATGATCATAAGTGATCATTCAGTAACGAAGGAAACTCGTTGGAAATATAATATACTTAAAATATATTAAATTCAAATATTTTGAGATGAAGAAAAGTAGAGGTGACTGAGTATGCCCACCAATCTTTATAAATGTTACTGTTTCTCCTGTGTATTAGAATAATAAGGTCTCATTATACACCGGGGGCGAATTTGATCCTGACGTCATGGACCTGTTGGACGAGTGCTTCCAGTACCCTGTTACCGGTGGCTGCTGTAGTGACGGAGGTCACCTGCTCCACCAGCTCCAGTACGTCTTGCGGGAAGGATTCAGCAACAGTGCGGTAATTATGCGCATCAAGACGCGATCTTGCTGTATAAGATTTGTTGTTTGATGTGAACAACTTGCATATGCCACAAATTACCCAGATGACCAGTAGGAGCGCATTTATGAGATAGACAAAGCGGAGTGCCAAAAAGACAAACCCAAAATACCAATTTTTGGCAAACGTACAACCAAAATTTTCAGTGTTAAGCACTGCCAAGCCTGTTTTGGGAGAAATTTCGCATTTTCCGTTGTTGTCGAAAACACCCTGAATAGCATCAGTGTTTACATCAGCATATCTTTCAATATCAAAATTGAGACCTACAAATGTTCCTGATGATACATGATGTACCAGAGCTACCGTTATAAAATTGCACAGAACCAAGTAAGCGCCAATCTTAAACCTGGAGGCTGATTTCGGTACACAGCTGCGTGGTTGAGGAAAAATTGCACTATTTCCTGGTCTGTTAGATCACATACACAATCAAAAAATTTATCAATTCTTTTATCTGCATAAATATTCCTTACACTTCTGGCACTAAGATATATTAAGCTGGAAACGAATAGCGCAATTGGAATATACCGATAGTTCGTCATATAAAGACGTTCAACATGAGTACGGTCTTGTGGATCGGGGTGCACCTCCGTGTATGAAAATCCAACACACAGGTCATATTTTATGGGGTCGGTTAATACTTCGAGCCCACCTCCCTGAGACATGCAGGTTGGGGCGTAATTATCTGGGAAGTATAGCGTGAGGGCGAAAAAACTACTTATGAAAAAAAGAAACACAAAACGATAATTAAATACCAAGAAAAAGCTTCCGTCATTGTCGACCGGTGCAGTGTGTTTTGTGCAAAGCTGAGAAAATAATTTTGTTAGAGTCATCTTGATGATCGGTAACGGAAATGCGATTTAAATATATCAGACGAATAGACTTTATCTGATATCAAACCAGTTGAAAAATTATCAAAGCTTTATATTATGTAATTGTAATCACTCCTAGATAGCTTCGTTGAATGATTTTTATACTAATTATGTTAAATTCTTGCAGATAAATGAAGCACAACACACAGCACTGTTCACTTACTGACACCGACTTCAGGAATGGCAAGTCTTGCTCGTCATGACCATATTGTCCACATACATATAACATGATGTTATTGTTCCTCTAGTGTTATATTCTATTTGCATAATTATTGATGAAGATAAAACACTAGTAATTACACGACTGAAATACAATGTAACTCACATAATAGAGAAATTATGTAGAATTATTTATAATCTTTTGTTTTGTTACCCATAGAAAATAGTTTTCTATGATAGATGATTGAGAGAAAATGAAAATATTGGGGTGTCTATTACATACTTATTTTGTCCCGGAATTTGAAAATATTTGATTTAAACATATTTCAATTACTTTTACAATTACACACCTAATCAGTTACATCGCTCTCAAGTGCTGGGGCTTGTACTGAAGGCTGAATTAAAATTAGCAGCTCAATTCTCGGTAACTAAATATCAAATGAGAAAATACTATGTCTTTGCGTTATATTATTACCAAATATTCATAATTAACATAACATTTGGCTGTGAAAACGTTGTAATAGCGGAGCAATTAAGATGAAAACGAACCATTTTGTTGCCAGATTAAATAAAATCGGCCACAGTTAGCTTTCCTCAACTTTTATCGCCATCGTAGGTCTGGAAATTTACGAAATATACACTTTTATAGTAATTGACTGCTGGCTAGTTTTTTGGATATTTACTTTGAAGTGCTTCTGCCTCAAGAGGGTGTTGTTCTCTTGGTGTTGTCTGAGGCAGGGCTACAGTGTCGACGCCACCCTTCACTTCGCTGTATGTACTCCATGTTGTGATGTGATAGAGTTTGATGTTGCTGGGCGAGATGCAGCATAGCCTGGGATGCTTGGTTGATCTGGGATGGTCGAGAGAAATTTGTCCAATTCTCTCTTGAACATTTCAGTTTTCACCTTGAGGTTTCTTAGGTGTTACGGTAGGTGGTTGAACAGCAGGGATCCTTATTTATTAGTGGCCCTTCCATCATTGTCGATATGCCTATTAGTATAATAGTCTTCTCTCAAGCACCCGTGGTTAGCATGTTTGAAACACCCGCCGCAGGGGAAAGAGTCCTAACATCATAAGTGTAACGCTAATTCTCTTATGGAATCGTTTTTATGATTGGGTACTCAATACGAAAAACTTCATAAAAAATAAAAATTAACTTAAAATATGTTATATTAAGGCTTTCCAGCTCGTGGATGTCTTTTGTGGATTCTAGCCAAGACGCTGAACCGAGCGTCGCCATTAGTTCTTTTCCTTTTCCTGCGCGCATCCTGTTCAGACGTGCGCTGCCTGTGCTCTGCTTTATACTTTGTTCGCTCAACTCTAGTGAGTCTTTTGCTCATTTGTATATATCTGAGTTGTAATAGAATAGATTTAGGCTAGCTAGAACAGGCAGCCCCATTGGTATGTCCGCAGGGAAGTGTTAAATTAGGGTATTATGTGGAGGCGCATTATAGGCCCCTTCGGGCCCACGCCTCGTGTGTTTTTGTTTGTGTTTCTGCACCTTAGCTTTGCTAATTACCAGTAGTTAGGAAGCTATTATATCCGCAGGACAATGCTTCAGGCCATCTCTATGAGGTAGTTGCATTATTTTGTTTATCGTACCAGACGCTCTGGTCCAAGAGTTGTCACACGTGGTGTGGAACTTTCCAAAGTCTGTGTCTGCGCATCCCCTCGTTCGTGGGGTTTTCTCCGCGCGCTGCTGCTATCTTCAGAGGTAAGAGTAACATATTCAATGTGATGATTACTATGAGCCTTGTGGCCAGCCTCAGTAGGGGTATTCTTAGTAGGCTAGGGGTATTATTTTAATGCTTAATTAATACTATGTTTAGCCCTAAGATGTGACCCTCGTTTTCATGTGGTGATATTATACATGTTAACAGGGTGTCAGGAGACGTTCTGACTGATTTGGTGGGTTTTATGGGGGTTGGCTGACTTTCTCAGATAAGTCGGTACCTCCAAAAGTTTGTTTTTTTCTTCCGGCGATCTTTCTGTGTATTGATGCCAGATACTCGCCTTGCAGGCGAAAAGGAATTAACCAAATAACCCGGCGTGGTGTGCGGTACCACTGGACTTCCGGCGGAAATGCAGATTCCTAAGGGAAGTATCTCGACCCGGCCGAGTGTACTCGCCTAGACCGATAGCCTCATGCGGCATGATTGACTTATAACGCCCGGCGGAACAGTCCAGTGAGGTAATTGACTATCCCTCAGGTCCTAATAGACGATACGATAGTTAATTGGCAAGGTTAATATGGGCCGGTGACACTTTGTCACAGGTAAGCAGTTCAAAAGACGAAGACACCTTCAAAGTTTTTTCGCATACAAGTACAGCGGAAGGTTAGAGTAGCGGTTGGTCTACAGCTAATTTTCCGACGTATTTGTAGGTGTTATGGTGTGTGTACCCCTCGGTTCATCCTTATGAGCATTGATTCCTGGAAATTTTCTATTTCCAGATCACAGCACATCAGTAGCAGCACAGGTCGGCAGGGGAAGGGGCCGATCCCGGCGGGTGGGGTTTTAGCTCCATCTTGCCTCTAGTCAATCTCTGTGCTACACCTACTTGCTCTCTTATCCCAGTTTTTGCACATAAACTCTGCGTAAAATGTGTAAAGTGCCTCGATAGATCACGGGGCATTTGGGTTTCTATAAGGTGTTCCATTTGTTCTGAAATACGCTCCGCACTATTTGGTAAAAAAGATCATTCGTGTCTAGTAGCACTTAAAGAAATTAAGAAAATTTTCAGTGCCTATGCAAAAGACATTGCCCATAAGGCTTTACATTGCGACGATGAAGCTCTCTGGGAGCACTTAGTAATTAAGTCGCCTGTTCTAAAATTAACGCCGGCTAAGTCTACTTCTAAATCTAAAGCTAAACCTAAAATTCTATCAAAAGAGATAGTGAGTAGCGGGGATAGTAGTGACTCAAGCAAGGCAACCCCCCCTGGCCGCCACAAGAGGGGACGTTCTCCTTCGCCGAGTGACCACTCTAGGTCCAGGTAAAGGTCTCCCCTCAGGCAGTCCAGGCAGTCCTCGGTGGAGTCTTCTAGGTCCCACAAGAGACGCAAGGATGACGCGGCGGCAGCTAGCCACAAATCAGAAAAGGGTCATAAAAGTTCCCGAACGGAGGAGGCGCAGTCGCGGCACCGGCTAACGCCGGAGTCACGGCCACTCCCCTCCGCCTCTACCTCCACATTACCTCTACCTCACTCTACCTTATCCCGGCGAACACTACGGCGAGTGACACGGCAGTGCCCGCCTCATTAACAACTACCAATGTTCGTGTTATAACGGACATTACTCACCCTCCTCTTGATAAACTTCCCCATAGAAAAGGTCCTATGCCTCTTTTGTATGGTCCCGACTGCTCGTGGATTCAAGTCATAGCAAAAAACCCGAGCATTGCACAGACAACCATATCGGGGGAGATCCCAGTTCCTAGTGAGTTGGTAATAGAGGTGAGTAAGAGTAAGAAGCTGAGGGCCAAAGTTACACAAGGTCATTTATTGGATGTAACTATCAAAGCTATTCCTAATGTTTATTCACCTGAATTTTTTGTGTATTCTGCTACTCCGGCATTACCTCCTGCCTCCTCTGCACGACTCTTTGCTGATTGGACGAAGTCTGACGGCGTGAACGATAATAAATCGCTCAATACGCTAACGCCGGAGTTGGATACTCCGGTTCTAGATCAGCTCACAATCAAGTTCTGCAGGTGGGGCAGGTAGGTCTAGGCCCGTGGGTGGACTGGGAGGCTGAGGCGCAACAGTTTGCAGCTACTATCACGTCAAAATCCTCCCACCAAATACCTCAGGATAACCACATTTGGTTCTCAATGCCTATCAATAAAGCCAGAGGGGTGTCCCCTGCTCTTTTTTAATTTCTCTCGGCTCCCAAACTGTCTCTCTATGACTTGCAGGTACCCTTTTCTACCCCCCCCCCCCCCCCTCTGGCACACTTAGACAGAAATTTTAAATTGAGAAATAAAGCTTTTAGACTATTTTCACAATTTATTTTGAGCCGCCAAATAGCCCAGTCTCTCACAAGGACCATAGCCGCTATTTCTGACCACAATGTAAGGAAGGCCACCGAACTATCCCGGCGGCGTCTTTTACAGAATTCCATCCAGTCCTTGGGTGATATCCGAATAGCCTTGTTGGAGACTGTTCGTGCACGTCAGGACTTAAGAGTGTATATGGTAAAGAAGTTACCGGACGACATTGGTCGCCGGATAACCCATTCCCTTGTGTTGACTGCCTCTTTGCTAAACCTTGAGACTTGGAAGGCAGTGTATAATATGGTTGACAGCTTGCAGCCGAGTACTTCCCAGGCTAGGAAGGAGAACTTTAAGAAACCGTACTCCAAAATTAAAGGCGGAGGTAAGTCACAACCTACTGGTGCTAAGCAGCCCTTTCAGGGCCCCATGTCTCCCCCAGCACAGGGAGGCACTCAGCACAAGCCTAAACAGGGAAAACATTCAGGCAAGTGGCATAATAAGAATAAGTCACAACACAAGTCAGGTCAGGGAGCGACACCGGCCAAAACCAGTCAACCGTCTACCCCTACCCCCCCACCAGCAAAAAACTAGCTATTCAAACTCTCTCTCTCCCAGGGCCTATCGATGGCGAGTTGGATCCGAGGGTAGTTCCGCCGGACAGGCCCAGTCAAGTAACTGGTTCATTCCGGGCGTGTCACCGGGCCTGGCCCCGGCGAACTTGGGCACGGACAGTGTTATGCAAAGGCATCACCTGGTGGTGGCTCCAGCGACCTCGTTTACGTCAAACTCGAGAAGTCAATCATGTTTCTTTAGAGGTGGAGTCACTAGTCCAGGAAATGATCACCAAGCATGTCATTGTCCCGGTCGATCCAACTTGCCGTGTTTTCACGTCCAGACTTTTTCTCGTGTTAAAGAGGGACAGTGTTCAAATGCGACCAGTAGTCGACCTATCGTGTTTGAACACCCACATTCACAATTCACCCTTCAGGATGCTCACTGTGAACCACATTTGGCTAACACTTCCGCCACAAGGTTGGATGTGCTCGTCAGACCTGACAGACGCCTATTGGCATGTCCCTATCAACAAAAGGTTCCAAAAATTCCTCGCCTTGAGGATCAGGCAAGAGACTTATGTCTTTCAAAGAATGCCATTCGGATTGAACCTGGCACCGAGAATATTCACGAAATTAGTCCGGCAGGACCTCATGCCAATGTTAAATCAGGGGATCAAGGTGTTGTGGTACCTGGATGATTGGCTGGTACTGGCGGAGTCATAATAATAATAATAATAATAATAGTTCTTAAAGCTAGCGCATGCTAAGCTAGCTAAGGATAGCTCAATAAGGCCGATTAGGCGTATTTCCATTGGGGTCCTGTACTACTATCCCATCCCTTTGCTCATGAGGGATGGTAACGACTCAGTGCTTGTGAAAAATCTTTAATGCGCCGAGCGTGGGCGCGAACCCGGACCTTCTGGGTGGAAGTCCGAGACGCTAGTCACTACACCAAGCGAGCCGCTTAAGAGAGCTTATGCAAAATCCATGTCAATCACATTATCAATCATGTACAATCCCTAGGGTTCAAGGTCAACTTGGCAAAGTCACATCTTGTTCCCACACGGGTAGTTCAGTGGATAGGGTTGGTCTGGGACACAGCCAATCTTACTCTCAGTCTGAGTGTGAACAACCGCAACAGATTTCGAAAGAAATTGTTTTTGTTTCTCCACAGTCTGAACACGACGAGAAGGACCTGGGAGTCTCTTGTCGGGTCTCTTAACTGGATTCAACCAACTGTAAAGCCTTATATTAGTTACAACGAAACTTTAACCCTATCAAGATATGATGGTTAATATACAGGAGACGCAACAACGTGTTTTTCAGGAATTTGTTTTGGTATTTTGATTTTGTTTTTGGTGTTTTAGTGGAATCTAGTGATGAAATTGAATGGGAATTAAGCATTTACCCATTATCCATCAATCTAAAGACACGCCCCCCCGATGAGTGGGGAGGGCTATGAAGATCAGGGAAATTGAGGAGTAAAAAGCGTATAGAACATTATAGAACACGATAATACACATTTGTAACCCAAATTTGGCTCGGGTTTGTTCAATTTCCAGACCCATAAAACCCGATTTTTTGAAAATCCGAGCCAAGTTTTGACGAAACTTGGCTCGGATTTAACAAATGTAAAAATGAAAAAAACACAGTAACCTTGGTAAAATATTGGCTCGGGTTTTGTCAATTTCCAGACCAATAAAACCTGACTTTTTGAAAACCCGAGCCAAGTTTTGACGAAACTTGGCTCGGATTTAACAAATGTAAAACTGAAAAAAACACAGTAACCTTGGTCAATTATTGGCTCGGGTTTTGTCAATTTCCAGACCCATAAAACCTGACTTTTTGAAAACCCGAGCCAAGTTTTGACGAAACTTGGCTCGGATTTAACTAATTTAAAAATGAAAATAACACAGTAACCTTACTAACATGTTGGCTCGGGTTTTGTAAATTTCCATACCCATATAACCCGACATTTCGAAAACACGAGCCAAGTTTTGACTAAACTTGGCTCGGATTTTACTAATGTTCATGTTAAAATTACACAGTAACCCTAATAAAATCTTTGTTTGGGTTTTCATAAGGTTAACATTACCCTAACCTAACGAAGTAAGAATGGGGTTAACATTAGCCTAACCTAACAACCTTACCTAGTAAGAATGGGGTTAACATTAGCCTAACCTAACAACCTTACCTAACCTAACCTAGTAAGAATGGGGTTAACATTAGCCTAACCTAACAACCTTACCTAACCTAACCTAGTAAGAATGGGGTTAACATTAGCCTAACCTAACAACCTTACCTAACCTAACCTAGTAAGAATGGGGTTAACATTAGCCTAACCTAACAACCTTACCTAACCTAACCTAGTAAGAATGGGGTTAACATTAGCCTAACATAACAACCTTACCTAACCTAACCTAGTAAGAATGGGGTTAACATTAGCCTAACCTAACAACCTTACCTAACCTAACCTAGTATTATTGGTGGGGGCTGCCACCCCCACACCCCCGCTGGTTGGGTACTGGCTGAAAAACTTGTTGTTTTACAGTAGGCCTATGTATTTTATTTTATTTTTGTTCTCCCTTATAATACATTTCAGCTCTTAATGACATATAGCAATGATGTATAGCCTATGCTCTACCGGACCTATTAGGCCTAAAAAGATCGATGGGCTAACTGTCGGTCCAAAACATCAGTATAACCAACTAGCCCTTGCATGCCAGTTTAATCCTATGCGAAAAAATCTTTTACTTTATGTTACTTTGCGATGACCCATTAAGATTCCCTAGCTAGCTGTGGTCCGGCTCCTTTATGTTGTCCCAACCAACCAACTAACCTTAATGAACAGAGGAGGTACTGGGCTGCCTGGCTGGCCGCTGGAGGCTCGATCACCACTCATCTTGGTCAACAGCTGGTGGATTTTTGTTTCGAATTTTTCCATGTAAAACAAGTGTATGTGCATTTCAAAACCAGATGTCCTCGTCAGCTGAATTTGGAACACTGGTTATTGCACTTTGGACACTTTACACTTATTGGAAGGCGAAAAGGTCTTAAGCAGCCTCAGTGTTTTTAAAGACGGTGGAAAAAGCTTTGATCGGCTCACACCCTCTACACAAGCTGGCCAGAGTCAAACTGACAGCTTATATCCTGGGCCACCTGTTTTCCAAATCAAGGCATCACCTGATTGGTCGATAGACATCACGTGTCAGTGAACTCGAGTACTCTTGGCATGAATTAGGTAGGGTGATTACTTTGGCCACGACGCCACCAGTATAGTTCATTGCATTCGCCACCAGATGTCTCAGTTGTTGACTGACAGTCACGCAAAAGAAGTCTCCCAGATGAAGACGAAAAAGAAGAAGTATAAACAAACCCTTAAAACGTAAATATCCATATAATATGTATTATGGTAGTTTCCCGGGAATGACACCTACATCAACAATTTGGAGAAAAATCGCTTAATCACATGCTATTGAGCTTAATTTTTTACCAATATTGTAGCGCCTCCTGTATATTGACCGATATGATTATACTCTTTTCTGTTGCAGAGCTCTTATTAGACATTTATTATCAGATAAGGAAGGGCCAATAGAGGTCAGAGGGTTAATCGAGATAGTCTAGATCCTTTTATTATTCACTGATCCTTCCTAAGCTGGTCTAACAATAACCAGAATAGTATTTGTCTGAATCATCAAATATACCCAGCATACTAAAGAAATGCAATTATTTTTTAAGAGCATTCGAACCCATTTCTAACTAGTACATTCATCCTTTGAGTTCCTTAGCAAGCTGAATAAATAGTTTGGAGCAAATATACCTTGTCATTTGAAAGCTCCGTACACTAGAAGATTTCAGTACAGAATGTTAATCCTTACAGCACCGGCGACGTCTTTCTCTATATATTTCAGTACAGAATGTTAATCCTTACAGCACCGGCGACGTCTTTCTCTATATATTTCAGTACAGAATGTTAATCCTTACAGCACCGGCGACGTCTTTCTCTATATATTTCAGTACAGAATGTTAATCCTTACAGCACCGGCGACGTCTTTCTCTATATATTTCAGTACAGAATGTTAATCCTTACAGCACCGGCGACGTCTTTCTCTATATATTTCAGTACAGAATGTTAATCCTTACAGCACCGGCGACGTCTTTCTCTATATATTTCAGTACAGAATGTTAATCCTTACAGCACCGGCGACGTCTTTCTCTATATTTCAGTACAGAATGTTAATCCTTACAGCACCGGCGACGTCTTTCTCTATATATTTCAGTACAGAATGTTAATCCTTACAGCACCGGCGGCGTCTTTCTCTATATTTCAGTACAGAATGTTAATCCTTACAGCACCGGCGACGTCTTTCTCTATATATTTCAGTACAGAATGTTAATCCTTACAGCACCGGCGACGTCTTTCTCTATATATTTCAGTACAGAATGTTAATCCTTACAGCACCGGCGACGTCTTTCTCTATATATTTGGGCTGCATTTAGATGATTATATGAAGCTTAGGAAGGATATATGGTAGCTAAAAGGATTAATTGAGATAAACTGTAATATTTTTATCGGGTAAACATCCTTTCTAAGCTGAACAAAACTGTCTAATAGTTGCCAGAATATAATGAAAATGACGTCACCGGTACTGAACGGGTTAATCTATGAAACCCAAGCTAGAGAATATTGCTATATAGAAGCCATTTGCCTAGGAGTTTTCAAAGGTTCAAGTATTCAAACGCACATCTACTAACTAAAACTCCAATCCGCAGAAAAGGAAACTAAGTACTGTATATGTATGTCCTTCCTATCTTTCTGGACTGTCCATTAACTATTCATACCTCTGTCTCGCATTTATTCTAAAAAATCTACAATAAAACTCAAGTTCTTCAGTACAATTGTATTCCTTTAACCCCTTCAGTACCGGCGACGTCTTTTATATTTGATTTCACCTACATTTAGACGATTTTATGAAGCTTAGGAGGTATGTATGGTAACTAAAAGGATTAATTGAGATAGTCTGTAGCCATTTAATGGGTAGACGTCCTTCCTAAGCTGAAGCAAATCGTCTAATAGTTGCCAGAATGTAATGAAAAGCACATCACCGGTACAGAAGGGGTTAAAAAGGCTACAGGTTCAAAGAATCACCAAAGCGGTAAAGGCTTACTCTGTTATAAGGTGGCACAAATCTGTGTGTGATAACCCGGGTTCGAATCCCGGCGGATCATATATACTTTAATTAATTTCATTGGGGGTGTTTGGTGTTGTGGTGAAATTAATAAAATATAAAATATGAATTATGTGATAAAATATGATAGGACTTCTACATATATAACCGGGATCAGATTTAATTCTTTAGACATGAGCAATTTAATGTGAAGATTTGTTTTATTCTGCGACGGGGCATTAACAAATTGGCAGATATCATAGTTTATCACTCCGTTAGCCATTTCAGTACAAAATGACTTATTTTTTGTTAGTGAGGACTAGTACTTTTATCCATTAGAAGAAATCGTAGTTGAGTTAGATATAAGATTAACCTTGTGTCAAACGAGCGCTTTTTCCGGCATTTTTTGAACGAGTATGTTATATTTTGTTCTTAATATCTTGAGGGTTTTTTGCATTGTAAACGGAAACTACAATGCAGGTAGATTATGTTAGATGGCTGAATTCTGATAGAACTTAGATTTTATAGCTGAAAAACACAATTGCTAGCCTTACCCTTTTGATTCCTTATGGGTGAGGAATATCAAAAGAACTGAACAAGGACAATGTTTGCATAGAATTGTGAAAACAGAATCAAACTCACAAGAAGTAGTTAACCCCATTAGGAATATGCCGCATTTTGACAGTTTATTCTGGCTATCACTAGACACTTACATACAGCTTAGGAAGGATCTGTGGGAAATAGAAGGGAAAAGACTATCTCAATTAACCCTCCTCACAAGCTGGACAGGAGAGCACGATTATGTCCCGGGACTCAACATAAACAACACACCCCTAACACACACACACACACAAAATCCTAGGAGTAACATACGACACCCAAATGACATTCAAACAGCACACCACAAACACGAAAAAGAAACTGACACCCAGACTTAACGCCCTCAGATCACTTGCCCACACGAAATTTGGACACAACAAAGAAACCACCACCACAGTCTACAAACAATACATAAGATCAGTTATGGAATACGCAAGCCCGGCCTTGGCTTCTAACCTAGCTGAAACACATCATAAGACCTTACAGACTATTCAAAATAAAGCCCTTAAAATCATCACAGGATGCACAGCTACTACACCCACAGATCACCTACATCAAGAAACCAAAGTCCTCAAAGTCAAAGATCATCTAGACATGAGAGGCACTCAATTCCTGGCAGCAGCCTCCACGAATCAACACCACCCACTACACTACATGGCAACACACCCACAGACACCAAGAAATATCAAAACAACACCCAGCACATGCTATCACACACAATACTGTCTTCTCTCCCTCCCTGCCCACCCCAAACCAACTTCCGGAAGCACATCCATACTCATATCACTCGCCGTTCCATCCACTCACTCATAGACAACACGCAGCTGCAAGCACGACCTCCCGAAATCCATCCTTCTGAATCCTCCCTTCCTCGCGAGGACAGAGTCCACCTGGCCAGGCTGAGATGCGGACACCATCCAGCTCTTCTGAGCTATCAGAAGAGACTGGATGACTCCGTCGTCCACACCTGCCCGGGTTGTAACACAGCACCCCATACCATAAAACACATCATAGAAGACTGCATTTCACACAACCACTTACGCCAACAACACAATTTACACTATTTGAGAGCTCTATGGGAAAGCCCGACCGTGGCCATGGCCTTCCTTAAGGACTCGGGGCTGTTCGGCCAGGCAGCTTAGGGAACAACAACAACAACAACAACAACCCTCTGATTTCCTTATACACTTCCTAATTTACTAATTATTATGTTCTCTCCACCAACCAACTCCACTCCTAGACTCGATTAATGAAATTAACAAACACATGTGGCAGTCCGGGGATTCGAACCCAGGACGCTCACACCGAAAATCAACACACTTATGCATTGCGCCACGAAGACAGTTACGCAGAAAGATAAATGCGCCATCGTATGTTGAAAGGGATGATTACCTGGCATTTACCTTCCAAGTGTTTCGGTCATCCTCCAGCAGCCTCCAGAAGAAGTGATCCTTCCAGTGGTAGTCTGCCATCACACTCTAGTCCTGCATTCGAGGGCAAAGCTCGGCTGGTCAGGTTAGGACTCTTGGTGCTTGTCCAGCTACTGTGAAGAGTGAACAAGTTAAACTTTGACAACTTCAGACATTGTTGGATAATATACCCGGCTTAGTGCAAGAAGAACCAATGGCAAGAAATATCAAAGGAATAACTACTTAAATTGCTAAAAATATGTACTGTAGAGAAATGTTCAATACATACATACATACATAACATTTTAAGACTGAGTGCAGTTTCAGTCTCTTGTCCTAATGGCGGCATTCCAGGCAACCCTGTTAAGGGCTGCTTCACTTGTCAAGTTTTTGGATTTGAGATCGGCACATATAGGTCTTCTTCGGTCCACCCCTTGGTGCAGCTCCCTCCACAATCACAGACCTGCATCTTTTCACCCAATTTTGTTCATCCATTCTCTCCACATGCCCATACCATCCCAGTCTACTTGTACGCATCTCTTCGCTAATACTCTTTATACCTAAGCGTCTCCTCAGCTCATCATTTGTAATTCTATCCTGCAGTTTGGCCCCACACATCCATATCACCATTCTCATCTCGTTACGTTCCATTCTGTTTACATCCTCTACTTTAACGGCCCATGTTTCTGAGGTATACATCTTGCATTTCTAACACATGAGGCATACACCTTTCCCTTCAGGGGGAGAGGCATTCTATTCATGGTCAGAATTGCCAGCAGTTCTCTGAACTTCCCCCAGCCACATCTAATTCTAGAGACAGTGGCAGCCTCGACAGTGGCAGAGATGGTATCTCCTAGGTAACAAAACTTGTCCACCAGTTCCAATGACTCATTTCCATACAGCGCTTACTCCCATGGTGCACCCAACATCGATAGACGCTGCACCGAATCGAGTTAGCGCCCACACCCTTTCCACACACTGCACATGGGTATGCAAAGCTCTTTTCCACATTACCTCGTCTCAATCTACAATGCATAACCTTAGTTTTGTTAATATTGACTCTTAAACCCTTGCTCGCCATGCCCTCTCTTTATCTTCTGAATTAGGCCTCAGCATCTTGCACATTGTCAGCTATTAGGACTAAATCGTCTGTATAAAGCAGTTCCCACGGGAGTCCGGATCTAAACTCTCTGGACAGTGCCTCCAGGACGATAATAAAGAGGAGGGGGCTTAACACTGAACCCTGATTAACTCCAACACAGACTGTGAACTCCTCACTCAGTACACCTTTCACCCTCACCGCAGTTCGCGAATCCTCATACATCTTCATAATCACACGCACCAGCCACTCTTCCACACCAAGTTTCCTTATAGCCCACTGCACAACATCTCTAGGCACCCTGTCAAAGGCGTTCTCCAGGTCTACAAACACAAAGTAAAGATCCCTGCCTTTTAGTAAGTATCTTTCCTGTATCTGCCTGACTATGAAGATAGCATCGGTTGTCCCACGTCCTGGCATAAAACCAAACTGTATATCATTAATGGAGATGCTTTGCCTGATCAAACCCTCAAAGACTCTCTCACATACCTTCATGATTTGGTCAAGCATTTTCAGGCCCCTATAATTGCCTCTATCTAGCGCATTCCCTTTTCCTTTGTATATATTTACTATTACACTTTTGTGCCAATCCTCGGGGATTTTCTCCTCTGTAATAATGGTGTTTATTATCTCAGTGACTAAACTGACACCAGTCTCCCCTGAGGCATTTATTATCTCAGCGACAATGTCAGAGCACCCTGGAGCTTTACCGTCCTTCATTTTATTGATTGCGTCGCTCACTACAGCTGGTGCTATCAAAGGAGGGTGTCCAGATATTGGTTTTTCGATACTAAGCTGTTCCTTATTCCATTCAAACTCTACATTTAGCAATCGTTCATAGTGTGCCTTCCATGCTTCTCTGATTTCATCTTCTGCATACACAATCGTCCCATTATCGTTTCTAACATACTGTTCACCTATATTATCCCTACTGCCATTATTAACTCGCTTAGCTAGGTTGAAGATCCTGCATTGGGAGTGTCTATGTTACACTCTTGTTCGAGGACCAGGTCCTTAATGCCTTTTTTAGCATTGTAAAACACTTCTGGCAGTTGGTTTAGCTGCCTGGTATTCCTCCTTATTGCCTCCCTTCTGCCATGCTTTGAAGCATCTCCTTTTCTCTTTCACAGCATGTTCTACCTCATCGTTCTACCACCAGGAGGTCTTATTCCTGGGGTGACCCTTTGTTTTCCCACAGACTTTGTCAGTGGCAGCGAGAAGTCTACACTTAAGGAAATTCCATTGCCTATTTATATCACTAGGCCTAGCTTCCTTATTTCTATTCATTTCCTCCAGTTCACTATGAAACCTATCCCTAACTTCCTTGTTCTTCAGCAGCCACGCTCTCCTTTTGGGCATGTATACCTTCTTGCGCTCAGGATCTCTGTATAAGTTCATGTCGCACACAAGTAGCATATTGTGGGTGATACATTCTTCGCTCGGGATGACCTTTACATCCCGAACCAATTTCCAATCTTTCCTGTTAACCAAGAAGTAATCTTTATGTTCCAAAATCTCAAGGTACTCCCACAGCTACGCCAGGAGCTCCCCCGATAGGGTCAATTGTGCGGCTTCTAGAGCCAACCAGAGTTGTGCCACCTAATATGTCACTTCCCCCTTTTAACGTCATCCCGGCGAACACTACGGCGAGTGGCACGGCAGTGCCCGCCTCATTAACAACTACCAATGTTCGTGTTATAACGGACATTACTCCCCCTCATCTTGATAAACTTCCCCATAGAAAAGGTCCTATGTCTCTTTTGTATGGTCCCGACTGCTCGTGGATTCAAGTCATAGCAAAAAACCCGAGCATTGCACAGACAACCATATCGGGGGAGATCCCAGTTCCTAGTGAGTGGGTAATAGAGATGAGTAAGAGTAAGAAGCTGAGGGCCAAAGTTACACAAGGTCATTTATTGGACAAAGCTATTCCTAATGTTTATTCACCTGAATTTTTTGTGTATTCTGCTACTCCAGCATTACCTCCTGCCTCCTCTGCACGACTCTTTGCTGATTGGACGAAGTCTGACGGCGTGAACGATATTAAATCGCTCAATACGCTAACGCCGAAGTTGGATACAACTCCGGTTCTAGATCAGTCTCACAATCCAGTTCTGCAGGTGGGGCAGGTAGGTCTAGGCCCGTGGGTGGACTGGGAGGCTGAGGCGCAACAGTTTGCAGCTACTATCACGTCAAAATCCTCCCACCAAATACCTCAGGATAACCACATTTGGTTCTCAATGCCTATCAATAAAGCCGGAGGGGTGTCCCCTGCTATTTTTGAATTCGTGTCGGCTCCCAAACTGTCTCTCTATGACTTGCAGGAACCCTTTTCTACCCCCCCCCAGCACACTTAGACAGATATTTTAAATTAAGAAATAAAGCTTTTAGACTATTTTCACAATTTATTTTGAGCCGCCAAATAGCCCAGTCTCTCACAAGGACCATAGCCGCTATTTCTGACCAGAATGTAGGGAAGGCCACCGAACTATCCCGGCGGCGTCTTTTACAGAATTCCATCCAGTCCTTGGGTGATATCCGAATAGCCTTGTTGGAGACTGTTCGTGCACGTCAGGACTTAAGAGTGTATATGGTAAAGAAGTTACCGGACGACATTGGTCGCCGGGTAACCCTTTCCCCTGTGTTGACTGCCTCTTTGCTAAACCTTGAGACTTGGAAGGCAGTGTATAATATGGTTGACAGCTTGCAGCCGAGTACTTCTCAGGCTAGGAAGGAGAACTTTAAGAAACCATGCTCCAAAATTAAAGGCGGAGGTAAGTCACAACCTACTGGTGTTAAGCAGCCCTTTCAGGGCCCCATGTCTCCACCAGCACAGGGAAGTCCTCAGCACAAGCCTAAACAGGGAAAACATTCAGGCAAGTGGCATAATAAGAATAAGTCACAACACAAGTCAGGTCAGGGAGCGACACTGGCCAAAACCAGTCAACCATCTACCCCTACCCCACCACCAGCAAAAAACTAGCTATTCAAACTCTCTCTCTCCCAGGGCCTATCGAGGGCGAGTTGGATCCGAGGGTAGTTCCGCCGGACAGGCTCAGTCAAGTAACTGGGTCATTCCGGACGTGTCACCGGGCCTGGCCCCGGATAACTTGGGCACGGACAGTGTTACGCAAAGGTATCACCTGGCGGTGGCTCCGGCGACCTCGTTTACGTCAGACTCGAGAAGTCAATCATGTTTCTTTAGAGGTGGAGTCACTAGTCCAGGAAATGATCACCAAGCATGTCATTGTCCCGGTCGATCCAACTTGCCCTGTTTTCACGTCCAGACTTTTTCTCGTGCTAAAGAGGGACAGTGTTCAAATGCGACCAGTAGTCGACCTATCGTGTTTGAACAACCACACTCACAATTCACCCTTCAGGATGCTCACTGTGAATCACATCAGGCTAACACTTCCGCCACAAGGTTGGAGGTGCTCGTTAGACCTGACAGATGCCTATTGGCATGTCCCTATCAACAAAAGGTTCCAGAAATTCCTCGCCTTGAGGATCAGGCAAGAGACTTATGTCTTTCAAAGAATGCCATTCAGATTGAACCTGGCACCGAGAATATTCACGAAATTAGTCCGGCAGGCCCTCATGTCAATGTTAAATCAAGGAATCAAGGTGTTGTGGTACCTGGACGATTGGCTGGTAGTGGCGGAGTCAGAGAGCTTATGCAAAATCCATGTCAATCACATTATCAATCATGTACAATCCCTAGGGTTCAGTGTCAACTTGGCAAAGTCACATCTTGTTCCCACACGGGTAGTTCAGTGGATAGGGCTGGTCTGGGACACAGCCAATCTTACTCTCAGTCTGAGTGTGGACAACCGCAACAGATTTCGAAAGAAATTGTTTGTGTTTCTCCACAGTCTGAACACGACGAGAAGGACCTGGGAGTCTCTTGTCGGATCTCTCAACTGGATTCAACTAACTGTAAAGTTGGGCCGGTTGAAAGTAAAGAGATTAATCTTGGAAGGAAACAAATATTTCCCGCTATTGCCGGCGGGAAAATTGTGGAAAATTCCTCCATTAATTTACAACTTACTGTCGGTCTGGGCGAGGAAAGAAATGTTGCACTCAACAATGACGTGGGTTTCTCCCCCACCTACGGTATGGGTAGACACAGATGCTTCAGGGACAATAGGCTGGGGTTATCAGTCGAACCTAGGCCATCAGGGTCAAAGTCTTTGGTCCCAAACCGAGAATTTTCATATCAACGAGCAAGAGCTTTTAGTCTCTTTGTTTTTCCTTCAAACTCACGGCTCCTCCTTGCGGGGGAAATCAGTAGCTTTTCGAATGGACAATTTGAATGCGGTGCACTGCATTCAAAAGCAAGGGTCAACGAGGTCTCGGAAGTTGCTAGAGTTGTCGGAAAAGATTTTTGCTCTGGCCGAAGAGCTGAGCATTCATCTTCATGCATCATACCTCCCAGGCGTAGCGAACGTCTGGGCAGACATGCTGTCCCGGCGACAGAGCAACAAAGTAGAATGGGCAATCAAGCAAAGCATCTTCAACAAGATGATTGCAGAGCCGTACCGTCCACAAGTGGATCTATTCGCATCCAAGGAGAACCACAGACTCCCTCTCTACCTAACCCGCCGGGGACTGACTCCGGCGGGGGGTCCAGACGCATTGTTGGAGGACTGGAACAAGTGGAATTCCATCTATCTTTTTCCGCCAACCGACGCTTCACTCATGTGTCAGGTAGTTCACAAACTACGGGGTTACCGGGGCGTAGTCTCGATGATCGCGCCTCTTTGGCCGGCTCAGGTGTGGTACCACCAGTTGAAAACGTGGTGCGAGAACCCGGTGTCGCTCCCGGCCTCGTCCTTCCACTTGGAGACAATTGGCAACCTAGAGACCTCGCTGACTTTTGCCTTTTGGACATTCAAAATGCCAAATGGTTAACTCCATATGGAGAGAGTGTTACTAATAAATTTCTTAATCAGTATACTATGTCTACCAGGAGACAATATCAATCACATTGGAAAACGTTCACAACCTGGCTAGTAGAAACGGCGCAAACAGATGCATCAGTAGCTTTGGTTTTTAAGTACTTGGACTATTTGTTTGAACAACAACGCCTTTCTGTAGTTACGCTGAAGATTCATCTGTCTGCCATTAGAATTCCCTTTTACGACCTTACAGGTCTATCCATACTGCAGGCAGAGGAGAATGGGTTCATGAGGGCATGTTTCAAGCTTTGTCAGCTCATGCCTACCTGGTCAGTGGACAAAGCTTTGTCTTTGCTTCATTCGCACAAGTATAATCTCGCGCCGGATTTTGACTCATTATTAATAAAGGCTGTGTTCTTTATAGCTTTGGCTACAGGTAACAGGGTGTCTGAGATGGCGGCTATGAGCAACGAACCTAATTGCCTCAGGTTTGGGAGACTTAATGAAAATTTACAAATTCCTCCATCTCCCACGTTCGTTGCAAAGAACGAACATAGCGATCATGTGTTCTCTGAATTTACGATCCCGGCTCTTAAACACGGGCATACACATCATGTCTTATGCCCGGTGCAGACGTTAATCAAGTTTATGAGGGTGTCGCAGCCCCAACAACAGGGAGTCTTATGGGTCAATAGTACAGGTACTCGCATCACGAGAAGAAAATTGGCTTCTTTGCTCATAGATGTAATTCGTGAAAGTAACCCTGGTGTAGTGGGCAGGGCCCACGACATCAGAAAATGGGCTATCTCGCTAAGGTTTTTGCAAAATTATTCAATTGATGACATAGCTAACACTAAACTGTGGGCTTCCAATCATACTTTCTTGACGCGGTACCCGTCTGTGGCTTTGGATAAACCAAAACTGACCTGTGTGGCCTTACGTCAGCGGGTCTAGTTGGTCTATGTGCTACTAAAATTAAGTTTAATCTTAATGGTGAAAAAAAAGGGGGGGTGCTGGAGAGCTCAAGACCTCTAGACCCTCCGCCGGACTATGTGATAAGGTCACGAGCTGTGATACTTGATAAGTCGAGCTGGTTATACAACTCAAAATGTTATTTTTATTTTTATAAGATATCTATCATAGTTGCAACTATAGGATATAAAGTTTAAATAGTACAAAATATATGATATGTACAAACTATTTTAAGGACATAAGATATACTCAAATAATTTATTTGTGCCTTTACAATGTTGGACAAGAATAAAAGAATGTTCTTGGAACACAAATTTTATTGAATCTCAATGTGATATTCTTTAACAGATGTACCTGTATGGTCATTTTAAGCAGATCTTCTTCGAAGTAACGCACTGCTTTCTTTCCATTTTTCTACTTTTATTGTATGTAAACAATAAAGACTTAAGTTTGTTATATGAGTCATTGTCTCTACCTATGATTGTTTGTTAGTGGTTTTGATATTGTCACGAATGTCCCCCTCCAGTCTTGAGATATCAGGCACATCGTCAATGATGGAGGGGCCACTAATAAATTATAAGTTTGAGTCCCGGAGGGAAGAATGAAAACCTAATATTTAGTAATGGCCCCGAAATCATTGATAATATAGGGCCCTCCCTTCCATCCCATTCCCATTCGTTTGATGTCTTGAGTTTAATCTTGATATATCATTGAAAAACGAATGGCGACGCTCGGTTCAGTGTCTCGGGTAGAATCCACAAAAGACATCCACGAGCCGGAAAGCCTTAATATAACATATTTTAAGTTAATTTTATTTTTTTATGTATTAAGTAGTTTTTTCGTAGTGAGTAGGCCTACCCAATCATAAAGACGATTCCATAAGAGAATTAGCGTTACACTTATGATGTTAGGACTCTTTCCCCTGCGGCGGATGTTTCAAACATGCTAACCGTGGGAGCTTGAAAGGGGACTATTATACTACAGTAATAGGCATATCGTCAATGATTTCGGGGCCACTACTAAATATTAGGTTTTCATTCTTCCCTCTGGGACTCAAACCTATATTCTTGAGTTAAGGGGAGTATTTTTCTGGACCCCCTTCTCCATCATGTTTAGATCCATTAGTTTGGAGATTATAAGACGCTCGCCTCATTAGTTTAGTGATTTTCAGGCCTCTCATCTCATTTTTTTGCGAATATTTAGGAGATTCCAACTTATGGTTAATTTTCTGGACTGCCTTCTCATTCCGGTTTAGCCCCATTCGTTTTGAATTTTTAAGACATTCACCATTATTAGTTGGGTGATTATAAAAGCTTCAAACTGGGGGCTGCCGCCCCCAGACCACCACCTCCCTTAGCAATGATATAGAAGATGACACAATACTAAAAATACGGTTGAAAATGGAAACAAATTAGATATCTACTGATTCAAGATGGCCGTCTTTCTTGCTTCCACCCTTATTTAACCCAGTCTTTTTTTTTCTGTGTGAGTGAGGGAGGCAAAAGGCAGAACTGCCTGTAACAAGTGCCTCCCCCATAGTTGAAAGAGTGACAGGGCCAAAATCAAGGGACGTTCGAGCCAAAATGCCTGGACACACAGAGTTTGAAGCAATTTAAGTCATAGGAGGAGGGAAAGACAGATTCTGGGAGAGAATTCCAGAGCTCAGCTGTTGAATAGAAGAAAGTCTGAGAGTAACGTTTCACTCTTGGGTTGGAGAGTTGCACAGAGTAGATGTGGGATTGTGTTGCAAGACGGGTACCACGCACCCTATGTAGAGGAGGTGGTATACACTGGGAGAGCTCTGAGGAGCACTGATTATTGTAGTAGCGATAGAATGGCGAGAGAGATGCAACATTGTGGCGAAAAGAGAGAGTTTGCAGAGATTAGGTGAGTGGGCGGGAATTAATGATACGACAGGCCTTCCTTTCTATTTTGTCTAGAAGTGCAGTGTGAGAGGATCCTCCCCACACATGTGAACAATACTCAATACAAGGATGCACTGTGCCCCTGTACAGAGCAAGAAGCTGTGCACGTGTAAAGAACCCCCTGAGGTGGTTAAGCACACCCAACTTCTGGGAGGCTGCCTTAGCAAGACTGGTAATATGGTCCTTCCAAGTGAGAGCTGAAGAAAAAGTGACACCAAGAATATTGAGAGAAGATGAAGGATTGATTTTTGTATTGTTGAAGAATAAGAGATAGCCCACTGGGAGTTCCGGACGGGTAGATAGATGGAGAAATTGGGTTTCGGAAGCATTAAAGGTAACAAGGTTTTCTCTGCCCCAATTGGAAATAGTAGTTAATAGTAGTTAATGAAAGTCAAATGAAAAATGGTTTAATTTCCAATGGTGATGACATATATAGGAATGTTATAGGGTTATGAAGGTTGTATATATATGACATAATTATCGAGGTACTTAAGTTGGTGACAGATGATAACCTTCCATAAATTACCTCCCAATTATCTGCTTAGCGAGTGAAGAGCAATATATATTTTAGGTTACATAGGTGTTTTTTCTACAATCCTTTTTTCATCAGTTCTTTGATTTATTAGTGTTTTAAGGTGTTTTTGTTTCTGCAAATACATTTTTACCCATTATTTAGCAATGCTAAGACATGCCCACCAAAAAACATATTTTGAAATTACCCTAATATAACCTGTGGGCTACTGCCCTCAGACCCCCACTGGTTTTACCATTGATATAGAGGATATCAAAATAGTAAATATACAGTGGAAAAGGGAACAAATGGAGTTCTCCACTGATCCAAGATGGCCGCTATTATTTTTCTTTCACCCTTATATAACCCACAAAGTGTAATGACAAATAATTAAACTTGTGGAGGTAAAGACATTTATTGCGGTGACTAATACTGTAAGACAAAGCTATCGAAAACACAAATAATTATATCCCAAACATGACCTAAAATACATATTGTCCCGAGTGAAACATAAATGTTTAATGCTGACAGGGCAATTTTCATAAATTAGTAGCATTCCTGCTACTATTGAAGGATACGGACAAATGCCGCCCACAGTCTCAAACTTGCTAGTTGAATGTTGGTAGTTAGGTGTGCTTAACCACCTCAGGGGGTTCTTTACACGTGCACAGCTTCTTGCTCTGTACAGGGGCACAGTGCGTCCTTATATTGAGTATTGTTCACATGTGTGGGGAGGATCCTCTCACACTTCACTTCTAGACAAAGTAGAACGGAAGGCCTGTCGTATCATTAATTCCCGCCCACTCACCTAATCTCTGCAGACTCTCTCTTTTTGCCGCAATGTTGCATCTCTCTCGCTATTCTATCGCTACTACAATAATCAGTGCTCCTCAGAGCTCTCCCACTGTATACCACCTCCTCTACATAGGGTACGTTTACCCGTCTTGCAACACAATCCTACCTCTACTCTGTGCAACTCTCACACCCAAGAGTGAAACGTTACTCTCAGACTTTCTTCTATTCAACAGCTGAGCTCTGGAACTCTCTCCCAGAATCTGTCTTTCCCTCCTCCTATGACTCACTTTGCTTCAAACTCCGTGTGTCCAGGCATATTGGCTCTAACATCCCTTGATTTTGGCCCTGTCACTCTTTCAACTATGGGGGAGGCACTCGCTACAGGCACTTCTGCCCTTTGTGTCCCTCACTCACACACAAAACAAAAACAAAACTGTGTGGGTTAAATAAGGGTGGAAGTAAGAAAGACGGCCATCTTGAATCAGTAGATATCTAATTTGTTTCTATTTTCAACCATATTTTTAGTATTGTGTCATCTTCTATATCATTGCTAAGGTGGTCTGGGGGCGGCAGCCCCAAGGTTGAAGATTTTATAATCACCCAACTAATAATGGTGAATGTCTTAATAATTCAAAACAAATGGGGCTAAACCGGAATGAAAAGGCGGTCCAGAAAATTAACCATAAGTTGGAATCTCCTAAATATTCTCAAAAAAATTAGATGAGAGGCCTGAAAATCGCTAAACTAATGGGGCGACCGTCTTATAATCTCCAAACTAATGGATCTAAAGATGATTGAGAAGGGGGTCCAGAAAAATACTCCCTTTATCCCCTTAACTCAAGAAAATATCCCTGCTGTTCAACCACCTACCGTAACACCTAAGAAACCTCAAGGTGAAAACTGAAATGTTCAAGAGAGAATTGGACACATTTCTCTCGACCATCCCAGATTAACCAAGCATCCCAGGCTATGCTGCATCTCACCCAGCATCATCAAACTCTATCACATCACAACATGGAGTACATACAGCGAAGTGAAGGGTGGCGTCGACGCTGTAGCCCTGCCTCAGACAACACCGAGGGAACAACACCCTCTTGAGGCAGAAGCACTTCAAAGTAAATATCCTAAAACTAGCCAGCAGTCAATTACTATAAAAGTGTATATTTCGTAAATTTCCAAACCTACGATGGCGATAAAAGTTGAGAAAAGCTAACTGTGGCCGATTTTATTTAATCTGGCAACAAAATGGTTCGTTTTCATCTTAATTGCTTCGCTATTACAACGTTTTCACAGCCAAATGTTATGTTAATTACGAATATTTGGTAATAATATGACACAAAGACATAGTATTTTCTCATTTGTTCTTTAGTTACCGAGAATTGAGCTGCAAATTTGAATTCATACTTCAGTACAAGCCCCAACACTGGAGAGCGATGTAACTGATTAGGTGTGTAATTGTAAAAGTGATTGAAATATGTTTAAATCAAATATTTTCAAATTTCGGGAAAAAATAAGTATGTAATTGACACCCCAATACTGTCATTTTCTCTCAATCATCTATCATAGAAAACTATTTTCTATGGGTAACAAAACAAAAAATTGTAAATAATTCTACATAATTTCTCTATTATGAGATTTACATTGTATTTCAGTCATATAATTACTAGTATTTTATCTTCATCATTAATTATGCAAATAGAATATAACACTAAAGGAACAATAACGTCATGTTATATATATGTGGACAATATGGTTATGACGAGCAAGACTTGCCATTCCTGAAGTCGGTGTCAGTAAGTGAACAGTGCTGTGTGTTGTGCTTAATTTATCTGCAAGAACTTAACATAATTAGTATAAAAATCATTCAACGAAGCTATCTAAGAGTGATTACAATTACATTATATAAAGCTTTGATAATTTTTCAACTGGTTTGATATCAGATAAAGTCTATTCGTCTGATATATTTAAATCGCATTTCCGTTACCGATCATCAAGATGACTCTAACAAAATTATTTTCTCAGCTTTGTACAAAACACACTGCACCGGTTGACAATGACGGAAGCTTTTTCTTGGTATTTAATTATCGTTTTGTGTTTCTTTTTTTCATAAGTAGTTTTTTCGCCCTCACGCTATACTTCCCAGATAATTACGCCCCAACCTGCATGTCTCAGGGAGGTGGGCTCGAAGTATTAACCGACCCCATAATATATGACCTGTGTGTTGGATTTTCATACACGGAGGTGCACCCCGATCCACAAGACCGTACTCATGTTGAACGGCTTTACATGACGAACTATCGGTATATTCCAATTGCGCTATTCGTTTCCAGCTTAATATATCTTAGTGCCAGAAGTGTAAGGAATATTTATGCAGATAAAAGAATTGATACATTTTTTGATTGTGTATGTGATCTAACAGATCAGGAAATAGTGCAATTTGTCCTCAACCACGCAGCTGTGTACCGAAATCAAGTAGCCTCCAGGTTTAAGATTGGCGCTTACTTGGTTTTGTGCAATTTTATGACAGTAGCTCTGATACATCATGTATCATCAGGAACATTTGTAGGTCTCAATTTTGATATTGAAAGATATGCTGATGTAAACACTGATGCTATTCAGGGCGTTTTCGACAACAACGGAAAATGCGAAATTTCTCCCAAAACAGGCTTGGCAGTGCTAAACACCGAAAATTTTGGTTGTACGTTTGCCCAAAATTGGTATTTTGGGTTTGTCTTTTTGGCACTCCGCTTTGTCTATCTCATAAATGCGCTCCTACTGGTCATCTGGGTAATTTGTGGCATAAGCAAGTTGTTCACATCAAACAAAAAATCTGATACAGCAAAATCGCGTCTTGATGCGCATAATTACCGCATTGTTGCTGAATCCTTCCCGCAAGACGTACTGGAGCTGGTGGAGCAGGTGACCTCCGTCACTACAGCAGCCACTGGTAACAGGGTCCTGGAAGCACTCGTCCAACAGGTCCATGATGTCAGGATCAAATTTGCCCCCCGGTGTATAATTAGACCTTATTAGTCTAATACACAGGAATAACAGTAACATTTATAAAGATTGGTGGGTTACTCAGCCACCTCTACTTTTCTTCTTCTCAAAATATTTGAATTTAATATATTTTAAGTATATTATTTCCAACGAATTTCCTTCGTTACTGAATGATCACTTATAATCATTGTTTATATAGGAATCTACATGTTTGTTTTATCTGCATGTTTGAGAGCGAGGTGGAAAGACAGAAGGGGAGATGTAAACCGAAAGAGAGGTGGAAGGATGGAATGAGGAAGTATATGGATGAAGGCGGTGCTGGTTGGGAGGAGGGGCGTCGATTGACTGGGGACAGAGGTGCATGGGGGCGGTACGTTCGTGGCCACCTCTTTGAGAATCTCGGCGTCAGGCAATAGATAGATAGATGTTTGTTTTATCAGTTATTTTCGGAGATTATGCGGAGATAGGATATTTTGTTTGCTCATGTTTAAATATTTGTTTTACATTAGCTACTGTATATTTATGGATCATGGAAATATGTCGATATATATTTTTACGATTTTTGGAAAAGGTTGGTTATAATGAAGGTACAGTTACCCACATAAGTTCTGTTTCTCTCCGTGATCGCATACATGAAAATATAATATGCATGATTGAATTGCGAGTGTTTTTTTTATGCAGTGGTTAACTCACCTGAGCATTTAACTATATTTAAAAGAAAGCACACTCGCAATCTATGTATACTATTGTACTTCCATATATAAAATCACGCCGAGGGACAACTTATGTGGGCAACTATACATTAGGGTAGATTCTTACGCGGCGGTCAATTAGTACAGAACATTGATATATATATGTGTGTGTTTTTATTTTGCTTCATAGACCTCTATCAAACTTAAACACTCCCATGATCACCCTTCGAGATAATTCTATAAACAAAAATTATACCAAAATTTCCCAGCCAAAGGCCAGTTTCGACTAAATCACAGGCTCGCTATCGCTCAACAGGGAAATATCAACACCAAAATGGTACAAAATGTCCTAATATTGACAAATAATGGAGCAAAAGGTCATATTATTGCCAACTATTGCGGTCGAATGTCTTAAAATCTCATATCTAATGGTACTAAGGATGAGGGAGTAGGGGGTCCAGAAAAACCAAATCGCTCCCCTTAACCAATGTATGGTGAGTACATGTAGGATAATTGGCCCCTTCGGTAGATTTGACGAATCCTTTCAATTTATACTGGTAATCATTAAACAATTATATTTAGTTTAGGGAGAACGTGTGGGCCTGGAGAGTATACTGTATATAGTCGTTTTATATTTGTTTCTATTAAATTTCTAAAACTCCTTCCTCAGCAAATAATAATCGTCTAATGATTGCCAGAATAATCTGTTAAAATACGTCATAATCCTCAAGGGGTTAAGGTACAGTTGCCCACATAAGTTCTGGTTATCATTTTGATCTTATGCATGGAAGTAAATTTAGTATGAATGAATTGCGAGTGTGGTTTCTATCAATTATCAGTTAACTAATCCAATGAGTTCACTGCTTAAGAAACTAAACTTGCAATTCAATTATGTGAATTATATGTGTATGTATAAGATCATGGAGAGGAATTGAACTTATGTGGGCAACTGTGCACTACATTGTGATGCCTTGAGTATAAATAAGTAACACCCCGTTCTTAACATTAATCATCAATTACAAGCCCCAATGTACTTAAATAAATTAATGAAAGCATGTGGTCCTCCCGGGATTCGAACTCGGGACACCACACCCAGAACATAAGCACCTATTACGGAAAGGCATTTGTTTTTTTTCTGGACCACCTTCTCTCTCATATTAGTTAAGCTCTATTACTTATGAGATTTTAGGACATTTGCACCACTAGTTGGGTGATTAAAGAATAATGAAATATAACACAATATATGTGCCTCAAGTATATAATTCATCAAGTTCTTTAATAATCATAAGAATATTCTAATGGCAACTTTTCATTCAAAATGCTGTATAGTTCAACATCAAAGGTTCAATAGGGTGTATGTTTCTTAAAGCTCATGACTTTTCCGGTTAATACAGCAGAAATCACATTAGTTCGAATCCTGGGAAGAGCACATGCTTTCATTAATTGCATCGGAAGGTGTTTGGTGTTTGGTGTTAGGAGTGAAAACAAAAATAGATTATTGCTATAGGTTCAGAAACATTTCATAGCGAGGTCGGTCCTTAGAGATCTGTGCCCCATAAAATTGTCTTTCCTTTCACTTAAACATTAATGTATTCAGTGTGCAGTTGGATGTGATGTGTGAGTACATGAACTCACTTGGATGCTGAAGCGCTCCGGGTTGCCATGGCGCTCAGAGTGGGTGCGGCAGTTTGTCACCCACACACTTGCAAGTGTGGTGGGGGGATGGATGCTCAAGGTCACCATGCCTTGTCATGTAATTACAACGCAGGCCGCCTGCCAAGACACTCTGCACTAAACGATGTCATAAAACGGGCCCTGCAGAGTGCTAACCGTGCATCAATCCTCGAACCACATGGACTTCACAGAGAAGACGGCAAACGGCCAGATGGGATGACCACTTTCCCTTACAAGAATGGCCGGTGCCTCGTGTGGGATGCCACATGTGTTGACACTTTCTCCACAACCAACATCACCAGAAACGCCGACGAAGCAGGTGAAGCCGCCCGGATAGCAGAAAATAAAAAGCGAGAAAAATATCAAGTCATCGCCAGAAATCATCAGTTCGAGCCCCTGGCATTCGAAACTTCAGGAGTCTTCGGCCCTACCACCCTTAAGATGGTGAATGAAATAGGCCGTAAAATCAGAGAAGTTTCAGGAGAACCCCGGGAAACCCTCTGGCTCAAGCAAAGACTATGGTTTGGCTATCCTCCGGGGCAATGCCACCAGCGTCATGAGCTCAGTTCGACAGGACTGGGTCATGCCACTGTGTGAGGCCCGGGCAGGAGTGGTGTATCCGTAGTCTTTCCACAGTAGGGTAAAACAAAACATAAACTTTATTTGTATGTAACATGTGTGATGCACATAAATAAAAGGGGATGTGTCGGATGGTTGAAAGCCACAGTTGCTCGCGCGTTTGGGGCTAGCAACACGTATTATGAAAAACATGTATCCTCCTTCATTCACTGTCCCCCCCTTCACTCACTCAACCCCACAATTTGCCGGAGGATAACAGGTTTTTCACAATACCTAGTACATGATTAGATTGATATCCAGTATTCGACAAATAGATATCAAATCGTAGTCATGTACTTAACCTTTAACTGTCTTGATGGTGTAATGGTTAGAGTGTTTAAGATCTGTTTGTGGTAACCCAGGATATAATCCCGGGAAGATCACATGCTTTCATTAATTTTATTGGGAGGTGTTTGGTGTTGGGAATGAAATAAATAAATAAGATTATTACCTCCAAATATAGTAGAGGGAGAGCGGTAGGAAGGGAGACAAGGCACCCTTTTCCGCTAGGAGATTTTGGCAGCACAGCACGTCCAGGTTTATCCCAACCTGCGAACAAAGCCTTATATTAGTTGCAACGAAACTTTAACCCTAATAAGATATGATTATACTCTTTTCTGTTGCAGAGCTCTGATTATACATTTATTATCAGATAAGGAAGGGCCAATAGAGGTCAGAGGGTTAATCGAGATAGTCTAGATCCTTTTATTATTCACTGATCCTTCCTAAGCTGGTCTAACAATAACCAGAATAGTATTTGTCTGAATCATCAAATATACCCAGCATACTAAAGAAATGCAATTATTTTTTAAGAGCACTTCGAACCCATTTCTAACTAGTACATTCATCCTTGAGTTCCTTAGCAAGCTGAATAAATAGTTTGGAGCAAATATACCTTGTCATTTGAAAGCTCCATACACTAGAAGATTTCAGTACAGAATGTTAATCCTTACAGCACCGGCGGCGTCTTTCTCTATATATTTCAGTACAGAATGTTAATCCTTACAGCACCGGCGACGTCTTTCTCTATATATTTCAGTACAGAATGTTAATCCTTACAGCACCGGCGACGTCTTTCTCTATATATTTCAGTACAGAATGTTAATCCTTACAGCACCGGCGACGTCTTTCTCTATATATTTCAGTACAGAATGTTAATCCTTACAGCACCGGCGACGTCTTTCTCTATATATTTCGGCTGCATTTAGATGATTATATGAAGCTTAGGAAGGATATATGGTAGCTAAAAGGATTAATTGAGATGAACTGTAATATTTTTATCGGGTAAATATTCTTTCTAAGCTGAACAAAACTGTCTAATAGTTGCCAGAATATAATGAAAATGACGTCACCGGTACTGAACGGGTTAATCTATGAAACCCAAGCTAGAGAATATTGCTATATAGAAGCCATTTGCCTAGGAGTTTTCAAAGGTTCAAGTATTCAAACGCACATCTACTAACTAAAACTCCAATCCGCAGAAAAGGAAACTAAGTACTGTATATGTATGTCCTTCCTATCTTTCTGGACTGTCCATTAACTATTCATACCTCTGTCTCGCATTAACTATTCATACCTCTGTCTCGCATTAACTATTCATACCTCTGTCTCGCATTAACTATTCATACCTCTGTCTCGCATTAACTATTCATACCTCTGTCTCGCATTAACTATTCATACCTCTGTCTCGCATTAACTATTCATACCTCTGTCTCGCATTAACTATTCATACCTCTGTCTCGCATTAACTATTCATACCTCTGTCTCGCATTAACTATTCATACCTCTGTCTCGCATTTATTCTAAAAAATCTACAATAAAACTCAAGTTCTTCAGTACAATTGTATTCCTTTAACCCCTTCAGTACCGGCGACGTCTTTTATATTTGATTTCACCTACATTTAGACGATTTTATGAAGCTTAGGAGGTATGTATGGTAACTAAAAGGATTAATTGAGATAGTCTGTAGCCATTTAATGGGTAGACGTCCTTCCTAAGCTGAAGCAAATCGTCTAATAGTTGCCAGAATGTAATGAAAAGAACATCATATGAATTATGTGATAAAATATGATAGGACTTCTACATATATAACAGAGATCAGATTTAATTCTTTAGACATGAGCAATTTAATGTGAAGATTTGTTTTATTCTGCGACGGGGCATTAACAAATTGGCAGATATCATAGTTAATCACTCCGTTAGCCATTTCAGTACATAATGACTTATTTTTTGTTAGTGAGGACTAGTACTTTTATCCATTAGAAGAAATCGTAGTTGAGTTAGATATAAGATTAACCTCGTGTCAAACGAGTGCTTTTTGCGGCATTTTTTGAACGAGTATGTTATATTTTGTTCTTAATATCTTGAGGGTTTTTTGCATTGTAAACGGAAACTACAATGCAGGTAGATTATGTTAGATGGCTGAATTCTGATAGAACTTAGATTTTATAGCTAAACAACACAATTGCTAGCCTTACCCTTTTGATTCCTTATGGGTGAGGAATATCAAAAGAACTGAACAAGGACAATGTTTGCATAGAATTGTGAAAACAGAATCAAACTCACAAGAAGTAGTTAACCCCATTAGGAATATGCCGCATTTTGACAGTTTATTCTGGCTATCACTAGACACTTACATACAGCTTAGGAAGGATCTGTGGGAAATAGAAGGGAAAAGACTATCTCAATTAACCCTCCTCACAAGCTGGACAGGAGAGCACCTTTATGTCCCGGGACTCAACATAAACAACACACCCCTAACACACACACACACACAAAAAATCCTAGGAGTAACATACGACACCCAAATGACATTCAAACAGCACACCACAAACACGAAAAAGAAACTGACACCCAGACTTAACGCCCTCAGATCACTTGCCCACACGAAATTTGGACACAACAAAGAAACCACCACCACCACAGTCTACAAACAATACATAAGATCAGTTATGGAATACGCAAGCCCGGCCTTGGCTTCTAACCTAGCTGAAACACATCATAAGACCTTACAGACTATTCAAAATAAAGCCCTTAAAATCATCACAGGATGCACAGCTACTACACCCACAGATCACCTACATCAAGAAACCAAAGTCCTCAAAGTCAAAGATCATCTAGACATGAGAGGCACTCAATTCCTGGCAGCAGCCTCCACGAATCAACACCACCCACTACACTACATGGCAACACACCCACAGACACCAAGAAATATCAAAACAACACCCAGCACATGCTATCACACACAAATACTGTCTTCTCTCCCTCCCTGCCCACCCCAAACCAACTTCCGGAAGCACATCCATACTCATATCACTCGCCGTTCCATCCACTCACTCATAGACAACACGCAGCTGCAAGCACGACCTCCCAAAATCCATCCTTCTGAATCCTCCCTTCCTCGCGAGGACAGAGTCCACCTGGCCAGGCTGAGATGCGGACACCATCCAGCTCTTCTGAGCTATCAGAAGAGACTGGATGACTCCGTCATCCACACCTGCCCGGGTTGTAACACAGCACCCCATACCATAAAACACATCATAGAAGACTGCATTTCACACAACCACTTACGCCAACAACACAATTTACACTATTTGAGAGCTCTATGGGAAAGCCCAACCGTGGCCATGGCCTTCCTTAAGGACTCGGGGCTGTTCGGCCAGGCAGCTTAGGGAACAACAACAACAACAACAACAACCCTCTGATTTCCTTATACACTTCCTAATTTACTAATTATTATGTTCCCTCCACCAACCAACTCCACTCCTAGACTCGATTACTGAAATTAACAAACACATGTGGCAGTCCGGGGATTCGAACCCAGGACGCTCACACCGAAAATCAACACACTTATGCATTGCACCACGAAGACAGTTACGCAGAAAGATAAATGCGCCATCGTATGTTGAAAGGGATGATTACCTGGCATTTACCTTCCAAGTGTTTCGGTCATCCTCCAGCAGCCTCCAGAAGAAGTGATCCTTCCAGTGGTAGTCTGCCATCACACTCTAGTCCTGCATTCGAGGGCAAAGCTCGGCTGGTCAGGTTAGGACTCTTGGTGCTTGTCCAGCTACTGTGAAGAGTGAACAAGTTAAACTTTGACAACTTCAGACATTGTTGGATAATATACCCGGCTTAGTGCAAGAAGAACCAATGGCAAGAAATATCAAAGGAATAACTACTTAAATTGCTAAAAATATGTACTGTAGAGAAATGTTCAATACATACATACATACATACATAACATTTTAAGACTGAGTGCAGTTTCAGTCTCTTGTCCTAATGGCGGCATTCCAGGCAACCCTGTTAAGGGCTGCTTCACTTGTCAAGTTTTTGGATTTGAGATCGGCACGTATAGGTCTTCTTCGGTCCACCCCTTGGTGCAGCTCCCTCCACAATCACAGACCTGCATCTTTTCACCCAATTTTGTTCATCCATTCTCTCCACATGCCCATACCATCCCAGTCTACTTGTACGCATCTCTTCGCTAATACTCTTTATACCTAAGCGTCTCCTCAGCTCATCATTTGTAATTCTATCCTGCAGTTTGACCCCACACATCCATATCACCATTCTCATCTCGTTACGTTCCATTCTGTTTACATCCTCTACTTTAACGGCCCATGTTTCTGAGGTATACATCTTGCATTTCTAACACATGAGGCATACACCTTTCCCTTCAGGGGGAGAGGCATTCTATTCATGGTCAGAATTGCCAGCAGTTCTCTGAACTTCCCCCAGCCACATCTAATTCTAGAGACAGTGGCAGCCTCGACAGTGGCAGAGATGGTATCTCCTAGGTAACAAAACTTGTCCACCAGTTCCAATGACTCATTTCCATACAGCGCTTACTCCCATGGTGCACCCAAGATCGATAGACGCTGCACCGAATCGAGTTAGCGCCCACACCCTTTCCACACACTGCACATGGGTATGCAAAGCTCTTTTCCACATTACCTCGTCTCAATCTACAATGCATAACCTTAGTTTTGTTAATATTGACTCTTAAACCCTTGCTCGCCATGCCCTCTCTTTATCTTCTGAATTAGGCCTCAGCATCTTGCACATTGTCAGCTATTAGGACTAAATCGTCTGTATAAAGCAGTTCCCACGGGAGTCCGGATCTAAACTCTCTGGACAGTGCCTCCAGGACGATAATAAAGAGGAGGGGGCTTAACACTGAACCCTGATTAACTCCAACACAGACTGTGAACTCCTCACTCAGTACACCTTTCACCCTCACCGCAGTTCGCGAATCCTCATACATCTTCATAATCACACGCACCAGCCACTCTTCCACACCAAGTTTCCTTATAGCCCACTGCACAACATCTCTAGGCACCCTGTCAAAGGCGTTCTCCAGGTCTACAAACACAAAGTAAAGATCCCTGCCTTTTAGTAAGTATCTTTCCTGTATCTGCCTGACTATGAAGATAGCATCGGTTGTCCCACGTCCTGGCATAAAACCAAACTGTATATCATTAATGGAGATGCTTTGCCTGATCAAACCCTCAAAGACTCTCTCACATACCTTCATGATTTGGTCAAGCATTTTCAGGCCCCTATAATTGCCTCTATCTAGCGCATTCCCTTTTCCTTTGTATATATTTACTATTACACTTTTGTGCCAATCCTCGGGGATTTTCTCCTCTGTAATAATGGTGTTTATTATCTCAGTGACTAAACTGACACCAGTCTCCCCTGAGGCATTTATTATCTCAGCGACAATGTCAGAGCACCCTGGAGCTTTACCGTCCTTCATTTTATTGATTGCGTCGCTCACTACAGCTGGTGCTATCAAAGGAGGGTGTCCAGATATTGGTTTTTCGATACTAAGCTGTTCCTTATTCCATTCAAACTCTACATTTAGCAATCGTTCATAGTGTGCCTTCCATGCTTCTCTGATTTCATCTTCTGCATACACAATCGTCCCATTATCGTTTCTAACATACTGTTCACCTATATTATCCCTACTGCCATTATTAACTCGCTTAGCTAGGTTAAAGATCCTGCATTGGGAGTGTCTATGTTACACTCTTTTTCGAGGACCAGGTCCTTAATGCCTTTTTTAGCATTGTAAAACACTTCTGGCAGTTGGTTTAGCTGCCTGGTATTCCTCCTTATTGCCTCCCTTCTGCCATGCTTTGAAGCATCTCCTTTTCTCTTTCACAGCATGTTCTACCTCATCGTTCTACCACCAGGAGTTCTTATTCCTGGGGTGACCCTTTGTTTTCCCACAGACTTTGTCAGTGGCAGCGAGAAGTCTACACTTAAGGAAATTCCATTGCCTATTTATATCACTAGGCCTAGCTTCCTTATTTCTATTCATTTCCTCCAGTTCACTATGAAACCTATCCCTAACTTCCTTGTTCTTCAGCAGCCACGCTCTCCTTTTGGGCATGTATACCTTCTTGCGCTCAGGACTCTGTATAAGTTCATGTCGCACACAAGTAGCATATTGTGGGTGATACATTCTTCGCTCGGGATGACCTTTACATCCCGAACCAATTTCCAATCTTTCCTGTTAACCAAGAAGTAATCTTTATGTTCCAAAATCTCAAGGTACTCCCACAGCTACGCCAGGAGCTCCCCCGATAGGGTCAATTGTGCGGCTTCTAGAGCCAACCAGAGTTGTGCCACCTAATATGTCACTTCCCCCTTTTAACGTCATCCCGGCGAACACTACGGCGAGTGGCACGGCAGTGCCCGCCTCATTAACAACTACCAATGTTCGTGTTATAACGGACATTACTCCCCCTCATCTTGATAAACTTCCCCATAGAAAAGGTCCTATGTCTCTTTTGTATGGTCCCGACTGCTTGTGAATTCAAGTCATAGCAAAAAACCCGAGCATTGCACAGACAACCATATCGGGGGAGATCCCAGTTCCTAGTGAGTGGGTAATAGAGATGAGTAGGAGTAAGAAGCTGAGGGCCAAAGTTACACAAGGTCATTTATTGGACAAAGCTAATCCTAATGTTTATTCACCTGAATTTTTTGTGTATTCTGCTACTCCAGCATTACCTCCTGCCTCCTCTGCACGACTCTTTGATGATTGGACGAAGTCTGATGGCGTGAACGATATTAAATCGCTCAATACGCTAACGCCGGAGTTGGATACAACTCCGGTTCTAGATCAGTCTCACAATCCAGTTCTGCAGGTGGGGCAGGTAGGTCTAGGCCCGTGGGTGGACTGGGAGGCTGAGGCGCAACAGTTTGCAGCTACTATCACGTCAAAATCCTCCCACCAAATACCTCAGGATAACCACATTTGGTTCTCAATGCCTATCAATAAAGCCGGAGGGGTGTCCCCTGCTATTTTTGAATTCGTGTCGGCTCCCAAACTGTCTCTCTATGACTTGCAGGAACCCTTTTCTACCCCCCCCCCCCTCCCCCGCACACTTAGACAGAGATTTTAAATTGAGAAATAAAGCTTTTAGACTATTTTCACAATTTATTTTGAGCCGCCAAATAGCCCAGTCTCTCACAAGGACCATAGCCGCTATTTCTGACCAGAATGTAAGGAAGGCCACCGAACTATCCCGGCGGCGTCTTTTACAGAATTCCATCCAGTCCTTGGGTGATATCCGAATAGCCTTGTTGGAGACTGTTCGTGCACGTCAGGACTTAAGAGTGTATATGGTAAAGAAGTTACCGGACGACATTGGTCGCCGGGTAACCCTTTCCCCTGTGTTGACTGCCTCTTTGCTAAACCTTGAGACTTGGAAGGCAGTGTATAATATGGTTGACAGCTTGCAGCCGAGTACTTCTCAGGCTAGGAAGGAGAACTTTAAGAAACCGTGCTCCAAAATTAAAGGCGGAGGTAAGTCACAACCTACTGGTGTTAAGCAGCCCTTTCAGGGCCCCATGTCTCCACCAGCACAGGGAAGTCCTCAGCACAAGCCTAAACAGGGAAAACATTCAGGCAAGTGGCATAATAAGAATAAGTCACAACACAAGTCAGGTCAGGGAGCGACACTGGCCAAAACCAGTCAACCATCTACCCCTACCCCACCACCAGCAAAAAAATAGCTATTCAAACTCTCTCTCTCCCAGGGCCTATCGAGGGCGAGTTGGATCCGAGGGTAGTTCCGCCGGACAGGCTCAGTCAAGTAACTGGGTCATTCCGGACGTGTCACCGGGCCTGGCCCCGGATAACTTGGGCACGGACAGTGTTACGCAAAGGTATCACCTGGCGGTGGCTCCGGCGACCTCGTTTACGTCAGACTCGAGAAGTCAATCATGTTTCTTTAGAGGTGGAGTCACTAGTCCAGGATATGATCACCAAGCATGTCATTGTCCCGGTCGATCCAACTTGCCCTGTTTTCACGTCCAGACTTTTTCTCGTGCTAAAGAGGGACAGTGTTCAAATGCGACCAGTAGTCGACCTATCGTGTTTGAACAACCACACTCACAATTCACCCTTCAGGATGCTCACTGTGAATCACATCAGGCTAACACTTCCGCCACAAGGTTGGAGGTGCTCGTTAGACCTGACAGATGCCTATTGGCATGTCCCTATCAACAAAAGGTTCCAGAAATTCCTCGCCTTGAGGATCAGGCAAGAGACTTATGTCTTTCAAAGAATGCCATTCAGATTGAACCTGGCACCGAGAATATTCACGAAATTTGTCCGGCAGGCCCTCATGTCAATGTTAAATCAAGGAATCAAGGTGTTGTGGTACCTGGACGATTGGCTGGTAGTGGCGGAGTCAGAGAGCTTATGCAAAATCCATGTCAATCACATTATCAATCATGTACAATCCCTAGGGTTCAGTGTCAACTTGGCAAAGTCACATATTGTTCCCACACGGGTAGTTCAGTGGATAGGGCTGGTCTGGGACACAGCCAATCTTACTCTCAGTCTGAGTGTGGACAACCGCAACAGATTTCGAAAGAAATTGTTTGTGTTTCTCCACAGTCTGAACACGACGAGAAGGACCTGGGAGTCTCTTGTCGGATCTCTCAACTGGATTCAACTAACTGTAAAGTTGGGCCAGTTGAAAGTAAAGAGATTAATCTTGGAAGGAAACAAATATTTCCCGCTATTGCCGGCGGGAAAATTGTGGAAAATTCCTCCATTAATTTACAACTTACTGTCGGTCTGGGCGAGGAAAGAAATGTTGCACTCAACAATGACGTGGGTTTCTCCCCCACCTACGGAATGGGTAGACACAGATGCTTCAGGGACAATAGGCTGGGGTTATCAGTCGAACCTAGGCCATCAGGGTCAAAGTCTTTGGTCCCAAACCGAGAATTTTCATATCAACGAGCAAGAGCTTTTAGTCTCTTTGTTTTTCCTTCAAACTCACGGCTCCTCCTTGCGGGGGAAATCAGTAGCTTTTCGAATGGACAATTTGAATGCGGTGCACTGCATTCAAAAGCAAGGGTCAACGAGGTCTCGGAAGTTGCTAGAGTTGTCGGAAAAGATTTTTGCTCTGGCCGAAGAGCTGAGCATTCATCTTCATGCATCATACCTCCCAGGCATAGCGAACGTCTGGGCAGACATGCTGTCCCGGGGAAAGAGCAACAAAGTAGAATGGGCAATCAAGCAAAGCATCTTCAACAAGATGATTGCAGAGCCGTACCGTCCACAAGTGGATCTATTCGCATCCGAGGAGAACCACAGACTCCCTCTCTACCTAACCCGCCGGGGACTGACTCCGGCGGGGGGTCCAGACGCATTGTTGGAGGACTGGAACAAGTGGAATTCCATCTATCTTTTTCCGCCAACCGACGCTTCACTCATGTGTCAGGTAGTTCACAAACTACGGGGTTACCGGGGCGTAGTCTCGATGATCGCGCCTCTTTGGCCGGCTCAGGTGTGGTACCACCAGTTGAAAACGTGGTGCGAGAACCCGGTGTCGCTCCCGGCCTCGTCCTTCCACTTGGAGACAATTGGCAACCTAGAGACCTCGCTGGCTTTTGCCTTTTGGACATTCAAAATGCCAAATGGTTAACTCCATATGGAGAGAGTGTTACTAATAAATTTCTTAATCAGTATACTATGTCTACCAGGAGACAATATCAATCACATTGGAAAACGTTCACAACCTGGCTAGTAGAAACGGCGCAAACAGATGCATCAGTAGCTTTGGTTTTTAAGTACTTGGACTATTTGTTTGAACAACAACGCCTTTCTGTAGTTACGCTGAAGATTCATCTGTCTGCCATTAGAATTCCCTTTTACGACCTTACAGGTCTATCCATACTGCAGGCAGAGGAGAATGGGTTCATGAGGGCATGTTTCAAGCTTTGTCAGCTCATGCCTACCTGGTCAGTGGACAAAGCTTTGTCTTTGCTTCATTCGCACAAGTATAATCTCGCGCCGGATTTTGACTCATTATTAATAAAGGCTGTGTTCTTTATAGCTTTGGCTACAGGTAACAGGGTGTCTGAGATGGCGGCTATGAGCAACGAACCTAATTGCCTCAGGTTTGGGAGACTTAATGAAAATTTACAAATTCCTCCATCTCCCACGTTCGTTGCAAAGAACGAACATAGCGATCATGTGTTCTCTGAATTTACAATCTCGGCTCTTAAACACGGGCATACACATCATGTCTTATGCCCGGTGCAGACGTTAATCAAGTTTATGAGGGTGTCGCAGCCCCAACAACAGGGAGTCTTATGGGTCAATAGTACAGGTACTCGCATCACGAGAAGAAAATTGGCTTCTTTGCTCATAGATGTAATTCGTGAAAGTAACCCTGGTGTAGTGGGCAGGGCCCACGACATCAGAAAATGGGCTATCTCGCTAAGGTTTTTGCAAAATTATTCAATTGATGACATAGCTAACACTAAACTGTGGGCTTCCAATCATACTTTCTTGACGCGGTACCCGTCTGTGGCTTTGGATAAACCAAAACTGACCTGTGTGGCCTTACGTCAGCGGGTCTAGTTGGTCTATGTGCTACTAAAATTAAGTTTAATCTTAATGGTGAAAAAAAAGGGGGGGTGCTGGAGAGCTCAAGACCTCTAGACCCTCCGCCGGACTATGTGATAAGGTCACGAGCTGTGATACTTGATAAGTCGAGCTGGTTATACAACTCAAAATGTTATTTTTATTTTTATAAGATATCTATCATAGTTGCAACTATAGGATATAAAGTTTAAATAGTACAAAATATATGATATGTACAAACTATTTTAAGGACATAAGATATACTCAAATAATTTATTTGTGCCTTTACAATGTTGGACAAGAATAAAAGAATGTTCTTGGAACACAAATTTTATTGAATCTCAATGTGATATTCTTTAACAGATGTACCTGTATCGTCATTTTAAGCATAATCTTCTTCGAAGTAACGCACTGCTTTCTTTCCATTTTTCTACTTTTATTGTATGTAAACAATAAAGACTTAAGTTTGTTATATGAGTCATTGTCTCTACCTATGATTGTTTGTTAGTGGTTTTGATATTGTCACGAATGTCCCCCTCCAGTCTTGAGATATCAGGCACATCGTCAATGATGGAGGGGCCACTAATAAATTATAAGTTTGAGTCCCGGAGGGAAGAATGAAAACCTAATATTTAGTAATGGCCCCGAAATCATTGATAATATAGGGCCCTCCCTTCCATCCCATTCCCATTCGTTTGATGTCTTGAGTTTAATCTTGATATATCATTGAAAAACGAATGGCGACGCTCGGTTCAGTGTCTCGGGTAGAATCCACAAAAGACATCCACGAGCCGGAAAGCCTTAATATAACATATTTTAAGTTAATTTGATTTTGTTATGTATTAAGTAGTTTTTTTCGTAGTGAGTAGGCCTACCCAATCATAAAGACGATTCCATAAGAGAATTAGCGTTACACTTATGATGTTAGGACTCTTTCCCCTGCGGCGGATGTTTCAAACATGCTAACCGTGGGAGCTTGAAAGGGGACTATTATACTACAGTAATAGGCATATCGTCAATGATTTCGGGGCCACTACTAAATATTAGGTTTTCATTCTTCCCTCTGGGACTCAAACCTATATTCTTGAGTTAAGGGGAGTATTTTTCTGGACCCCCTTCTCCATCATGTTTAGATCCATTAGTTTGGAGATTATAAGACGCTCGCCTCATTAGTTTAGTGATTTTCAGGCCTCTCATCTCATTTTTTTGCGAATATTTAGGAGATTCCAACTTATGGTTAATTTTCTGGACTGCCTTCTCATTCCGGTTTAGCCCCATTCGTTTTGAATTTTTAAGACATTCACCATTATTAGTTGGGTGATTATAAAAGCTTCAAACTGGGGGCTGCCGCCCCCAGACCACCACCTCCCTTAGCAATGATATAGAAGATGACACAATACTAAAAATACGGTTGAAAATGGAAACAAATTAGATATCTACTGATTCAAGATGGCCGTCTTTCTTGCTTCCACCCTTATTTAACCCAGTCTTTTTTTTCTGTGTGAGTGAGGGAGGCAAAAGGCAGAACTGCCTGTAACAAGTGCCTCCCCCATAGTTGAAAGAGTGACAGGGCCAAAATCAAGGGACGTTCGAGCCAAAATGCCTGGACACACGGAGTTTGAAGCAATTTAAGTCATAGGAGGAGGGAAAGACAGATTCTGGGAGAGAATTCCAGAGCTCAGCTGTTGAATAGAAGAAAGTCTGAGAGTAACGTTTCACTCTTGGGTTGGAGAGTTGCACAGAGTAGATGTGGGATTGTGTTGCAAGACGGGTACCACGCACCCTATGTAGAGGAGGTGGTATACACTGGGAGAGCTCTGAGGAGCACTGATTATTGTAGTAGCGATAGAATGGCGAGAGAGATGCAACATTGTGGCGAAAAGAGAGAGTTTGCAGAGATTAGGTGAGTGGGCGGAAATTAATGATACGACAGGCCTTCCTTTCTATTTTGTCTAGAAGTGTGAGAGGATCCTCCCCACACATGTGAACAATACTCAATACAAGGATGCACTGTGCCCCTGTACAGAGCAAGAAGCTGTGCACGTGTAAAGAACCCCCTGAGGTGGTTAAGCACACCCAACTTCTGGGAGGCTGCCTTAGCAAGACTGGTAATATGGTCCTTCCAAGTGAGAGCTGAAGAAAAAGTGACACCAAGAATATTGAGAGAAGATGAAGGATTGATTTTTGTATTGTTGAAGAATAAGAGATAGCCCACTGGGAGTTCCGGACGGGTAGATAGATGGAGAAATTGGGTTTCGGAAGCATTAAAGGTAACAAGGTTTTCTCTGCCCCAATTGGAAATAGTAGTTAATAGTAGTTAATGAAAGTCAAATGAAAAATGGTTTAATTTCCAATGGTGATGACATATATAGGAATGTTATAGGGTTATGAAGGTTGTATATATATGACATAATTATCGAGGTACTTAAGTTGGTGACAGATGATAACCTTCCATAAATTACCTCCCAATTATCTGCTTAGCGAGTGAAGAGCAATATATTTTAGGTTACATAGGTGTTTTTTCTACAATACTTTTTTCATCAGTTCTTTGATTTATTAGTGTTTTAAGGTGTTTTTGTTTCTGCAAATACATTTTTACCCATTATTTAGCAATGCTAAGACATGCCCACCAAAAAACATATTTTGAAATTACCCTAATATAACCTGTGGGCTACTGCCCTCAGACCCCCACTGGTTTTACCATTGATATAGAGGATATCAAAATAGTAAATATACAGTGGAAAAGGGAACAAATGGAGTTCTCCACTGATCCAAGATGGCCGCTATTATTTTTCTTTCACCCTTATATAACCCACAAAGTGTAATGACAAATAATTAAACTTGTGGAGGTAAAGACATTTATTGCGGTGACTAATACTGTAAGACAAAGCTATCGAAAACACAAATAATGATATCCCAAACATGACCTAAAATACATATTGTCCCGAGTGAAACATAAATGTTTAATGCTGACAGGGCAATTTTCATAAATTAGTAGCATTCCTGCTACTATTGAAGGATACGGACAAATGCCGCCCACAGTCTCAAACTTGCTAGTTGAATGTTGGTAGTTAGGTGTGCTTAACCACCTCAGGGGGTTCTTTACACGTGCACAGCTTCTTGCTCTGTACAGGGGCACAGTGCGTCCTTATATTGAGTATTGTTCACATGTGTGGGGAGGATCCTCTCACACTTCACTTCTAGACAAAGTAGAACGGAAGGCCTGTCGTATCATTAATTCCCGCCCACTCACCTAATCTCTGCAGACTCTCTCTTTTTGCCGCAATGTTGCATCTCTCTCGCTATTCTATCGCTACTACAATAATCAGTGCTCCTCAGAGCTCTCCCACTGTATACCACCTCCTCTACATAGGGTACGTTTACCCGTCTTGCAACACAATCCTACCTCTACTCTGTGCAACTCTCCAACCCAAGAGTGAAACGTTACTCTCAGACTTTCTTCTATTCAACAGCTGAGCTCTGGAACTCTCTCCCAGAATCTGTCTTTCCCTCCTCCTATGACTCACTTTGCTTCAAACTCCGTGTGTCCAGGCATATTGGCTCTAACATCCCTTGATTTTGGCCCTGTCACTCTTTCAACTATGGGGGAGGCACTCGCTACAGGCACTTCTGCCCTTTGTGTCCCTCACTCACACACAAAACAAAAACAAAACTGTGTGGGTTAAATAAGGGTGGAAGTAAGAAAGACGGCCATCTTGAATCAGTAGATATCTAATTTGTTTCTATTTTCAACCATATTTTTAGTATTGTGTCATCTTCTATATCATTGCTAAGGTGGTCTGGGGGCGGCAGCCCCAAGTTTGAAGATTTTATAATCACCCAACTAATAATGGTGAATGTCTTAATAATTCAAAACAAATGGGGCTAAACCGGAATGAAAAGGCGGTCCAGAAAATTAACCATAAGTTGGAATCTCCTAAATATTCTCAAAAAAATTAGATGAGAGGCCTGAAAATCGCTAAACTAATGGGGCGACCGTCTTATAATCTCCAAACTAATGGATCTAAAGATGATTGAGAAGGGGGTCCAGAAAAATACTCCCTTTATCCCCTTAACTCAAGAAAATATCCCTGCTGTTCAACCACCTACCGTAACACCTAAGAAACCTCAAGGTGAAAACTGAAATGTTCAAGAGAGAATTGGACACATTTCTCTCGACCATCCCAGATTAACCAAGCATCCCAGGCTATGCTGCATCTCACCCAGCATCATCAAACTCTATCACATCACAACATGGAGTACATACAGCGAAGTGAAGGGTGGCGTCGACGCTGTAGCCCTGCCTCAGATAACACCGAGGGAACAACACCCTCTTGAGGCAGAAGCACTTCAAAGTAAATATCCTAAAACTAGCCAGCAGTCAATTACTATAAAAGTGTATATTTCGTAAATTTCCAAACCTACGATGGCGATAAAAGTTGAGAAAAGCTAACTGTGGCCGATTTTATTTAATCTAGCAACAAAATGGTTCGTTCTCATCTTAATTGCTTCGCTATTACAACGTTTTCACAGCCAAATGGTATGTTAATTACGAATATTTGGTAATAATATGACACAAAGACATAGTATTTTCTCATTTGTTCTTTAGTTACCGAGAATTGAGCTGCAAATTTGAATTCATACTTCAGTACAAGCCCCAACACTGGAGAGCGATGTAACTGATTAGGTGTGTAATTGTAAAAGTGATTGAAATATGTTTAAATCAAATATTTTCAAATTTCGGGAAAAAATAAGTATGTAATTGACACCCCAATACTGTCATTTTCTCTCAATCATCTATCATAGAAAACTATATTCTATGGGTAACAAAACAAAAAATTGTAAATAATTCTACATAATTTCTCTATTATGAGATTTACATTGTATTTCAGTCATATAATTACTAGTATTTTATCTTCATCATTAATTATGCAAATAGAATATAACACTAAAGGAACAATAACGTCATGTTATATATATGTGGACAATATGGTTATGACGAGCAAGACTTGCCATTCCTGAAGTCGGTGTCAGTAAGTGAACAGTGCTGTGTGTTGTGCTTAATTTATCTGCAAGAACTTAACATAATTAGTATAAAAATCATTCAACGAAGCTATCTAAGAGTGATTACAATTACATTATATAAAGCTTTGATAATTTTTCAACTGGTTTGATATCAGATAAAGTCTATTCGTCTGATATATTTAAATCGCATTTCCGTTACCGATCATCAAGATGACTCTAACAAAATTATTTTCTCAGCTTTGTACAAAACACACTGCACCGGTTGACAATGACGGAAGCTTTTTCTTGGTATTTAATTATCGTTTTGTTTCTTTTTTTCATAAGTAGTTTTTTCGCCCTCACGCTATACTTCCCAGATAATTACGCCCCAACCTGCATGTCTCAGGGAGGTGGGCTCGAAGTATTAACCGACCCCATAATATATGACCTGTGTGTTGGATTTTCATACACGGAGGTGCACCCCGATCCACAAGACCGTACTCATGTTGAACGGCTTTACATGACGAACTATCGGTATATTCCAATTGCGCTATTCGTTTCCAGCTTAATATATCTTAGTGCCAGAAGTGTAAGGAATATTTATGCAGATAAAAGAATTGATACATTTTTTGATTGTGTATGTGATCTAACAGATCAGGAAATAGTGCAATTTTTCCTCAACCACGCAGCTGTGTACCGAAATCAAGTAGCCTCCAGGTTTAAGATTGGCGCTTACTTGGTTTTGTGCAATTTTATGACAGTAGCTCTGATACATCATGTATCATCAGGAACATTTGTAGGTCTCAATTTTGATATTGAAAGATATGCTGATGTAAACACTGATGCTATTCAGGGCGTTTTCGACAACAACGGAAAATGCGAAATTTCTCCCAAAACAGGCTTGGCAGTGCTAAACACCGAAAATTTTGGTTGTACGTTTGCCCAAAATTGGTATTTTGGGTTTGTCTTTTTGGCACTCCGCTTTGTCTATCTCATAAATGCGCTCCTACTGGTCATCTGGGTAATTTGTGGCATAAGCAAGTTGTTCACATCAAACAAAAAATCTGATACAGCAAAATCGCGTCTTGATGCGCATAATTACCGCATTGTTGCTGAATCCTTCCCGCAAGACGTACTGGAGCTGGTGGAGCAGGTGACCTCCGTCACTACAGCAGCCACTGGTAACAGGGTCCTGGAAGCACTCGTCCAACAGGTCCATGATGTCAGGATCAAATTTGCCCCCCGGTGTATAATTAGACCTTATTAGTCTAATACACAGGAATAACAGTAACATTTATAAAGATTGGTGGGTTACTCAGCCACCTCTACTTTTCTTCTTCTCAAAATATTTGAATTTAATATATTTTAAGTATATTATATTTCCAACGAATTTCCTTCGTTACTGAATGATCACTTATAATCATTGTTTATATAGGAATCTACATGTTTGTTTTATCTGCATGTTTGAGAGCGAGGTGGAAAGACAGAAGGGGAGATGTAAACCGAAAGAGAGGTGGAAGGATGGAATGAGGAAGTATATGGATGAAGGCGGTGCTGGTTGGGAGGAGGGGCGTCGATTGACTGGGGACAGAGGTGCATGGGGGCGGTACGTTCGTGGCCACCTCTTTGAGAATCTCGGCGTCAGGCAATAGATAGATAGATGTTTGTTTTATCAGTTATTTTCGGAGATTATGCGGAGATAGGATATTTTGTTTGCTCATGTTTAAATATTTGTTTTACATTAGCTACTGTATATTTATGGATCATGGAAATATGTCGATATATATTTTTACGATTTTTGGAAAAGGTTGGTTATAATGAAGGTACAGTTACCCACATAAGTTCTGTTTCTCTCCGTGATCGCATACATGAAAATATAATACGCATGATTGAATTGCGAGTGTTTTTTTTATGCAGTGGTTAACTCACCTGAGCATTTAACTATATTTAAAAGAAAGCACACTCGCAATCTATTTATACTATTGTACTTCCATATATAAAATCACGCCGAGGGACAACTTATGTGGGCAACTATACATTAGGGTAGATTCTTACGCGGCGGTCAATTAGTACAGAACATTGATATATATATATGTGTGTGTTTTTATTTTGCTTCATAGACCTCTATCAAACTTAAACACTCCCATGATCACCCTTCGAGATAATTCTATAAAAAAAAATTATACCAAAATTTCCCAGCCAAAGGCCAGTTTCGACTAAATCACAGGCTCGCTATCGCTCAACAGGGAAATATCAACACCAAAATGGTACAAAATGTCCTAATATTGACAAATAATGGAGCAAAAGGTCATATTATTGCCAACTATTGCGGTCGAATGTCTTAAAATCTCATATCTAATGGTACTAAGGATGAGGGAGTAGGGGGTCCAGAAAAAACAAATCGCTCCCCTTAACCAATGTATGGTGAGTACATGTAGGATAATTGGCCCCTTCGGTAGATTTGACGAATCCTTTCAATTTATACTGGTAATCATTAAACAATTATATTTAGTTTAGGGAGAACGTGTGGGCCTGGAGAGTATACTGTATATAGTCGTTTTCTATTTTTTTCTATTAAATTTCTAAAACTCCTTCCTCAGCAAATAATAATCGTCTAATGATTGCCAGAATAATCTGTTAAAATACGTCATAATCCTCAAGGGGTTAAGGTACAGTTGCCCACATAAGTTCTGGTTATCATTTTGATCTTATGCATGGAAGTAAATATAGTATGAATGAATTGCGAGTGTGGTTTCTATCAATTATCAGTTAACTAATCCAATGAGTTCACTGCTTAAGAAACTAAACTTGCAATTCAATTATGTGAATTATATGTGTATGTATAAGATCATGGAGAGAAATTGAACTTATACGAGCAACTGTGCACTACATTGTGATGCCTTGAGTATAAATAAGTAACACCCCGTTCTTAACATTAATCATCAATTACAAGCCCCAATGTACTTGAATAAATTAATGAAAGCATGTGGTCCTCCCGGGATTCGAACTCGGGACACCACACCCAGAACATGAGCACCTATTACGGGAAGGCATTTGTTTTTTGTTCTGGACCACCTTCTCTCTCATGTTAGTTATGCTCTATTACTTATGAGATTTTAGGACATTTGCACCACTAGTTGGGTGATTAAAGAATAATGAAATATAACACAATATATGTGCCTCAAGTATATAATTTATTAAGTTCTTTAATAATCATAAGAATATTCTAATGGCAACTTTTCATTCAAAATGCTGTATAGTTCAACATCAAAGGTTCAATAGGGTGTATGTTTCTTAAAGCTCATGACTTTTCCGGTTAATACAGCAGAAATCACATTAGTTCGAATCCTGGGAAGAGCACATGCTTTCATTAATTTCATCGGAAGGTGTTTGGTGTTTGATGTTAGGAGTGAAAACAAAAATAGATTATTGCTATAGGTTCAGACACATTTCATAGCGAGGTCGGTCCTTAGAGATCTGTGCCCCATAAAATGTTCTTTCCTTTCACTTAAACATTAATGTATTCAGTGTGCAGTTGGATGTGACGTGTGAGTACATGATTAGATTGATATCCAGTATTCGACAAATAGATATCAAATCGTAGTCATGTACTTAACCTTTAACTGTCTTGATGGTGTAATGGTTAGAGTGTTTAAGATCTGTTTGTGGTAACCCAGGATATAATCCCGGGAAGATCACATGCTTTCGTTAATTTTATTGGGAGGTGTTTGGTGTTGGGAATGAAATAAATAAATAAGATTATTACCTCCAAATATAGTAGAGGGAGAGCGGTAGGAAGGGAGACAAGGCACCCTTTTCCGCTAGGAGATTTTGGCAGCACAGCACGTCCAGGTTTATCCCAACCTGCGAACAAAGCCTTATATTAGTTGCAACGAAACTTTAACCCTATCAAGATATGATTATACTCTTTTCTGTTGCAGAGCTCTTATTAGACATTTATTATCAGATAAGGAAGGGCCAATAGAGGTCAGAGGGTTAATCGAGATAGTCTAGATCCTTTTTTTATTCACTGATCCTTCCTAAGCTGGTCTAACAATAACCAGAATAGTATTTGTCTGAATCATCAAATATACCCAGCATACCGGTACTAAAGAAATGCAATTATTTTTTAAGAGCACTTCGAACCCATTTCTAACTAGTACATTCATCCTTGAGTTCCTTAGCAAGCTGAATAAATAGTTTGGAGCAAATATACCTTGTCATTTGAAAGCTCCGTACACTAGAAGATTTCAGTACAGAATGTTAATCCTTACAGCACCGGCGACGTCTTTCTCTATATATTTCAGTACAGAATGTTAATCCTTACAGCACCGGCGACGTCTTTCTCTATATATTTCAGTACAGAATGTTAATCCTTACAGCACCGGCGACGTCTTTCTCTATATATTTCAGTACAGAATGTTAATCCTTACAGCACCGGCGACGTCTTTCTCTATATATTTCAGTACAGAATGTTAATCCTTACAGCACCGGCGACGTCTTTCTCTATATATTTCGGCTGCATTTAGATGATTATATGAAGCTTAGGAAGGATATATGGTAGCTAAAAGGATTAATTGAGATAAACTGTAATATTTTTATCGGGTAAACATCCTTTCTAAGCTGAACAAAACTGTCTAATAGTTGCCAGAATATAATGAAAATGACGTCACCTGTACTGAACGGGTTAATCTATGAAACCCAAGCTAGAGAATATTGCTATATAGAAGCCATTTGCCTAGGAGTTTTCAAAGGTTCAAGTATTCAAACGCACATCTACTAACTAAAACTCCAATCCGCAGAAAAGGAAACTAAGTACTGTATATGTATGTCCTTCCTATCTTTCTGGACTGTCCATTAACTATTCATACCTCTGTCTCGCATTTATTCTAAAAAATCTACAATAAAACTCAAGTTCTTCAGTACAATTGTATTCCTTTAACCCCTTCAGTACCGGCGACGTCTTTTATATTTGATTTCACCTACATTTAGACGATTTTATGAAGCTTAGGAGGTATGTATGGTAACTAAAAGGATTAATTGAGATAGTCTGTAGCCATTTAATGGGTAGACGTCCTTCCTAAGCTGAAGCAAATCGTCTAATAGTTGCCAAAATGTAATGAAAAATACATCACCGGTACAGAAGGGGTTAAAAAGGCTACAAGTTCAAAGAATCACCAAAGCGGTAAAGGCTTACCCTGTTATAAGGTGGCAACAATCTGTGTGTGATAACCCGGGTTCGAATCCCAGCGGATCATATATACTTTAATTAATTTCATTGGGGGTGTTTGGTGTTGTGGTGAAATTAATAAAATATAAAATATGAATTATGTGATAAAATATGATAGGACTTCTACATATGTAACCGGGATCAGATTTAATTCTTTAGACATGAGCAATTTAATGTGAAGATTTGTTTTATTCTGCGTCGGGGCATTAACAAATTGGCAGATATCATAGTTAATCACTCCGTTAGCCATTTCAGTACATAATGACTTATTTTTTGTTAGTGAGGACTAGTACTTTTATCCATTAGAAGAAATCGTAGTTGAGTTAGATATAAGATTAACCTTGTGTCAAACGAGCGCTTTTTCCGGCATTTTTTGAACGAGTATGTTATATTTTGTTCTTAATATCTTGAGGGTTTTTTGCATTGTAAACGGAAACTACAATGCAGGTAGATTATGTTAGATGGCTGAATTCTGATAGAACTTAGATTTTATAGCTGAAAAACACAATTGCTAGCCTTACCCTTTTGATTCCTTATGGGTGAGGAATATCAAAAGAACTGAACAAGGACAATGTTTGCATAGAATTGTGAAAACAGAATCAAACTCACAAGAAGTAGTTAACCCCATTAGGAATATGCCGCATTTTGACAGTTTATTCTGGCTATCACTAGACACATACAGCTTAGGAAGGATCTGTGGGAAATAGAAGGGAAAAGACTATCTCAATTAACCCTCCTCACAAGCTGGACAGGAGAGCACGATTATGTCCCGGGACTCAACATAAACAACACACCCCTAACACACACACACACACACAAAATCCTAGGAGTAACATACGACACCCAAATGACATTCAAACAGCACACCACAAACACGAAAAAGAAACTGACACCCAGACTTAACGCCCTCAGATCACTTGCCCACACGAAATTTGGACACAACAAAGAAACCACCACCACAGTCTACAAACAATACATAAGATCAGTTATGGAATACGCAAGCCCGGCCTTGGCTTCTAACCTAGCTGAAACACATCATAAGACCTTACAGACTATTCAAAATAAAGCCCTTAAAATCATCACAGGATGCACAGCTACTACACCCACAGATCACCTACATCAAGAAACCAAAGTCCTCAAAGTCAAAGATCATCTAGACATGAGAGGCACTCAATTCCTGGCAGCAGCCTCCACGAATCAACACCACCCACTACACTACATGGCAACACACCCACAGACACCAAGAAATATCAAAACAACACCCAGCACATGCTATCACACACAAATACTGTCTTCTCTCCCTCCCTGCCCACCCCAAACCAACTTCCGGAAGCACATCCATACTCATATCACTCGCCGTTCCATCCACTCACTCATAGACAACACGCAGCTGCAAGCACGACCTCCCGAAATCCATCCTTCTGAATCCTCCCTTCCTCGCGAGGACAGAGTCCACCTGGCCAGGCTGAGATGCGGACACCATCCAGCTCTTCTGAGCTATCAGAAGAGACTGGATGACTCCGTCGTCCACACCTGCCCGGGTTGTAACACAGCACCCCATACCATAAAACACATCATAGAAGACTGCATTTCACACAACCACTTACGCCAACAACACAATTTACACTATTTGAGAGCTCTATGGGAAAGCCCGACCGTGGCCATGGCCTTCCTTAAGGACTCGGGGCTGTTCGGCCAGGCAGCTTAGGGAACAACAACAACAACAACAACAACCCTCTGATTTCCTTATACACTTCCTAATTTACTAATTATTATGTTCTCTCCACCAACCAACTCCACTCCTAAACTCGATTAATGAAATTAACAAACACATGTGGCAGTCCGGGGATTCGAACCCAGGACGCTCACACCGAAAATCAACACACTTATGCATTGCGCCACGAAGACAGTTACGCAGAAAGATAAATGCGCCATCGTATGTTGAAAGGGATGATTACCTGGCATTTACCTTCCAAGTGTTTCGGTCATCCTCCAGCAGCCTCCAGAAGAAGTGATCCTTCCAGTGGTAGTCTGCCATCACACTCTAGTCCTGCATTCGAGGGCAAAGCTCGGCTGGTCAGGTTAGGACTCTTGGTGCTTGTCCAGCTACTGTGAAGAGTGAACAAGTTAAACTTTGACAACTTCACACATTGTTTGATAATATACCCGGCTTAGTGCAAGAAGAACCAATGGCAAGAAATATCAAAGGAATAACTACTTAAATTGCTAAAAATATGTACTGTAGAGAAATGTTCAATACATACATACATACATAATATTTTAAGACTGAGTGCAGTTTCAGTCTCTTGTCCTAATGGCGGCGTTCCAGGCAACCCTGTTAACGGCTGCTTCACTTGTCAAGTTTTTGGATTTGATATTGGCACGTATAGGTCTTCCTCGGTCCATCCCTTGGTGCAGCTCCCTCCACAATCACAGACCTGCATCTTTTCACCCAATTTTGTTCATCCATTCTCCCCACATGCCCATACCATCCCAGTCTACTTGTACGCATCTCTTCGCTAATACTCTTTATACCTAAGCGTCTCCTCAGCTCATCATTTGTTATTCTATCCTGCAGTTTGGCCCCACACATCCATATCACCATTCTCATCTCATTACGTTCCATTCTGTTGATATCCTCTACTTTAACGGCCCATGTTTCTGAGGTATACGTCATTGCACTTCTAACACATGAGGCATACACCTTTCCCTTCAGGGGGAGAGGCATTCTATTCATGGTCAGAATTGCCAGCAGTTCTCTGAACGTCCCCCAGCCACATCTAATTCTAGAGACAGTGGCAGCCTCGACAGTGGCAGAGATGGTATCTCCTAGGTAACAAAACTTGTCCACCAGTTCCAATGACTCATTTCCATACAGCGCTTACTCCCATGGTGCACCCAACATCGACAGACGCTGCACCGAATCAAGTTAGCGCCCACACCCTTTCCACACACTGCACATGGGTATGCAAAGCTCTTTTCCACATTACCTCGTCTCAATCTACAATGCATAACCTTAGTTTTGTTAATATTGACTCTTAAACCCTTGCTCGCCATGCCCTCTCTTTATCTTCTGAGTTAGGCCTCAGCATCTTGTGCACATTGTCAGCTATTAGGACTAAATCGTCTGTATAAAGCAGTTCCCACGGGAGTCCGGATCTAAACTCTCTGGTAGTGCCTCCAGGACCATAATAAAGAGGAGGGGCTTAACACTGAACCCTGATTAACTCCAACACAGACTGTGAACTCCTCACTCAGTACACCTTTCACCCTCACCGCAGTTCGCGAATCCTCATACATCTTCATAATCACACGCACCAGCCACTCTTCCACACCAAGTTTCCTCATAGCCCACTGCACAACATCTCTAGGCACCCTGTCAAAGGCGTTATCCAGGTCTACAAACAGAAAGTAAAGATCCCTGCCTTTTAGTAAGTATCTTTCCTGTATCTGCCTGACTATGAAGATAGCATCGGTTGTCCCACGTCCTGGCATAAAACCAAACTGTATATCATTAATGGAGATGCTTTGCCTGATCAACCCTCAAAGACACTCTCACAGATCTTCATGGTTTGGTCAAGCATTTTCAGGCCCCAATAATTGCCTCTATCTAGCGCATTCCCTTTTTTGTATATATTTACTATTACACTTTTGTGCCAATCCTCGGGATTTTCTCCTCTGTAATAATGGTGTTTCTTATCTCAGTGACTAAACTGACACCAGTCTCCCCTGAGGCATTTATTATCTCAGCGACAATGTCAGAGCACCCTGGAGCTTTACCGTCCTTCATTTTATTGATTGCGTCGCTCACTACAGCTGGTGCTATCAAAGGAGGGTGTCCAGATATTGGTTTTTCGATACTAAGCTGTTCCTTATTCCATTCAAACTCTACATTTAGCAATCGTTCATAGTGTGCCTTCCATGCTTCTCTGATTTCATCTTCTGCATACACAATCGTCCCATTATCGTTTCTAACATACTGTTCACCTATAATATCCCTACTGCCATTATTAACTCGCTTAGCTAGGTTGAAGATCCTGCATTGGGAGTGTCTATGTTACACTCTTGTTCGAGGACCAGGTCCTTAATGCCTTTTTTAGCATTGTAAAACACTTCTGGCAGTTGGTTTAGCTGCCTGATATTCCTCCTTATTGCCTCCGTTCTGCCATGCTTTGAAGCATCTCCTTTTCTCTTTCACAGCATGTTCTACCTCATCGTTCTACCACCAGGAGGTCTTATTCCTGGGGTGACCCTTTGTTTTCCCACAGACTTTGTCAGTGGCAGCGAGAAGTCTACGCTTAAGGAAATTCCATTGACTATTTATATCACTAGGCCTAGCTTCCTTATTTCTATTAATTTCCTCCAGTTCACTATGAAACCTATCCCTAACTTCCTTGTTCTTCAGCAGCCACGCTCTCCTTTTGGGCATGTATACCTTCTTGCGCTCAGGATCTCTGTATAAGTTCATGTCGCACACAAGTAGCATATTGTGGGTGATACATTCTTCGCTCGGGATGACCTTTACATCCCGAACCAATTTACAATCATTCCTGTTAACTAAGAAGTAATCTATCTGGCTACTGGAGACCCCAGAGTTATATGTGACCAGATGGCTCTATCTTTTCTTGAACTTCATGTTACACACAACCATGTTGAGTGCAACGCAGGACTTCCGTATATATTTGCCTTCCAGATTCCTCCTTCTGTAACCATTTCCTCCATGTACTCCCTCGTATCCATCTGCAGATGCTACCACGTGACCATTCAGGTCCCCTCCAAGGATTGTTATTTCATTTTCTGAGAGGCCTGAAATGACACTGACGGTGTCATTCCAGAAGTCCTCTTTTATCTTTGTCTGTAGGCCAGCCTGTGGGGCATATGCAGATATCACATTCAAAATTCTTTCACCAACTTTCAACTTCAAAACAATCAGCCTGTCACTAACTCTCGTAATCTGAAGCACACTTTCCACCCACTCTTCAATCACCAGAACACCCACTCCTCCTTTCGCTTTATCAGTCTCAACTCCCTTCCAGTAGGACCTATATCTTTTCTTTCTTCTAATAATCCACTGTGGCCCATACCCTTTCCAGAGTGTTTCCTGAACACAGCAGACGTCAAATTGCCTGCTCTCACACATCTCAGCCACTTCATTTGCACACAGATTCAAACTACCAACATTCACACTAGCAAGTCTGAGACTTTGTCCGTATCCTGTGCAGTTTGGGAACATCGAAATAACATTGTTTCTCTTTAGGTCGAGTCATAATTGATGATTAGGCTGGCAAATAGGCATTCTCCCCCCCCCCCCCCCCAGAACTCCGACCAACATTGCCATACATCATTGACTGTTTTTTTCACTTTCTTTGTATTTGTCCCATCTATGCATCTGAAAGACGGCGATTCTTGCCAAAAACCTCATTACATAACATCCTCTTTGACTCAGACTCTTTCAATTTCACCCCCATTCATCACTTCCTGAGAGCTATAAATGTATACAATGACATATAGCTACTAACGTATACGTATACGTGACTTAAAACTCTGTACCACCTCCTCCAACACTAGCCTTGAGAGGGCCTAGGCCAAATGGGCTAGTATAAAATAAAAGCATCATCAACAACAACAACTCCGGCTCAAGTCTACGCCGGGGACCATTCCCAGCACCTTCCCCCAAGAGATTACAAGGGGGTAGGATCCAGTGGCCCCGGTGCGCCCTACCAGAACCAGCCGCAGGGACGCACCCCGTGCGCGTACACGGCACTACGACTAGTCTGGTATTTTACACCCAATGACAGGGCAGCCTCGGTAACTCGCAAGATACCGTTATTTTTGGCGACTTTAATTTACCTGTGACCAAGTGGGGCGATACTCTTACTTCACACTCTGGACATGACTTGTATGCGAACTTGCAAGAGAGTTCGCTCTATCAATTTGTTCGATCGCCGACCCGTGGTAATAACATTCTTGACATTGTACTTGTAACAAAAGAAGAATTAATAGAGAATTTGAATGTTGGTGATGAATTTAGTAACAGCGACAATCGTACAAATAACTTTCAGTTTAAAGTTTACTAGTAACGAACCAAATAGCAGCATCGAGAAAGTCCCTAATTTCAAGAAAGCAAATTTCCGTAAACTTAGAGCTATGTTTAAAGAAACTGACTGGAGCTTTCTAAATAACAATAACGACATAAATACATCTTGGGAATTATTTACAACCACTTACCTTACAGCAGTGCATGACTGCATACCATCGAAAATACGGCACACAGATCATAATGATAAGCCCAAATGGTGGAATAAAGAGATTTCAAACTGTTTGCTTGCTAAAAAGATTGCTAATGATAGATTAAAATCCTCGCAAAATGAAGAAGAACTGGTGAAAGTTTTAGAACTACGACGCAAAGCCAAAAAGTTAATTAAGCAAAGTAAAAAGGCCCTGGAGTTACATGTTGCGAATCAAAGTAAATCAAACCCGAAAGAATTCTATAGTTATATCAGAAAGAAAAAAGTAGTTACTTCAACTGTTGGACCGTTAATCGATGAAAATGGAGAATACACAAAGGACGAACTACAAATGAGTACTGCCTTCAATACCTTCTTTGCATCAGTTTTTACAACATACGACCTCAGTGATATTCCTACAGCATCGCCGATTCAAATTGATAATTCTGATGTTCTAAGCAATATCATCATTACATAGAGAGAAGTATTGAAATGTTTAGATAAACTCAAGGTAAATAAAACGCCTGGACCTGATATAAATGTAGTCAGATCAGATGTAGGTAATGAAGGATAAGCATTTACAACGGCACCTCGTAGCTACTTTCTACTTTTCCTAGTTTTTCTGAAGAGTGTAGAGAGGGGAGAAGGGGTGTTGGAGAGAGAGGAAGCTGTAGGAGTGGCTTTGTTATATGTGATTAATCTGTATACATCGTCAGGGTGTCCCCTGACTGGGTGCGAGCATGTGAAACATGCTAGGACGTACTACCACACCCACTAAATGTCCGCCGTGGCAGGGATTCGATCCCGGGTATTGCAGATTCACACATGAGGGTGCTCACCACTCGACCACTGCGGCTCTCACCTAGAGTTCTAAATGAAGCTATGGATGAGCTCTCCAAACCACTGACATTGCTATTCAATAAATCCTTGCAGTCTGGAACTATGCCTGATCAGTGGAAGGTAGCCAACGTAACACCGATATTAAAAAAAGGCAGTAAATCCCTACCCACTAACTATCGTCCAATTAGTTTAACCTCAGTTGTATGTAAAATGCTAGAAACACTCATAAGAGACAGACTCGTAAATCACTTAGAGGAAAATAACATACTTAAAGATACTCAACACGGCTTTCGTAATAAACGTTCCTGATTAACAAGCCTCTTAGACTTCTTCCACGATATACTCAACCTCTACGATGAGAGTAAAGCTGTAGATATTATATACCTTGATTTTCAAAAGGCCTTTGACAAAGTTCCCCACAAACCTTTACTGCTAAAACTAAAAGTGCATGGAATACAAGATGGTGTGTGGAAATGGATAGAAAATTGGCTCAGCGACAGAAAGCAAAGAGTAGTCATAAACGGTAAGCCATCTAAATGGACCAATGTAAGTAGCGGGGTACCCCAGGGATCAGTACTAGGACCAAAGTAGTACATATCGGATACCAAAATCAGAAAGCAAACTATTCGATGAATGGCACTCAGCTTCACGCATTTATGATGCAGAGGTTGCCAGATTAGCAATAAGAAATAGAGTTCTCTCACTCTTATAATTACCACTCCAAAATTAGTTTTCTGCCCACAGCTAACTCGAAGACAACTGGAGAGTTTGAAGTAAGTAAACTAAAGGTTTCTAAATACCCCTGATGGTAACAAAGGCTTTAAAGTATCCCCAATAGGCTCAAAATCGCGTCATATGTCGGAGAGGGTTAAGAGTGTAGACGGAGAAACCGATCTGAGATTAACAATATCGAGTAACCTAAAACCGAGTCTAGAATGTTCAGAAGTTGTGAAGAAGGCAAGCAAAATAATTGGCTTTATGGGCAATTCATTTGAGCATAAATCCAAAGAAGCTATCCTAACTATTTACAATTCCTTAGTCCGCCCTCTTCTGGAATACTGTGTTCAATCCTGATTCCCTTATTACCAAAAAGATATAGACAAGCTAGAATGAGTTCAACGTAGAGTACCCAAAATTATATCTAGCCTAAAGAACAAACCATACGAGGAGCGTCTTAGAGAATTCAATATATTTCCTTTAACCCAGCGCAGATTAAGAGGCGACATAATTCAAGTGTTCAAAATCATCAAAGGCATCGACAATATGAACTGTAGTAAGTACTTCATTATCGACCAATCAAATTACACGCAGGAAAACTGTTGCAAAATTATTAGTAAATCTTTTAACTCACACGAATCTAAGAATTTCTTCTTCAATCGAGTTGTCAACTTGTGGAATGGGGTTCCCAGAGACGTTATAGACTGCAGCACCATCGATTCTTTTAAACTTCGCCTAGACAAATATTTTGCATCAAACCAACGACTGACTGCGTTTGTAAATGAATAACTTAACTTTATTCCCCCCTCAAATTCATGATGGATTATTGCGTATATATATTACTAAGACGTTACTCTATTTTTCCCCGATATACAAAAGATCACTTATAACTGTGTTATGTTACTAACCCAGCTGTCTCCTACTAACTTCCTAATCCTGCCACAAACATTAGTTCCAGGGCAGTAGTTCCCTTTCCAATGTTCCCTTACTCACTCTAAACCACTGTTTGGACACTTGATCCTCAGTGTTTTGGAGGACAAGCAGCCTAGAGGGTTCACTATTATGTTGTTGCTTGATTTCCTTTGTACTCTTTGGAGCACTACCACCAGGTTCGGGCCCCTATACTTTTGGGCAGAGAGTGCCAGTCCTGGGAAACATTACGCAGCACTGTACCCTTTGGATCCATTTCGTCCAGGTTGGGCCCAAGGCGCCAGGTCCGGGTCCGGAGGGAGCGACATCCACCGCCAGTGTGCCGCCATTAGGCAACTTAGACTAAAACAATGAAGCCCTGTCACAGAGCTGCCATATGAAACACAGCCAACGCCAATAACAACGCTGCATTGTATAGTAATGGCTGTTGGTCCACAAGTCTAACGCCATCCACCTTATTAGTCGCCTTGTACGACACGCAGTAGGATGCGTGGGGTATATTTTTGTTTTCCTCCACCATAAGTGAAGGCCCCCTTACCCCCTGGGGGTAACTTGGATCATTTGCAATCTAAAGCGGAATCGACTCGCCCCGTGATGCTCGGCTCGGTGACGTCCCACTCGGGTCCGATCAGCTTCCTGCCCTCCCTACCAGTTTGCTTAATCTCTGTTGGTTCGCGTGTGTCTCGATATTCTCGGTGATTATTATGATCTCTCCCACTGTTACGCGTAACTGTGTGCCTCGCCCCGTTACCTTATTGTATTTCTAAGATGCCTACTTTATGGTATTTCTTTTATGTGTGAGTACTTTTATGTGTCAAAAAAGGGAAGTTTTGGACTTTTGCTGGGAGGAAATAGATCAAATAGGGGACTTTGGGATTTTGGCTCGGACGATATGATTATTTCCTATAAGGTCTATCTATCTATCTATTGCCTGACACCGTGATCCCCGACGGGGTGGCCACGAACGAACCGCCCCCATGCACCTCTGTCCCCAGTCAGTCGATGCCCCTTCTTCCAACCAGCACCGCCTTCATCCATATACTGCCTCACTCCATCCTTCCACCTCTCGTTCGGTCTACCTCTCCCTCTCTGTCCCTCCACCTCGTTCTCGTACACCCTCTTAGTCATTCTCTTGCTTCCCATACGTTCCATATGGCCGAACCATCTCAAGGTGTTCCTTTTCACACTTTCCAGCACATCTACCTCCACACACCTCCTTCTTACTTCCTCATTCGTCTGTCGATCCCTCCATGTAACTCCGCACGCACTTCTCAAGTAACTCATTTCTACCCGTCTCACTCTTGGTCTGAGTCTCTCAACCAACGTCCATGCTTCGCTTCCGTAAGTCAGTGTCGGGATTACCACACTGTCATGCAAGGACTTCCTCACTTTCATACTGACCACCCTATTTCTTGATACTGCTTTCAGTGTTCCTACAACCCTCTTCCCCTGTTGCACCTCCTCCCGCACTTCTTCATCCATAGTCCCACCTTTGCTCAACACACTGCCCAGATACTTAAATGAGCTGACAATCTCCATAGCCTGACCGTTCAACTTCACCTCACACTCTGTGGTTTCACCCCTTTTCGAAGACCATAACCTTGCTCTTCCCCGCATTTACCTTCAGATTCAGTTTTTCGCACACTGTTCCAAACATATTTAACAGACCATGCAACTCCCATTCATTATCGCTCATCAGAACTGTATCATCAGTAAACAGCAGTATAGGTAGCTTCCACTCATTTCCCTCCCAATACACCAACATCCACCGCTCTTCCTTGTATTTCTTTCATGACTCCATCCATATATACAATAAACAACCACGGGGACATCACACACCCCTGTTTCAACCCAACATTCAGGTCAAAGAACTCACTCTGCTCATTGTCCACACGTATTGCCGCCTTTGCACCCTCATACATGCTCTTCACTGTTTTCAGCAACTTGCCATCTACTCCGTATATTCTAAGTACTTTCCACATACCTTCTCTATCCACTCTGTCATAGGCCTTCTCCAAGTCCATAAAGGTAACATACACCTTTTTTTGCTTCTCCAGATATTTCTGCACAACACAATTCAAGGTAAAAATCTGATCTACACATCCTCTTCCCTTCCTAAAACCGCCCTGCTCGTCACCTATCCATTTCTCCGTTCTCACTCTCACTCTCTCAATCACTACCCTACTGTACACCTTCCCTACTACGCTTAGAAGACATATGCCTCGGTGGTTACCACACACTCCTCTTTCCCCTTTACCCTTATATAGGGGGACTATTATGCCTGTCTTTCAGTCATCAGGTGCACTCCCCTACTCCCATGCTAGTTTGCACATTTTCCATACCCATTCGATCACTATCTCACCACCATACCTCAACATTTCCCCACACACTCCATCTGTTCCTGGTGCTTTCACCAATTTCACTCTTTTCATGGCTTCCCACACTTCTGACCTCCTGATCCCCACCTCCTCCTCCACTACTTCTCTTCTTCTCCCTCCCATACCCCATCCAACTATGTTTGCTGGTGCTTCATTCCTTACATTTAGCAACTCGTTGAAGTACTACCTCCATCTTTCGACTCTCTCTTGTTTCTCAGCTAGCGTTCTCCCATTCTTATCTTGCACACCCTTACTGTTTCCCTTGCTACCTTCCCTAACTTTCTTGACTTCTTTCCAGAACAGTTTCTTACACTCCCTCCATTTTACACTCAGATTCCTTCCAAATTCCTCATCTACTCTTCTCTTACTTTCCTTCACTACTCTCTTCACCACCCTCTTTCTCACCACGTACCTCGCTCGTTTCTGTCTCTCCAAATCTTCACTCCCTCTACTGCCCAACCACTCTCTATACGCTTTCCGTTATACAGATACCGATATATTATTTCGGTACCTCGTTTTTCTGTGATAATGTGCTGTATGTACTGTATGTATGTATATAGTCAGGCACCTACCCCATTGCTGGGGGTGGCCGACTCGAGGCAGAGCCCGAACAGAAACCTTTAAAGTTCCAATTCTTACGGTCCAGGACCACTTACGCGTTCCCTTGCCCTTTCTCTGTCTCGTTGAGTAGAAGAAATTTACAACACTGTGCTGTGAAAGGACGAATTAACCGTGTTAACCCGGTATCACACGAGTGATTTTATAGTCAACATTCAAAGATCAAACATTTCTGGCAACATTTCTGGAATATTTTGTACTGGTATCGGCAACTAGACTGATGATAGATGAATTTGGGTAAAAGAAACATATTAAATGTTAACTTCATAAGCTGCCAGACCAGTGTTGAGAATAAATGTTGAGTGACAATGCGCTCGTGTGATACTGGCTTTACCGAGAGCATGACTGTACTGTACTGTAAAATAATAACAATATATAAATATGAACCGGAAGAACGAAGACATTCATATTCAGCCTTTTTAGACATGGAATACTATCAATGTACGGGCATCTCCCTTGTACTCCTTTAAGGGGGATGGTTCACTTTTTGGGCGATTTTTGCATGTATTCATTAGTTTTCTAGTTTCCTCCCTAGAGCTCCATCAAATTTAAAAAAAAAACATCCATTAGATCCCCCTTCTAGATTAATTTGTACATTTTTCGGTAGAAAAATGGCCCGGCCGAAGGCCGTTTCTTCCAACATTACAGGCTCACTATCGTTCGCCAGGGAAAAAATCGACGCCTAAATAGCACGAAAGGTCTAAATATTGACGACGAAATGGGACGAAAAGTCTTAGAATCAACTAACTAATGGGGCAAACATCTTAACATCTGAAAACTAATGGGGGTAAACATGAGGGAGAAAGTGGTCCAGAAAACCGGCCCATCCCCCCATAAAATGTATGATATCATGACTTTGCCTTTTTTCTTTACCTATGGAATGTTCAGCATCAAATATTCATCAATGTCCCTTGGTGTACACTGAATATTCATCAATGTCCCTTGGTGTACACTGAATATTCATCAATGTCCCTTGGTGTACACTGAATATTCATCAATGTCCCTTGGTGTACACTGAATATTCATCAATGTCCCTTGGTGTACACTGAATATTCATCAATGTCCCTTGGTGTACAATGAATATTGATGGTACAGTTAAAGGGAGATTGGTCGCTTTTCCGGTCCCCCTTCTTCTTCATGTTTAGTCCCATTAGTTTTAAGATTTTTAGATGTTTGCCCCATTAGTTTGTTGATTTTAAGACCTTTCGCCCCCTTTCTTTGTCAATATTAAGACCTTGCAAGCTATTTATTTGTTGATTTTTTTTTTTCCTACCGAACGATAGTGAGCCTGTAATTTTGGAAGAATCGGCCTTCGAACGGGACATTTTTCTACCGAAAAATTTACAAATTTATCAAGAAGGGGGATCTAATGGAGTTTTTCTTAAGGTTGATAAAAGTCTAGTGAGGAAACTAAAAAAATAATAAATAATAAATAAACCGACCCAATTATATAAACCTTATCCTCTTAAGAGCATAAATTGTGACTCACATATTTTAATCAGCATTTTACCCTGCCTGTCTCGAATCGGCCATCCCCAGCTATTAGGGTATGTGTGCGAGTATATACATACATACATTTTACCCTTTCAGTGATAGTGACATGTTTGTATTTGATTTCAGCTACATTTATACAATTTTCTAAAGCTTAGGAAGGATATGTGGTAGCTTAAATGATTGAGTGTGTAGCCTTTTAATTGGTCGACTGAAATCTTCAAATATTTGACAGCATATAATGAAAAGGATGTCACCAGCACTGCGTGGGCTAAAACAAATGAGCCCATACAATGCTCTGTGTATAAACCCCTTATGAGGAGGATCACTTTATTGACTTGAGCACTTTATCGTCAGTAAAGTACTCCTCCTCAAATGGTGGTTATATTAATTCTGTCAACACACACACACACACACACACACACACACACAGACAAGTTTAAAACCCGTTTTGTCCACAGAGAATGTGGTTACAGTCTCACGTTTTAAACGGCGGCCTTTCAGGCGGCCCTGTCAAGGGCTGCCTCTGTTTTCATGTTCTTTATTTTGAGATCGGACAGGAGCATGCAAGCCCACGTCATTCTAGGTCCATCCCTACGCTCAGGTCCCCCAGATTCACAGTTCGGCATTTCTTCATCCAGTTCGGATCATCCATTCTCTCCACATGTCCAAACCAACCAAGTCAGGTTGTGCGCATCACTTCATTGACACTCCTAATGCCCAGACGCTTCTCAATTCCTCGCTCGATACCCTGTCCCTGAGATTAACCCCATGCATCCATCTCACCATTCTCTTCTCATTCTGTTCTATTCTATTGATATCCTCCGCTTTAACTGGCCACGTCTCCAAGGCATAGGTCATCGCGCTCCTAACACACTAGGTATACACCTTCCCTTTAAGGTGGGGTGGGTGCCCTCTCATGGTCAGGAGTGGCAACAGCTCTCTAAACTTTCCCCAGCCACACTGTCGAAATCAACACTGACAGGTGGGTCATTTAATACAAGATCTTTCTTGTACACTGCACATTCAAAATCTATGATTCTTGTCAAAGGTCCTCTAGCTCCACTACATCTCTTGTGTACCCAGTCACTACAGACACAACATTGGTTTGAGTTACTTCCCACCCCTTCACACATACTGCGCATGGATAGTTGCCGCTTCTTTCCATAGTTCCGCCCTACTCCACTAATCATGACCTTTGTTTTATCTATGTTAACTCTTACACCCTTATTTGCCATAATTTTCCTCCATCTTTTGAACTTCGCCTCTGCTTCTGCGCACTATCTGCGATAAGAACTAGATCATCTGCATATGACAGCTCCCATGTGAGTTCTATCCTAAATTCCATTGACAGAGCCTCCAGGACTAAAACAAACAGTGATGGGCCCAGCACTGAACCTTGGTGAACTCCAACCTTCACTGGGAACTCTCCGCTCAGGCTCCCATTTACTCTAGCTGCTGCCCGTGACCCCTCATACATTCTCATTACCACACGCACCAGCCACTTTTCTCATAGCCCGCTGCATTACTTCCCAGGGTACCCCCCGGTCAAAGGCCTTCTCTAGATCTACAAAAACTAGGTATAACTCCCTGTTATTCTCTAAGAACCTCTCTTGCATTTGCCTAAAAATGAAGATAGCATCAGTTGTGCCACGTCCCGACATAAATCCAAACTGCATGTCGCTGATGGCAACACTTTTCCCGGTTCATGCATTCAAAGACACTTTTGCTGACTTTCATGACTTGATCGAGCATTTTGAAACCCCTATAATTTCTCCTGTCTATGGAGTCCCCCTTGCCTTTGTATATATTTACTATAACACTTTTCTGCCATGCATCGAGAATTTTGTCATCCTTTATGATAGCATTAATCAGCTCTGTGACCAATTTTACCCCAATATCTCCATCTGCTCTTAGCATCTCAGCGACTATGCCGGAGCCAGCGGCTGTCCCGGACTTAATTTTGTCTATAGCACTTTTAATAGCGTTGTAGCCTAACAAAGGCAGAGGGCCTTGTAATGGGACTACAGTGCTGAGCTGTTCCCTGTTCCATTCAAACTCAACAGTAAGCAGTCTGTCATAATGCTCCTTCCATGCCTCTCTGATTTCGTTTTCTGTGTAAACAGTCATGGCCATGTCATTATTTATGCACCTTACACCCACAACGTTCTGACTACAGTCCCTCACATTCTTAGCTAATTTAAAACCCCATTGGTATTTGAAATGACGGAGTCCGGCCAACATAAGCCAAAACCCACCAAGTACCTGCTCCTGTCAAAGGGAGAGAATCAGAACCGTCAATGCCGCATTGCTAACATAAAATGCAGAGCACGCACGCATAAACCAATCTCCCCAACTCCGGGCTCAACGTAAACAGTACCATGGTACTAACACGGCCCAAAAACGCACCGCTCCTGTAATCACGGTGTCTCCATACCTGGGCAAAACGAGCCGCTCCCCATTCATCATGAAATTTCCCTACCTTAGCCAGACTTAAATTACAGCGAGGAGATGTTTATGAAAATGCGTCACCAACCCCCCTCAATTTCCTAATCTCCAACCTGACCATCAAGAACACAACTACATCATCCAGGCGAACAAACAAATAGAATTCTCCTATTCTCCTTCCTCGCAAGTCCTCTCCATACCACACACAAATTACCTGCCTACAGCCAAAACAGAAATCTATTTATCATCACATCAACAAGGCATTCCCGAACCTCAAACTAATATTCACGGATAAAGAATATCCACATTCCACACCATCACAAAAGAATCCTCCACATAATTTTAGCACCAATAATAACTTCATGATAAATCAGAAACCTCATAATTCATGCCTTTCCTATTCCGTAGAGCCAAACCTGTAACCCTAAATATAAACGGAATATGACCTACTCGTGCCAAGAGTTAGGTAGGCAAAATCGAGATTACTTTCGGGAACCTCTCCCTTCTAGGGCAAACGTGCTTAATGGCTAATACTCGATTTGGAGAAAAACTTCCGTAGGGGTATTGCCAATTATCCCCTTAAAACCTTGCCTAGCGGGTGCTCTGTGGCCGTTTTGGGCCTTTCCGGGCCGTTCTGACTGCTATATCAACCATCAGTATGAAAGGAACTGTATTGCGCCGAAAACTAGGTGGAAATCGCTACACAATGACGCCACATACAGCTACGTAGCACTCGTGGAGCACTGACAGTGTTACCTCGAAGATGGAAGTTTAGCTGATTTTGCTACCTTGCTCACTTTTAGCGAACTATTGGTTACACTGTCATCCTCCCGCGCGGTGGGGGAACTGGAGTTAGTGTGGGCCGGGAGGCCACAGATGGCGGACGTATGGATCATTACTATCCCACCCATTTTCACTCGATTTCCACCCATTTTTTCACCCGTTTTTTGCCAGTTTTTTCAACTCGACTTATGTTGCGCGCCGCTCTTTAAGGGTTAAAACGTATAATAAAAGCATCTACGACGCAGTAAAGAAACCTAGTGCTTAGTGATCCCGAAGAAGTGCAGTGTGAGAGAACGAGAGTGTAGCATCTAGTACGAGCGTGTGAAGAAGACGTCCCCTGGTGTCAACAGGATAGGACAACTAACGCAGCCACCACGTGTCGCCAGATCCTCTCCCAGGCTCCTATTTCTCTACATGAAACCTTTAAGTGACTCTTGTTTTATTAGGTGTTATGGTGACTATAGCAAGTGTTAAACAAGATATGTTAGGGTTCACCGTAACGTAATAATACAGATTTTCTATTCTCTTCTTCTCCTAGCCTTCGTCCCTCTATTTCTAGAGAACAGAACACACCCCTATCTGTGTAATTAATATATATATATTTTTTTGGAAGATAGGTTCCTATATTCTGGATAAGAATAATACATATATTCATTCGGGAATATATACATGCACCTTATACATAAATTCCAGCGAACACTTATTCAGATCTTGTTATATGTACCCTAGTATTATTAGTTGGGTACATGATTGCATATATAAGCTGTTCACATAGTGTTTTACGATTCAGTCTCCTAGTTTGACTATTATAAATATCATGCTTCATAGATTTAAAACTCATGTTAAGCACTGTTTGAGTTAATTATAAACTCATGTTAAGCACTGTTTGAGTTAATTATAAACTCATGTTAAGCACTGTTTGAGTTAATTATAAACTCATGTTAAGCACTGTTTGAGTTAATTATAAACTCATGTTAAGCACTGTTTGAGTTAATTATAAACTCATGTTAAGCACTGTTTGAGTTAATTATAAACTCCTATCGTTCACGTCGCATAACTTCTCACCCGGTGAGAATCTCAGTCACGCATACTGACTTGTATTTATTTGACTTATTATTGAATTTATATTCATTATTGTGACTGTGAGTTATTTTAGATTTATCTCCTGTACACGTTGAATTAATGTAAATGTTGTTCATCCATCACTTAATATCCTAATTTATATAAAACCTCAGTACTGTGCGTATGCCTCCTCAGTAACCTTTATTTACCTTTCTCGGCAAGCTACCTTGCGGTTGCCAGTTTACCATCATCAGGATATTATTTATTGTTTTGAGACTAACATCTCTGTGTCTACTTATTTTGTGATTAATATAGCAACGTTGTATATATTCATATGTACAGTACTATTTTATAATCTCATTTTGTTTATTCCTCAAGTTATATTGATCAGGATTATTTATATACATTTCATTATTTATGTATGATTGATCGCAAAGCTCGTCACCATTTATGTCACTCGATCTATTTAATAATTATTCTATGATTGTACCCAAGCTGCTAAGAAATAAAACGTGTGAACCTCAATTGTGTATTCTGTGTCATTGATTATGATTGTTGTGTAATTTATAATATTGAAGTGAGTTGTGTACCAGTTGAATATCTACAGTTCCCGTCTTTTCCTAAGGTGGAAAAAGGAACTACTATGAAGCGTGTTAAATTATAACAGTATTGTTAGTGCTACAAACTTGTTCTATTATGCTATCCTGTATGGTTTTCTTTGCCCCATAGACCTCTCTTCTAGCATTACGTTTGGCGGACAGGTATTCCTCCTTGCTGCCACCTTCCATCCATACTTTGAAACATCTCTTCTTCTCTCTGACAGCAGCTTCGACATCGTTGTTCCACAACCAGGAGAACTTATGTCTGGGTCGCCCCTTTGTTTTGCCACAGATTTTGTCTGTGGTATCGAGGCAGCTGCATTCTATAAAGTATAATTTGCTATCAACATCATCTGGCCTAACACCCATTCTCCTTTCGATTTTCATCATTTCGTTGTGGAATCTGTCTCTGTACTCCTCTTTTTCCAACAACCATACTTTCCTTTTTGGCAAATGGACTTTCTTTCTAACAGGACTCTGTTTAGGCACATGTCACACACTAGGAGCTTGTGTTGGGGGATGCATTCTTCACCAGGTATGATCTTAGTGTCCCTAACCCATTTCCTGTCAGATTTGCTGATAAGGAAGTAGTCTATCTGGCTAATGGAGCCACCTGATTCATATGTTATCAGATGGCTCTTCCTCTTCCTAAATATAGTATTACACACCACCATCCCCGTGGCAGCACAGTGCTCCAGTATGTAGGCTATTCACCTCCCAGGTTCTTTCGGCCATAACCCTGTCCTCCGTGCACGCCCTCATATCCGTCGGCACCTGCCCCGACATAACCCATTCAAGTCTCCTCCCACAATTACTACCTCCCCTTCCTTGCATCCAATAACCACCCCTAGTAATTCATTCCAGAACTGTTCTTTGGCATATCTACATAAGCCTGCTTGGGGGACATATGCTGATATAACATCTATGACTCTCGCCCCGACTTTCATTCTTAGTAAAATCAGTCTTTCAAAGATTATTTAACAATACAATTCTTTGCCCAGTTGCTTCAGAACTTGGCCAACAGAGATTGCTGGTACCTAGCTACTTATTATAATGTATTATTTTAGCTATACAGTATATGTATAAAGTGTAATATTTTACTTAAGCGTTATTTCCACATAGTGATTTCGATAAGGTCTTTCGTCTGTATATTGTATCGTCCTTGTTTTGGTTTGTTTATTTTGCAAGTTTTACATTATATTTTAGAAAGACCAAAACAGGAATGAAGTATTAGAAGGATTTTTTTTTTTTTTTTTCTATGTGAATGAGGCATAACTGCCTGCAGCGAGTGCCTCCCCCAGATTTCAAAGAGTGACAGGGCCGAAATCAAGGGACATTCGAGCCAAAATGCCTGGACACACGGAGTTTGAAGCAATTTAAGTCATAGGAAGAGGGAAAGACTGATTCTGGGAGAGAGTTCCAGAGCTCAGCAGTTGAATAGAAGAAAGTCTGTGAATAGCGTTTCACTCTTGGGTTGGAGAGTTGCACAGAGTAGGGGTGGGATTGTGTTACTACGTACCCTACGTAGAGGAGGTGGTATACACTGTGAAAGCTCCGAGGAACACTGATTTTTGTAGTAGCCATAGAATAGGGAGAGAGATGCAACATTGCGGCGAAGAGAGAGAGATTGCAGAGAGTTGGTGAGTGGACGGAAGTTAATGATACGAAAGGCTTTCCTTTCTACTTTATCTAGGAGTGCGGTGTGAGAGGATCCTCCCCACACATGTGAACAATACTCAATACAAGGACGCACTGTGCCCCTGTACAAAGCAAGTAGCTGCACAGGGGTAAAGAACCCCTTGAGGCGGTTGAGCACACCCAGCTTCTAGGAGGCTGTAGCAGTATACTGTAGTTTGTAAGATTTGTATCTGAAAGGGTAATCTTGAGAATATTTTATTAAGCTTGATGGAGCTGTAGGAAGGAAACAAAAACAAATATAAATAAATAAATATTTAAACTACTAAATATAGCCTACCCCCTTAGCATTCCAATAATTCTGGAGGATCAACGGCCCTCTATGAAGAAGGGAATGTAAAGGATGGGGTTGAGGGGGAGCAGTTGGATGGGAAGGATGCCATTTGAATGTCACATGCTGAACCTTAACCCGTTCAGTACCAGGGACGTCCTTTTCATCATATTCTGGAAACTATTAGACGATTTTAGTCAACTTTGGAAGGACCTCTAGCAATAATTAGGCTTCAAACTACCTCAACCAACTCTTTTAACTACCAGAGATCCTTCCTAAGCTGCATGATATCGTCTAAATTTAGCTAGAATAAAATATAACACACGTCGCTGGTTAAGCGACGGGTTAAGCAGCAAAGTTGGTATTGTTGCTACTCCTCATACACATAATTGTATAATGAAAATACCATAGACACATTCAGTACCAGTCACATACTTTTCATTATTTTCTGGTAACTTTTAGACGATTGTATTCAGTTTAGGAAGGGTGTCCACCAATTGAAAGGATACAGATGATCTCAATCGATCTTTTTAGCTACTATACAGTATATCACTCCCAATATTCATAAGACCGTCTAATATATAGTTGAACACAAAACCACTGGTACTAAAAGGGTTAACAATCATGCCCAATCATTACTATGCAGTTTGTTAATACTATTTTATCTATGAGTTAAATATAATAAGGTAACATATTTTGACACATTTATTAATAATAACAAAACAGCACATCAGCAAACTATACACACAAATCTACACAAAATAAAGATAAGGACTATGTACAGAATGTCTTGTTCCTAGAACCTACTTAAGTCTACAGATCAAAGTTAGCTATACCTGGATCCAAATGGGTAGGCCAGAAATCATAAACCCTAACCTCTGTAACTCGAAAGGGGCTAGAGCAAATGGGCTTTAAATGGACACACCCATCCTAATTGATAGATATAATAGATCGATTACACTTGTCGTTTGTGAGATATAGAGGTTAATGTTCAATAGTTTTGGCCTACTTACTTGGAACAGGGTATAGCTGCCATCGGAAAAGGCAGCTGAGATACAATATACAATGCAGAAACTGTCATTTATTCCAAGTTTAGCAGTGGAAGTATAAATGAGCCATACTCCTATAACGAATATAGTAGTCATTATAACAAACTTATATGAATGGCCTAATTGATTTAAATTGTTTATGTAAACTTCTTAATTTGCATAAAGTATTTGAAACGTGGAATGAGAAATATCTCCGTGTTCTGGCAACAGTTTATTTGATCAAATGGGTATTGAGGGTATTATGTGTTCCACTAACAACATTACCGAAGCCGCTTACTGAGGAATATCTATGTTTCACAGACAGTATATTTCATTAATACAAACTGAAACGCTAAATGTCTCAGGGACTATTTAAGGAAACTCTAAGGACACAGTAGCCTGCTCCTGTCCCATGTGTAATCTGGAAATTATGATACCTGCTAACTGCATTGTTTCATGTGAAGTGAAACATGTATTGAAGAAAATCTCTGGCTATGATATTTTCCTATGCACCAAAACGTGTAATGAAGAAAATCTCTGTCTATGATATTTTTCCTATGCACCAAAACATGTATTTTTTATATTCTGTTTTCTGCTTATAGATATGTTTCGCAGCTGTCTTTTCCTGGCATCCTCAGTTGAAGAGCCCCAGTGCTTTGTCCACATCACTGGCTCATTGGGTCATATTCAACAACAACATATAACCTCACCATTTACCACTGGGTCTTCCTAAACATGTACAAATTTATATTGAAGGAGGGTCTTGGGCGGGTGGGGTTTTTTTTTAAGCATGATGGAGATCTAGGGAGGAAACTAATAACTTAATACAAAGATACATGTTGGAGCAAATAAATGCACCCATCCCACCTTGAAAAAAATAAAATAAAAACAAGTGTTGTTATCAATGTTACACTTGTTGTTGAACACGGCAACGAACCAGCAAGAGGACAAATATTTGAACACCACTATCTTACTACGAAGCGGAAGTGAGCACGGTCCATATCCACCCCACAAACTCTATCCACCACTTGCGAGTATCAGGCTATAGGGAAGTTGGAGACGTATACATCGAGATTGAACAGAAATGCTATGATGATGTAGGTTTCTGAGGGATAGGCAGTATGTGGAATTTTGATTTTATGCATTTATATTTGCCTTCCAACCGTATTTTAGCTAAACAAATATCTGCTTATTATCGATGTTTACAGCTCCAACTTACGTATAGCTTGAAACACGCAAATAGTTCATTAACGCTGCCATTGTACGATAATGCAAATCCTTCTTATAGTCTGCCTACCATTAGTCGATTTTAATCAGCTTAGGAAGGGATAATGGGAATCAGAAGTTTAATTCAGATACATGTTATCCCTTTAACCCCTTCTATGCCGGCGCCGTCTATTTAATGAAGGTCTGGTTACTATTCGATGTTTTTATTCAGCTTAATAGGGCCTCCAGCTCTTCAAAGGGTTCGAACTATCTCATTTAACCCTTTTTACTACCACAGATCCTTCTTAAACTGCACAAAATCGTCTACATAGAGCTAGCAAAAACAAAAGACGTCGCTGGAAGAAAGGGTTGATTCCCAGGGGCCTTCCAAATATGGGTAAAATCGTCTATTGCCAGCCAGAAGAGAGTGGAGATTGGCGTCATTGTTTTAGTGGACTTAAGGGGAGGTCTTTGTTAATCTATGGACCCCTTCGCCCTCATGCTTAACCCAATTAGTTTTGAGATTTTAAGACGTTCAACCCATTAGTTTGGCGATTTTAAGACCTTTAGCCCAACTTTGTTGCCAATATTACGATCTGTTGTTGCACTTACAGTACTGTAGCTGTCAATTGTTGCACTTACTGTAGCTGTCAATTGTTCCCTTGGTGAACGATAGCAAGCCTTTATTTTATGAGAAACCGGCCTTTGGCTGGGACGTTATTCTACCGAAAAAATATCGAAATTTTTCTCGAAGAGGGTTTCTAGGGGGGTGCTTTAAAAATCTTGATAAGAGTTCTAGGGAGTAAACTAAAAACCTTCCGTTAATGACCTCCAAACTTGTCTGTATAACAAATTAACAAACCAGTAATCAAGTTTATGAGGTCATGTATTAAGATCCCTTTATATGTATTATATAATGTGTATGTGTTTCCAATGTTCACCGTAACATAATGATGGTGAAATAATACATATTAAATTAAATTCAAGGTAACATACACAGAGCTATAGTATACTTTTAATTATGTTTGGACGATAATTTAAGCAATACGAAGTAAAAATATAAAAGCCTAAACAATTTACAGTATATCAACTTTAAAACAACATAACAAAATTGCTTGGATTATCGTTAATTGTTCAATTTGATGACTTACTTTATAGTAAATCATTACAATGGGTAGCGCCGAACTGTTTACTGATAATGGGAAGCCACAGTAATTAAGCTAGTAATTAAGAATCCACTGAGAAAAGTATAATGCAATAATCATAGCGTGTCATATTACATGTTAAGGTAATATGTAATATGACATGTTAAGGTAGGCGGATGCCCAACCCCGAAAGGGGTTGAAATAGGGGAGCTATCCCCCCGCCAAAGGCGGCTTTCTAGGGCCTTTCCTAGCTGATGCTGAGAGGATTGGGTTCTAGTCATGTGGTGATGGGCTGGTCTATCAGAGTGAGAACTGAGCGATCTCTGCCATACCCATAGCTTACTCTGACTGTTCCTTTTACTTGTATATTTTCTAGATCTCAAGTGACGGGGCCTCTTCCGTGGATTGACCTCCCAATCTACCAAGATTGGAAGCCAAATTGTCACATTTTTCCTTTGCCCTCAACTTTCTCTTCATAATTGCTGAGGGGCACAGGGCCCTGGGTGGGTCTTTGGTTTCCCGGGCGTTTCCGCACCCTCCTTAGCTCCCCGCCATGGAGTGGCTTCGGTCACCCAGGCTTTATTGTGGTCGGCAGGGAGTGTTCAGTGGGGGCGCTCGGTTATGGCCTTGGCCTTGGGGCTGTTCGGCCAGGCAGCTTGGGTAACAACAACAACAATATGTTAAGGTAGATTATGAATTGGTCAACCACAGTGCTGTGAATAGTGGTATGGAAGAAAACATTTTTTACTCTAATATGAAAATTTGTTTTTATTACAAAAAAAAACACGTTTCGGCTCATCTAAAGTGTTTTCTCTAACTGGCCCGATATTATCTTGTCTTTATGATATATATATTTGGTTATAATTTGGTCAAAGTTAGATTACAATGTGATCCAACTTGTCTTGATGCGTGGATTGTAACATCCCGTTTCAATTACTTATATATTTATACGATTGTTTACACTAACCAGGACGCCAAGGTTGGCAACTTTGAGTGTTTTGCAACGGAGCATACTGTATGTATTTATTTTCTATAACACATTGTATAAGGTAAATAATAGAATACGAGTTAATAATTGAGAATCAGTAAAGATAAAAAGAACAGTATTATTAAAACACCAAAGATTTTTTTATGGACAGCTTTGAACACGACAATGAGGTAAATTATATATTCGGTTAGGAGAGAGAAGGGGGAGAAAAAAGAAGAAAAGGGGGGAGAGGGGGGAGGGCAGGAGAGAGAAGGGGAGGAGGGGGGAATGGGAAGTTCGAAGGATAGAAACTTGATTGTCTGTATATTAAATTCCATAAATAACGCAACACCTGATGTGCGTTACTTATTTGTGATCCGGCATGGGCTAGTCTAATAATATAGCCTGTGTGTTATGTTAAAATAAAGTTATTCTGAGTGCTGTTCTAGAACACACACACACACACACACACACGTTTGACTCCTCCTCCTTCCAACCTCTATAGTCTATACTAACCCCGCCCCCTTTTATTAGAAGCGATTAAAGGGCAATCTATTAAAAGATAAGTGAACTAACACATTGCCTCAGGCCATGACAACAAGTTCTGTCGTAGACTGTACAACGAGCACCTGCCATCTTGCCTTCACATGAGGCACGGTGCTCACTCATGGTCCGAAACGACCCCATCTCTGAAGCCACCTCGTTCCCGTGCTTCACTGTCTCACCCCCTACACTCGGACTCTCACACTTACACACACACAACGCCACCTGTTGAGCAGATAACTCACCAGGCATTGCACCCCTATAGCATATTTTGAATATAGGAATATTCATACAGTGCTATTTAATCAGGGAACAATGAGGGTATTTTATTGACGTTTCGGTGGGCTTGTGGTAATGCACTGATACTCTAGGTACAGCACTAATTCCATCCCAATAATATCTTCCCATTGATATATCGGGATTTGAACCCGGGACCTTTGGATTACCAGGCCAGTGGCAAGACCACTCCACCACACCTCCCCTATTAATCAATAACCGTGCAATCACACAGGACCTTCCTACATTATCCATACGAAGAAACGTTGCATCCCTTGCATTATTCTACAGATATTTTCACAGCAATTGTTCCGAGGAACTTGCTTCAATTGTGCCGCCTCTCCACATCTTTCCCCGTAGAACTAGGGCAGCTGAGAGTGCCCATGAATTTTCACTTTGTCCTCCACAATGCAGAACTTCTGCTTATCAGAATTCATTTATCCCCGCTACTACTCTTTGGAATTCACTTCCCTCGAATTGCTTTCCACAAACTTACAATCTTACAAACATTTTATGAATGGAGGATGCCTTTAGGCACATGGACCTTTTTGTTTTATCTGTGTTTTTCCTTCCTCCGTTCATTGTCTCTTTAAAAAAAAAGAAAAAAGAAAAGAAAATCATGGTGGACTGTCCTGTCTGGAGCGGTGCGAACTCTATATCCTGAGTCCCTTGTTCGAACCACCAGCTCCGTCAGGTCATGAAGCATATTATATAATTAATATATTATTATTATTATTATTATCATTATTATTATTATTATCATTATTATTATTATTATTATTATTATTATTATTATTATGGTGGTAGTGATTATTAAGGTTGCAATATAAATAAACTTATATGAATAAAGATGGATGGTAGGCTACTAATGTTCAATATATTTGAACACTTTATACGTTAGATGGTTGTCCGATTAGTTCGGAAATATTCTACATGTCAGAATACTTGCATTGCATAGATACACAAATCCAAAAGACGATGGTGTGCTAAACATGGCTGTAAGTTTATTATTTGTTAATATACTAGCTGGAGTATTAATATAGCCGATTTAAAGGCTACAGACTATATAAATTAAACATTTTAGCTACTGTATATCCTTCATAATCATCTGAACGTCCCTTGATTTTGGCCCTGTCACTCTGGGGGAGGCACTAGTCACAGGCAATTTTGCCATTTGTCTCCCTCATCCACTTAGAAAAAACAAAACAAGACAGTTATACTTAAACCAGAAACTCGTACATAATTGCTATGACCACTTGCAATCTTCTGGCAATACGGAAGTTGGAGCTGTAAACTTTTAAAATTAGCAGAAAAAAAACTATATGAGATAATGATAGATAGCAAGTTTAGTGAATACGAGATATGTATTTATATATGAACTACAAACACATGTCAGCAAGTAATTCTGCTTAATATTGATAACCACAACCCCAACTTCCTTATAGTCTAAAAGTCGCAAGGGGTGAATTGTGGATTACCCATATATTGACAATTACTCTTCCACAATAGCAGACATTCTGATGTTGGTTTATTTTCATAATTAACATCCTATAACTTACCACACCGTTATCAACGGTTGGTTGGTGAAGTGCAGAACGTCTTGGCGTCTAACCTCAGTCATCCCAGGATCGACCCCGCTCATGGCGTCAAAGGAGTTTATTTTTGTTTCCACCCAAGTCCTTAACCAATTTAACCAATTTAACCAAGTGGTGATGGGCTGGTCTATCAGAGTGAGAACTGAGCGATCTCTGCCATACCCATAGCTTACTCTGACTGTTCCTTTAACTTATATATTTTCTAGATCTCGAGTGACGGCGTCTTTTCCGTGGATTGACCTCCCAATCTACCAAGATTGGAAGCCAAAGCGTCACATTTTTCCCTTGCCCCTCAACTTTCTCTTCATAATTGCTGAGGGGCACAGGGCCCTGGGTGGGGCTTTGGTTTCCCGGGCGTTTCCGCACCCTCCTCAGCTCCCCGCCATGGAGTGGCTTCGGTCACCCAGGCTTTATTGTGGTCGGCAGGGAAGGTTCTGTGGGGGCGCTCGGTTATGGCCTTGGAATTGCTCGGGGCCTTGGGACTGTTCGGCCAGGCAGCTTGGGGAACAACAACAACAACAACAACAACCAATTTATTACCGGTACCATCTTGTTCACAGCATTTTGGCAAATATTAGACGATGTTATTCAGATTAAAAAGGCTCTCCAGTAATTGACAGGCTTCGAACTATCTCACTTAACCTGTTTTTACTGTCTCAGCTCCCTTGTAAACTGCACACAATCGGCTTAATATACCAAGAATAAATTTACAAAGACGTGACCGGTACAGAAGGAGTTAACCTTGTTGACTGTGTACTTTGGGGCCTTCATGGCTATAAATTACCTTGACCAACTGTACCGTTCTCCCTTCTGGTCATCATTCACTGACGGAAAAGCTCTATTTTGAATCTCCCTGAAACGTACTCATGTATTCATTACTTTCATCGATTTCATGAGTTAGGTTTATTTGTAAATTAATTGGTGAGTCGGTGAAGACATATATGATTTACAATTTTCAAAGTTAATGCAGACGGAATGTCCTCTATAAATTCCTTTAGTATAATTGTAACCTAATGTTCTAATTGGTTAGCTTTAGCTATCTATAGGGTATCTTGTGTATAATTAAAGGGCTTAATACAAACACATGAGGTGCTTAACTATCCAAAATCATGCTCATCTCTTTTTACACAATATTAGTTAGCACAATGATGATCCCCGTGTTCCTGTTAATTCATATCTATGTTTCGCGTCTCATTCCTATTGTTCTCATTCTTACACGTCTATAATAATGTATCTAATTTGATATGGTTAGTTATTTAATACTAAATGTTATTATATGTTTAGGCAACGTAGCTACATAAAATATCATAAAGTCTTTATGAGGACTTTACACGATCATGATCAGTAACGGGACGCTACTAGTGATACCACAGGAGGGGGACTGTGAACCCCAAACACAGCATCTCCTCGAGGAGGAGCTTAACTCTTCCTGCAGCATCATTAGTGTAGTCGTTGTTCTCATCATGGTCGTTATTAATGACCAGCCACGGTGTATGTTGCTTCTATGGTCTAGACCAAGGGGGAACTACTGTTCGCTGGTCCAGGAGTCGAACCTAGCCCAGAGGGGAGCTACAGCTTCCTGATCTAAAGCTGTCCCAACTCAGCCACCGCGACTGGCCAATAGGATTATCGTAAAACTTATATTTATATATGAGGAAGTGCTCAACCTCTGTCTTTTCAGTAGATTATAATTATTTGTATTGTGTCATATAATATTTATTTTTCAATTTCGCATAGCTGTTAAGGGTTGCAATTGTCTGCAATAATATTTTCACGCACCCAACAGTAAGAACTGTGTTATACTTCCGGTTATAGTTTGTGCAAGTAATGCTTCAATGTTTATATCATAATTGAATTATTGTTTATAGTAATGCTGTAAACGTATTCGTCATGCGTTGTTAAATACAAGAGTTTGTAATTCGAGACTTACTTTAGTTTAGAGTTTCTTATGATTAACGATTGGTGCAAGCTAAGTGAGAATTGTATCCTTGCTATTGATCACTACGCAACCCACCATCAACCTGATATCACGATATTATACAGTATATATACAGTATATGTGTGTGGTATTAATGAAATGCATGTACAAATATTAATGGGTGATATTAAACACCAAATTAACATTCCTACGATCATAGAGGTGTGTCAGGAAACATATTTTTGCTTACGGCGCTACAGGAAAGAAAACATCAAAGTCAAACATTAGTTCGTAAAGGCATAACAGTGTAATATTATTGATTAAACAAAATTTGACTATAATGAGCATGCTCACATCAAAGTCACTATTAATTGATTAAAGGCAAACTGTGTCAAGAAAACAGCATGTTGATATAAAGAATGTGTCCACATCAAAGTAATAACCGTACCCCCCCACAAATACAAACATAATCATCAGCTGGGATAATGTTATGGGATACTATAAATCACAATTACAATTAAATCTTGTGAGTACTCATTGCCAGTAATTTCAAGCCGGTATCACACGAGCGTTTTTCCCTCAACTGTTATCGTCAACACTGGTCTGGCAACTTATGGAATAAACTTGTATTATAATTCTGCCACTGAAGTTCATACATATTCATTTTAGTTTCCGATACGAGTGTAAACGATCCCAGAAATGTTGCCGGAAATCTTTTGATCATCTAAGATTGACGATAACAGCTCTTGCGTTGGAATATAATACTGGAAATATCGGGGTTTACAAACTATCCCAATTATGTCAAGAACACTACAGATGAACGCGGAGTTAATCATAGAAGATGACGCATTAATGTCCGCTTTATGGCTATTATTAAACGATTATGTTCATACTTGGAAGGGTTTATGGAAGTCAGAGGGTTAATTGAGTCTTTACCCTCATTGTGTTCACAGATCCTTCCTAATATGTATACAAGCGTCAAATGGTAGCCAGAATAAACTGTCAAAATACGTCATAATCTTCAAAGGGTTATACTAATGTATGCAATTATTTACTAGGTATAACAATGCTACCATTATTGAGAGGTTTAGTTTTTAAATGTTGGGAGCTTATTCATTTGTAAAGCAGTTAATTGGGGATTAAGAGCGCTATATTTGTCAAGGCAGTTTTTGAAGTATTGGACAGTACAACATTCAATCATATTTCTAGGCAGTCCATGCCATAAGTTTACCACTCAATTGACAAATAATTGTTTTTCCTCATCTGAGTGATAAGGCTTTCCAACGATCTCCCAACCACTTCCTCTAGTGTAATTTGATTGGTCAATTGTAAAGTATTTGTTGACATCCAGTTTGTATAGACCTTTTAATGATGTTAAATAAGTGAACTGAAAAACCTTGTTAACTAAATGTACTTGACCTACCCGGTATTAATGATGACAATATACAGTTATATATATATTTATGAGCATAATGATGCAAGCAGTTAAATAAAAGGAAAATATTATATACGATAAAGTAAACTAAAGGAAAACAAGACAAATAAAACAAAAATGGCCACCCGGAGTATTGAACCGGGTGTTGAGCTTTGCTTGGGTGACTCACTAACAGTCTACCCGTTAACCACCCCAAGAAAACAGTTCACATAAGACCATTTTCCGCTACTCAACCCCACCCACCCGTTATATTTCAAACTGCCATACACTAAATACAAATTATTGTCTTACCCGATAAATTACTTGTATTACACATACATTAGTTGTCACCTCCTTACATTACACATATGATAGATGCGGAGTAAATTATTTTATTGGTAATTGTGTTTCTATAAATAATGGGATTTTCTAGTGCATTGACGTATTCCTTCCTATGTAAGTTATTACATTATTTTGCTTAATTATAATCGTGATAACTAACCACATTGTTACCAGCTTCTCTAATTTTAAGATGTATTAATAATATTTGTAAAATGTATAAACATAATCGAGAGCTGCAGTACTCTAAATAAAGTTATAAAACTGTCAGAGATTTCAATGATTAATCGGAATGTGGGGGCATAATATTTAAGCCTTAGCTAAGGTCCCACAATGGGTGCCTTTAATTCACTGATCTTGTTACTTCCAGGCATTTGACCACACAATCACGACAATTAAGAGAGAGAGTGAGAGAGAGAGTGAAAGAGAGAGAGAGAGAGAGTTATGGAATGTTGATATCCAGACGTATAGTTAGTTATGTGTCAACATCTGTTTGTTTAATCTATATCGGCGACATACCAAACATGTGTATACTAATAGGATATAATTATTTGTTATGTAATTAAACACAAATGTAACGGGTTTTGCCACTATTTAATGCATTTCCTCTTTGAATACATACAGTACGTATGTCCTTACAAGATTATCCTAGTTATTATGTTGCATCTTTCTCGCTTTTCTATCGCTACTACAATAATCAGTGTTCCTCGGAGCTTTCCCAGTGTATACCACCTCCTCTAAGTAGGGTACGTAGTACCCGTCTTGCAACACAATCCCACCCCCACTCTGTGCAACTCTTCAACCCAAGAGTGAAACTTTATTTTCAGACTTTCTTCTATTCAACTACTGAGCTCTGGAACTCTCTCCCAGAATCAGTCTTTCCCTCTTCCTATGACTTAAATTGCTTCAAACTCCGTGTGTCCTGGCATTTTAGCTCGAACGTACTTTGATTTTTGGCCCTTTCACTCTTTCAACTCTGGAGGAGGCACTCGCTGCAGGCAGTTGTGCCTTTTGTCTCCCTCATTGACATACAAATTGAAGCAGAGGTGGATGGAGATAGGTTACCCCGGCCACCCAGGTGGCAGGGAATGAATGAAAGGATTGAGGAAAATGAGGTGAAAGAAGCAGTGAAACAAATGAGAGCGGGAAAAGCAGAAGGTTTGGATGGTATTGCTGTGGAGTGTATACAGAAGGGTGGAGATGTGATAATAGATTGGTTGGTGAGACTTTTCAATGTGTGCTTTGCTGTGTCAATGGTACCAATAGACTGGAAGAGTGCCGTTGTACAAGAGGAAGGGAGATCGGCATGAGTGTTCAAGTTATAGAGGTATTAGTTTATTGTCAGTGGTTGGAAAGCTGTATGGCAGGGTGTTGATAGAGAGGATAATAAAGTGTACGGAAGTTGCAATAGGAGAAGAACAGTGCGGTTTTAGGAGGGGAAGAGGGTGCGTGGATCAGATGTTTGCAGTAAGACAGTTATGCGAGAAGTATTTAGAGAAGCATAAGGAGATATTTTGGGCATTTATGGACTTGGAAAAAGCATATGATCGTGTAGACCGTGAAGCAATGTGGAAGGTGTTAAGGATTTATGAAATAGGAGGAAATTTGTTAGAAGCAGTTTAGAGTTTTTATGAAGGGAGCAGAGCATGTGTGAGAGTAGGAAATGGTGAGTTGAGTGAATGGTTTGAGGTAAAGGTAGGTTTGCGACAGGGTTGTGTAATGTCACCATGGCTGTTTAATATGTTTATGGATGGTGTGGTGAGGGAGGTGAAAAGGAGAACTATGGGAAGAGGATTGGGTTTAGTAGGGAAGAATGGTAGAGATTGGGAGTTGAATCAGTTGCTGTTCGCTGATGACACAGCATTGGTGGCGGATTCTGATGAGAAACTGCAGCGGGTAGTCAAAGAGTTTGGTGTGGTTTGTGGAAGGAGGAAACTGAAGGTGAACGTCAATAAAAGTAAAGTAATGGTGTGTAATAGGGGAGAGCATAGGGTGAATCTAGATGTGAGGCTGGACGGGGAAATATTGGAACAAGTAGAGTGTTTTAAATATCTAGGAGGAACGATAAGCAGGAGTGGAGGTATGGAAGTGGAGGTAAAACAGAGTGTGTGAAGGAAGGAAGGTTTTCGGAGTATGTGGAAGATGAGAAATCTCGGAGTGAAAGTAAAAAGTGCACTGTATCAAGGAATTGTTGTGCCAACAGTGATGTATGGGGCTGAGACATGGGAGAAAAGAGGGCTGGATGTGATGGAGATGAGCTGCTTGAGGAGTATGTGTGGAGTTACTCGTAGAGACAGATTGAGGAATGAAGAGATACGTAGGAGAGTGGGGCAGCAGGAACATTTGTCAGCCAGAGTGGACAGAAGGGTGGTGAGCTGGTATGGTCATGTTGAACGAATGGGAGATGAAAGGCTTACAAAGAGAATATGTGAGTCAGGTACAAGGGGAGATAGAAGAGCAGGAAGACCCCCATTGAGATGGAGAGACAGTGTAAGAAAGGCTTTGGATGATAGAGGAATGACTATAGATCAGGCATGGGAAGTGGTGGTGGACAGGAATGAATGGAGAATGCTTGTGAATAGTTGAGTGAACACGTGGTCATTTGGAGTAAGGGGTCGGGCGCAAGTTGGACTAGATAATAGTCCATCAGGCGCCTGGCCCGGGGAGACGATTAATATGAAGGGTGCGCCTGGAAGTGTGGTGGGAGGGCTTGTGGCTTTGGCTCCGCTGCATGTCTGCCTGCCGAGATCGGAACCTCTCCGGGTGGTCGGGGGCCGGGGGAGTGCTGGAGCGACCTTGGTGACCCTGGTCTCTGGGTCTTCTCCTGGGTGACCTGGATGTGTGTAAGTTTGTGCTTTTTATCTGTGTTTATTTGTTGTTTTATGTTGTTTTTGTGTTTTCCCTGTTCTTGCTCTGTCTTGAGTCGGCTACCCCCAAAATGGGGATTGGGCCTGAGCATATAGATAGATAGATAGATAGACGAAGAATAAGCCATGTATACGCTGGATACAATAGACAACACACAAACAAATTACAAATTAAATATATATTGTTTATATTTGACGTATTAAAAAGCTCACTTATTCAATAAGAAATTCGAATATTATAATTTATATTGGGACTAAAGACATTGATTATGGGGTTGTTTATTTATATTGGGACTAAAGACATTGATTATGGGGTTGTTTATTGTTTAGATTATATGTTGACCCCCAGTAAATATAAGCCTTTTACACACATGAACCGGGTAGCCTTAAGGGGGGTGACCTGCTTTTTGTTATTTCTGTCCTTTTCTCTCTTTCTCTGGCTTGTATCCATTTGGCCCCATTCAGCCTACTGTTTTAGGACGTTTATCCCCATCTAGGTGTCGATTTCTTCCTGGCGAGCGATAGCGAGCCAGCATTATATGAAGAAATCCGGCTTCGCCGGAGACATTTTTCTATCGAAAAATTTACAAATTTAGCCTGCTGTCAAACAAAATTAAAAAATATGCTGGCTCGCTACCGCTCATCAGTAAAATATTGACACCTGGATGGGGATAAACGTCTTAAAACAGTAGGCTGAATGGGGCCAAATGGACACAAGCCAGAGAAAGATAGAAAAGGACAGAATAAAAACAAGTCACCCCCCTGAAACGTCAATATTATTTATATGAAATTAAATGTAAAATAACTTATGTACACTCGAGGTTAGGGTTGAACAATAACGTATGAGTTGTACATGACCGTCTTATTCTTAGTTCCAACTGGGTTGATACGTCTTATTATCGCCAAGGTAATGGGGTGAAACATCTTATAATATCTTAACTAATGTAGCGAATTACGGGAGGCCCCACACAACTCCCTTGGACTAAATAGGGTTAACATCGTAAACGGCTTCACATAAACACACATATACGCTCAATTACAAACACACATATACGCTCAATTACAAACACACATATACGCTCAATTACAAACACACATATACGCTCAATTACAAACACACATATACGCTCAATTATAAACACATATACGCTCAATTACAAACACATATACGCTCAATTACAAACACACATAATTTATACGCTCAATTACAATCACACATATACGCTCAATTACAAACACACATATACGCTCAATTACAAACACACATATACGCTCAATTACAAACACATAATTTATACGCTCAATTACAAACACACATATACGCTCAATTACAAACACACATATACGCTCAATTACAAACACACATATACGCTCAATTACAAACACACATATACGCTCAATTACAAACACACATATACGCTCAATTACACGGAGAGACATTATCTGTAGTAGGTCTATACATTGTATTAACCCCTTCTGTACCGACGACGTTTTTTTTTTTTTTTTTTTTTTTTTTCTATGTGATTGAGGGAGGCAAAAGGCATAACTGCCTATAGCGAGTGCCTCCCCCATAGTTGAAAGAGTGACAGGGCCAAAATCAAGGGACGTTCGAGCCAAAATGTTAGTTATATTTAGACGCTTTTGTGGCGTTCATGAAAGAAATATGGTAGTAAACAGTGTTAAGTGAGGTTGCTAGACGCCTGTAGATTGCTGGAGGCCCTTTTTAAACTGAATACAATAATATAATAAAGCCAGAATAAAGTTGAATATATGTCACCGGTACAGAAGGAGTTACTTATATATGTCACCGGTACAGAAGGAGTTACTTATATATGTCACCGGTACAGAAGGAGTTACTTATATATGCACGACAGTAAAGTATGAGGGTTTGGTTGACTTTTATGTTTGGGGATAGCCACCGACCAAGTGACTCAGCCGGACCTACCAGTATGAGAGGTCCTGGGTCAAGTCTCTGTTTGAGCACCCATTATATTTTGCTACGTTTCGGAGGCGGTTACTCCACTATCAGGTAAATCTAAAAATAACAAATACACCACTTGTAATAAATCACTTGTATCATTGTGAGTTACAATAATTTCATAAAGTGCATGCAGGCGTTTCGTTCGTGGCCACCCATTCGGGGATTACGGCGTCCGGCAATAAATAGATAGATACAATTGTATTTGTTTTATATAATTCACTTACATTATCATGTATTAAAGTTCCAAAATTAACAAAGGCGTCTGCCGTTCGCATATAATACAACAATAACGTTACCCATATGTACAATTAAATAAAGGATACAGGACAAATAAGAACAAGGTGTTAAACGTTTGGCTCATTTACAACTAGATGTCCTACAGCCTCTGTGGAGCGGTCCGAGCTAGCAGACTCAGGTTACTGGTTCAAACGATCATAGGTGGTCAATGTGGCATATTTTTATTACCGTGATTTATATTGTTATTGTTACTATTATGTGTTTGTGATGATGATGATGATTCATAGTTTAAATGTTCTTGTTTGTATTAATACCAATATATCATAACTATAATTTACTTTGATTAACCGTTTATTTTTTCAGCCTCAGGTCAGGTAAGGTGAAGGTATTGAGGGATAAGCCTTTACAACGGCACCTCGTATCTACTTTCTTACTTTCCAAAGAGTGTTAAGAGTAGAGAAGGAGTGTTGGAGAGAGAGGAAGCTGTTGGAGTGGCTTTGTCTGTGTACGTTATCGAAGTGTCGCCCGACAGGGTGCGCCAGAAAACATTATAATACATGAATTACATACACTAATTTACAGCCACACAAACGAATCTCACTCACTCTCTCTCTCTCTCACTCACCATAATACTGTGGATCCAAATCAATTATATGCATAACATTAGTTTTTCTTAATTTATTCATTGTTTGTTCTAACCTATAAATATATCAATAGAAGCGCCTGATGTTAGCAAGCAACAACAAACAGTTTTATCCGAAAATAAAGGTTAAAGGTAGTTACGGGATGAACACGATAAATAAGTATAAAGTTTATATCAGTGACAAATAGATGGTTGACAGTCTCTCTGCAGCGATCCTATCTCACACACTCTGGGGTCAGGGTTCCAACGATCATATAATACCATGAACATATTTGTTTATGTGTATTTCAATTATTTTATAATGTATAATAATTATTATTATTTTTATTATTAGTATTATTGTAATATATAATAACTATTATTGTTATTATTATTATTATTATTATTATTATTATTATTACTTTAACATTATTATTATTATAATAATACTTATTAGTATTACTTGTATCATTATCATTATTTATATCATCTGTATTATTAGTATTCCTATTATTACAATACATACTCATTTAAAGTGAGGTTTTTTTTTTGGTAGTAATTGGAAGGAGTATACCCCACCCCTTCCGGAGAATAGGTGGCAAATGCCTTTCAACTCATTCCCATCACGATCTTCCCAGTTTTTCGTCCACACAATAAATACGGTGACCGGTCAACTCAACCAGTAGACCATTACAACCAGTAGCTATCAACCAGTACCAAATTAACCAATACGGTTAGGTTAGGTTAGGTTAGGTTAGGTGAGGTTAGGTTAGGTTAGTACTATATTTTTGGCACTGGTTTGGTTGGTCTGGGTTAATTTGGCACTGGTTGAGAGCTACTGGTTGAAATGGTCTACTGGTTGAGATGACATGGAACCAATAAATACACTCTGGAACTCTCTCCCTCAACCTGTTTCTCCCTCATCATATGAATAGCATGTTTTAACTTCCATGTATTCAGAAATGTTGACTCTACCGAACATTGAGTCTGGCGTTCTATTATTTGTTGTTTTCAATTTGGGGTTGGGGGGGTTGGGGATGTTACAGGCATCCTTGCCTTTTGTTTCCTTCATACACATAGACAAACTAAAATCGTCTAAGGTTACCCAGACTACTACTATGAGACATCATCTACACTGAAGGGATAACACCAACTCTGAAGACGTCATCATTAATATTTTGCCAGACACAAAGTAATGATATTGAGCCGTTTACTCAGAAGGCGATATTTATACCCTATTAACGGGTTATGTTACGGCGATATTAGATGTATAAGAAACCAGTATATTAACAGCATAATGCTTTTCCCGCGACGTCAAAACTTCCGCATATTATTTTAATCTAGACTATAATACGTTGTGAATATTAAGTATTTGACTTATGGTAAAGTATTAATAGCGCTAGAATTACGACGTCGGTATTTTGGATACTTTTATCAGTGGGAGCTAATATTTCATAAATGCTTTGTTTATCCAGGCCGGGAAAATCTGGTGTTAAGACTGTAATGTATATGAAAAGAAATTCAGGAAAATTGACTTTAAATTGCCTTGCCTTGGCCACTATATCATATCCAAAGCCATGAACAGCAGTGTAACTCATACTATAGTCTATTCATTATAATTATACCAGAAAGCTCAACGCTTACCGCTATACCTATAATAAACGGAGTATAGCACTATTAGGCATATATGGCAATAATAACTAAAACTAACGGACTCTGCATTACGATTGACTTTGTTCAGTCTTTCCTTTGACACCCTGCTACAAACTATATGTTATGATTAATTGAAGAAGGCTTCTCAATGACTATGATATTATAGACACAATACTCTAATAAAAAGGGAAAACGGCGAAGCCATAAACAATGAATTATGTGGTCAATGTTTGTGTTGTTGTAAATTATATACTAAACTATCCTGACTAGAGGGGTGTGAACTAGAGGGGTGTGAACTAGAGGGGTGTGAACTAGAGGGGTGTGAACTAGAGGGGTGTGAACTAGAGGGGTGTGAACTAGAGGGGTGTGAACTAGAGGGGTGTGAACTAGAGGGGTGTGAACTAGAGGGGTGTGAACTAGAGGGCTGTGAACTAGAGGGCTGTGAACTAGAGGGGTGTGAACTAGAGGGGTGTGAACTAGAGGGGTGTGAACTAGAGGGCTGTGAACTAGAGGGCTGTGAACTAGAGGGGTGTGAACTAGAGGGGTGTGAACTAGAGGGGTGTGAACTAGAGGGGTGTGAACTAGAGGGGTGTGAACTAGAGGGGTGTGAACTAGAGGGGTGTGAACTAGAGGGGTGTGAACTAGAGGGGTGTGAACTAGAGGGGTGTGAACTAGAGGGGTGTGAACTAGAGGGGTGTGAACTAGAGGGGTGTGAACTAGAGGGGTGTAAACTAGAGGGGTGTGAACTAGAGGGGTGTGAACTAGAGGGGTGTGAACTAGAGGGGTGTGCACTAGAGGGGTGTGAACTAGAGGGGTGTGAACTAGAGGGGTGTGAACTAGAGGGGTGTGAACTAGAGGGGTGTGAACTAGAGGGGTGTGAACTAGAGGGGTGTGAACTAGAGGGGTGTGAACTAGAGGGGTGTGAACTAGAGGGGTGTGAACTCTCAATCCTAAGTACCGTGTTCGAATTACTAGTTCATATATTTTTATTATTATCATTATTACGGTTATTAGTATGATGATGATGATGTGTTTTAAGAAAACTAACGACAAAATGCAATTTATTTGGTCGCCGTAATTTATGCCCTTATTGATTAATGATTCAATGTAATTGCCAATTGTTTATTTACAGTAAAAATCAACACGCGTATTTCAATCTGTTCAACACCATATTGTCAATAGTTTGACTAACATATACGAATGACAATAAGCAAATCATAAATGTTGATGTTTGTTGCGTGATTTGGATGTTTTGCAGTTTTGCGTACCGCACATATAATACTACAACAAATTGTAGTAATATACACCGACCACCAAGATAAACCGGAGGACATTGTGTCTGCGATATTCTTTAATACATCTGCCTGTCCTTCACAACATTGTAGGGCTTTAATCTATGTTAATCTACAACATGTTACGGTGGGGCTGTTCGGCCAGGCAGCTTGGGGAACAACAACAACATGTTATGGTTTTGTTTTCCTTTCCTGTACTCTCTGGACATAACAGATTGCAGTGTTAGGTGTGATGTTCTTACTCGGACATTCCTGTGGAAATATTTAGTTCCATGGATTACCGATGAATTTTATAACAATGCATTTGAATAATAATGATAATAATAATAATAATAATAATAATAATAATAATACCGGTAATAATAATAATACAAATAATAATAATAATAACAATAATAGTAATGATAATAAAAATAATAATAATAATAGTTTGCTTAAATATACCAATTCACTTTATATAATCAGCCAGTTGACACGGGCCGGGTGGGTACAACTAACGGTTCTCACCGCTCGGTCTGTAGTTCGAACCTCTGAGGGAACCAGACATGCGACTACAGACTATATGTTAACTGGTTAGGTGACCACCGAATTCTGACGCGGACTAATCATCCGATGATGAACAAATCCAGTTGCTGCCCTTAACAGGGTGATGACTGGTGTCCCTTGCTAAAGCAGTGTTTCATTACCTGTTAGGAATAACACCAAGTTGCTGCCCTTAACTGGGTGATGACTGGTGTCCCTAGCTGGCCTGGAGTGATCACCAGGTGGGACTTGGTGACCAGAACCGATCATCTGGTTACCAATACTAAGTTAATTGTACTTAATTGTGTGATGCTTGGTGTACCTTGCTGACCCAGGCTGATCATTTGGGTGGGATATGGAACCTGGTCGGGTCGTAGATCCGATCAGGTGTGGGGTATGTGAAGGGGTATGGTGTGCTGGGGGTTTGTGGAGGGATATGGTGTGCTGGGGGCTTGTGGAGGGGCATGATGTGATGGAAGGATGTGCTGGGTGGTAGGTTGTGGGTATGATGGATGGTGTGATGGAAAGGGTATGACAGATGGCTTGGTGTGTTGGAGCTGCAGTGGTGGTGTGCTGGAGGGGGGGGGGGGGGGGGGGGGGGGCACACAGCAATATATAGGTTTAAGTAGATACATTAGCTAGGGTTATATAGATGTAGGTAGGTACATTAGATAGATAGGTAGGTGCAGTGTGCCACAATCTCCCACCTCGTGAGTGAGGGGTATGACCGATGGCTTGGTGTGATGGAAAGGTATGCCAGATGGCTTGGTGTGATGGAAGGGTATGATAGATAGCTTGGTGTGATGGGGGTGTGCTGGAGTGGAGTGCTGGGTGAAGAGGATGTGTGGAAGGAAGGGGGGGGGGGGGGGGGGTACTGGGTGTGTGAAGATGGCTTGGCTAGATGGAGGGGTTTGATATATGGCTTGGTGTGATGGGGGTGTGCTGGAGTGGAGTGCTGGGTGAAGAGGGGGTGTGTGGTGGGAGGTTGTGGTACATTGAGGCCCGGACCCCTCAGTGTGCCACAATCCCCCACCTAGTGTGTGTTGGAGGGGTATGATAGATGGCTTGGTGTGATGGAGTTAAGTGCTGGGTGAAGAGGGTGTGTGTGATGGGAGGTGGCTTGGAATGATGGAAGGGTATGATATATCGTGGGGGGGGGGGGAGGGGGGTAAAATTCGATTTACAAATACAATAATTTTGAACACAGATTGTTTTTGTTCTTCAGTTATATACTATTTACATAACGATATTTAACAACAAAGACATGAAAATAGTTCCACAGAGTAAATATATAACCAAAGCCGAGTTATTACTCCCACACCACATATACTGTAGATGTCTTTACACTAACACCAAGATACATATACACCACACATATATCCACACATGCTTTGTAGCATGCATATACGCACTTACACAATTACTGTTGGTATATAAAACACATTACGCCGACTGGCTAAGGCAATTACAATATAAAATGTTATTTATCCAGTATAATATACTCGAAGTATTCTGGCAAAACTCGATTTACAAATCATATAATTTATAACGATTTTTTTGTTTTTTGTTTTTTGTATAGCCTAATGTGATCTTGTTAAGTTCCACAAGCCACCACCCCAACCAGCAACCCCCGCCCCCTTTCCTGTATTTAATAATCCAAGAGGGTTGATAGCCTCTGAAATCCTATTTTAACTAACTAACCATCAACACAGTAAATACAATAATAATGTAGGTTTCCGATAGATAGACAGTATGGTAAATTTGATTTTGTTTTACATGCAATACAACCATATTATAGCTGGCACTCCACTCCAGCACACCATCACACATACCCATCTACTGTATATACGCACTTACATAATTAGGTACATAACATACACATTCATATTGTACTTATGCCTGTATTTTGAATTATAATTCGAGTATATTAGTATATATATAGTTAAAAATCACAATCAATTACATTGCATCATTATTAATTTATCGAGAGGATTATACAATAATATTATATATTCATTAATTTCCGCTTGCCTGGCCTGAGACCTTCCTTAGCATTAAATGTTGTCTATCCGTTATATCCTCATTTGGGTTCCATAGGGATTGGGCTCATACGGAATTGGGCCCATACGGAATTGGGCCCGTACGGGATTGGGCCCACGGGATTGGAACCTAACCTAACCTAACCTAACCTGGGCTGGTAGAGTCACAATCCCGTGGTCACCCCTCATTTGGTGTGTTGTATAAGTCTTGCGCTGGTAGAGTCACAATCCCGTGGTCACCCCTCATTTGGTGTGTTGTATAAGTCTTGGGATGGTAGAGTCACAATCCCGTGGTCACCCCTCATTTGGTGTGTTGTATAAGTCTTGGGCTGGTAGAGTCACAATCCCGTGGTCACCCCTCATTTGGTGTGTTGTATAAGTCTTGCGCTGATAGAGTCACAATCCCGTGGTCACCCCTCATTTGGTGTGTTGTATAAGTCTTGCGCTGGTAGAGTCACAATCCCGTGGTCACCCCTCATTTGGTGTGTTGTATAAGTCTTGCGCTGGTAGAGTCACAATCCCGTGGTCACCCCTCATTTGGTGTGTTGTATAAGTCTTGGGATGGTAGAGTCACAATCCCGTGGTCACCCCTCATTTGGTGTGTTGTATAAGTCTTGCGCTGGTAGAGTCACAATCCCGTGGTCACCCCTCATTTGGTGTGTTGTATAAGTCTTGGGATGGTAGAGTCACAATCCCGTGGTCACCCTCATTTGGTGTGTTGTATAAGTCTTGGGCTGGTAGAGTCACAATCCCGTGGTCACCCCTCATTTGGTGTGTTGTATAAGTCTTGCGCTGGTAGAGTCACAATCCCGTGGTCACCCTCATTTGGTGTGTTGTATAAGTCTTGGGATGGTAGAGTCACAATCCCGTGGTCACCCCTCATTTGGTGTGTTGTATAAGTCTTGGGCTGGTAGAGTCACAATCCCGTGGTCACCCCTCATTTGGTGTGTTGTATAAGTCTTGGGCTGGTAGAGTCACAATCCCGTGGTCACCCCTCATTTGGTGTGTTGTATAAGTCTTGGGCTGATAGAGTCACAATCCCGTGGTCACCCCTCATTTGGTGTGTTGTATAAGTCTTGGGCTGGTAGAGTCACAATCCCGTGGTCACCCCTCATTTGGTGTGTTGTATAAGTCTTGCGCTGGTAGAGTCACAATCCCGTGGTCACCCCTCATTTGGTGTGTTGTATAAGTCTTGGGATGGTAGAGTCACAATCCCGTGGTCACCCCTCATTTGGTGTGTTGTATAAGTCTTGGGCTGGTTGAGTCACAATCCCGTGGTCACCCCTCATTTGGTGTGTTGTATAAGTCTTGGGCTGGTAGAGTCACAATCCCGTGGTCACCCCTCATTTGGTGTGTTGTATAAGTCTTGGGCTGGTAGAGTCACAACTTTTGGTCAGCCACCAGTTGGCACTCCTTGTGTAACTCTTGGATTAGTTCGTAGATGTTGACGTTTTCGCGTTTTATATCCTCAGTTTTTAGACAACTAATGTAGAATGTATATAATGAATATATTATATATGTCGTGTTATTATCCCTGTAAGATAAATACTATATTTTTGCGAGCTCCTAATCGTGTACAGTCCAACTTAAGGGGGATGACCTGTTTTGTTGCTGTCCTTTTCTATCTTTCTCTGCCTTGTATCCATTTTGACCCATTCAGCCTACTGTTTTAAGACGTTTATCCCCATCCAGGTGTCAATTGTTTACTGGTGAGCGGTAGCGAGCCAGTATATTTTTTATTTTTGTTTGACAGCAGGCTAAATTTGTAAATTTTTCGATAGAAAAATGTGTCCGGCGATGCTGGATTTCTGCATATAATGCTGGCTCGCTATCCGCTCGTCAGGAAAAAATTGACACCTAGATGAGGATAAACGTCTTAAAATAGTTGTCTGAATGGGGCCGAATGGATACAAGCCAGAGAAAGAGAGAAAAGGACAGTAATAACCAAAAGCAGGTCACCCCCATTAATATTGGAATAAACACCAAAATCACTCCCAGTAAGATGATATATTGTAGGTGATTCAAGGCTGCGATAGATGTAGCTGATAAACGTGTTGTTATTATAATATAAACTGATAGTGATTGGATATTAACCCTCTCCGATAATAACACACTGAGTAAAGAAGGTAGTGTATATTATGGCACATCATGGTATGCCCACCTGAATAATGTCACTACTCTATTTCGACGACTCAGTGAGGCGGGTCTAGTAGTGAATTTGGACAAGTGTGAATTCGTCAATGGGCAAGTGCAGTACCTCGGTTGCATCGTGGGGCAGGGTAGAGTTGCTCCCCCGAACGCCAAGGTTGAGGCGATACGGCTTTTGAGGTGCCCAAGAATAAGCGGGGCAGTGCAACGCTTTCTCGGTATAATAGGGTGCTATCGCCGCTTCATACGTAATTATTCAACTGTACTGGCCCCCCTCACTGATCTCCTCAAGAAGGAGGTAAAGTTTTGTTGGACTGATAAATGTGAGCTAGCATTCAAGGATGTGAAGGCACTCCCTTGCTGTTATCCAATATTGTGTGCACCAGACTTTTCCAAGCCTTTCAAGTTAGCTGTTGATGCAAGCGACGTCGGCGCTGGGGCTGTCTTGCTTCAAGACTCCAAGGATGGTGTTGAACATCTATCTATCTATCTATTGCCTGACGCCATGATCCCCGAAGGGGTGGCCACGAACGAACCGCCCCCATGCACCACTGTCCCCAGTCAGTCGACGCCCCTCCCCCCAACCAGCACCGCCTTCGTTCAAGTACTTCCTCACTCCATCCTTCCACCTCTCATTCGGTCTACCTCTCCCTCTCTGTACCTCCACCTCGCTCTCGTACACCCTCTTAGTCATTCTCTCGCTTTCCATATGTGTTGAATATCCGGTCTCCTATCTTTCTAAGAAATTTAATAAGGCCCAACACAATTATTCTGTGATTGAGAAGGAATTGCTGTCTTTGATTCTGGCTCTGGAACATTTTTCAGCGTATTTGCCTTCCTTCGGTCCCAATATTGTAATTTATTCTGATCATCACCCTTTACAATTTCTCAGTCTGTTTAGGAACAAGAATCAGCGATTGACTCGGTGGAGCCTTATGCTACAATTAAACATAATTATACAGGGAGTGGATAATGTCCTAGCGGATTGCCTGTCACGGGGTCATGAGACGATGGGGTGTGATCATGACGGCCGTGTGCGCTAGCCATTGCGCAAGTCAAGGGCCGAGCAGGGATGCCTACCATAGCATGCATTGATTCCATGTGTGGCCGACTGAGATGGATTGGGGTGGTGAGGAGATAAATGTTGTAATTATAAGTTAGTTGTAAGCACATTAGAAAACTTTACAAAATAAATATATATAGTATCAAAACTCAAAAATACTAAAACTATATGCTTCTTATGTATGTTTATTGGCTATAGTGAGGTTGGTTTATGATGCCAAATTTTCATTGCCTTGAAAATCCCTTGAAAATCCATGGCAATATTGCCATGGTCTTATGTAGTATATATGAATTTATCGTATATATTAATATAATTTATCGTATAGAGCATCCTAGATGCGGTACGATAATTTGGGCTCCTGGCGGTTTGCCAAGGCAGCAAGGTGTGCTTTCGAGAAACGCCAGAGCCTTCACGAACACCAACCAGTTAACATCTAATTTTCCGCCCTCAGTTGATCGTGCTTTTGTGCCTCTAATCACAATACACATACAGCAATACACTCAGCTACACCATCACGACGCTCTCATCGACGCCATGACTGACTGACAGATAAGCATAATATTCATGTCCATTCCCATGTAATTATTTATTCTTTCTTTAACTTAACTCGTGTCTCCGGGACCGAAGTCTCGATCCCCATTGTCCACCGCCATATTGGGTAAAACGTTCTCCCTTGCCTCATTGCCACGTGGAACTATTGGGGAGTTTATTCCTGGCAAATATTAACCCTTATAACGTTACCCTATATATAAATTTATTATGTGAGACCTTTGGATATAAATTAGCTTGTTTCAGATTGAATTCAATTTAGATATGGAGTAGTATTCATTTAGATTTATTTATTTGATTCATTATAGCTTAGTAATATTTAACTTCCATTGATAGTTTACCACATTGGTGCCCAGACCCGGGATTTAGCTACCAGTAGGGGATTTTTCTTAGGCAATGAGCAAGGGATTAGCCCAGGGATGCAGGAGCAAGGACCCCGGAGGGGTGGGGCTTGGCTATCTTCCTGTACCTCAGGCGCCTGTACCTCAGCGAATAGCCATAGTAGGGCATTCATATGCAACTAGGCTAAGGGCAGCTGACGGAGGAACTGAGTCGTATCGGGCGTCGGAGGGGGAAAGGACTTTCAAGCTGTCCTACTTCGGGGTACCGGGAGCAACCGTTGACACCCTGAGACCCTCCCCACAGTGGGGGCAGGTGGTTCGGTTTAGGCCGCATATGATCTTTTTGTTTATAGGCGGCAATGATATACGCCCCGGTACAGTACCCCGCAAGTTAGCTGACGCTATGAAAGAGGTGGCGCTGGATCTGGAGCGTGAGTCCGGGGGGAGCTGTAAGATCGTGGCAATTGAGAGCTGGACGATAGTCCGAGGGTTGTCAGCGGCGGACTATCAAGCCATAACAAATTCTGTTAACCGCGCCCTGAGGTGTCGGTTAGTAGAAACGAGGCACCGCTTTGTATCGCTCACTCTCAGCATCCGGGACCTCGACCAGGATGGTGTCCACCTCGATTTAGACACCAATCAAGTCCTATATGATAAGATTGTAGGGCTAACGAAGCATTGGCTAGAGAGGGACGCCGGGGTTGTGTCATTGCGCCTGCCTAAGTTCTGCATCCCACCCATCATCTTTCCCCAATAATTTTCTTTTCCGTTTCAGACTTCCTGTGACATATGACCTGACCTAACATTTTTTTCTTGTTCAATATGATCCATTAGTAGGTATTGCTATTTTGTGTACTATTTTTTCTCCATAACATAGAAGTCCGCCAGTCGGCGTCTCTTAATTAGACTATTATTTGGCCGTTGTTTTGTAACTTAACATTTAGATACATAGCCTATAGGCTCACATGCAAAATGAATAAAGACCATAAAGAGACACCGTCTAGTGGGGTGCTGAGCAAAGCCCCTAAAAATCAGAGGGCGTGACTTCGGGGAGTATTAAATAGGCTAATCGTGGACGTCAACACTTTCATCACTACTGCTGAACTAGAGGAATTGGAGGCTAGATTAGAAAACTTGCAAGCTACCCATGGTCATATTATGGCTCTGAGTGAGGTGATTGTGGCTGACATGACAGAGGAGGAAGAGATAGTTACAGAGTGTGATAATCGCGCCCACTATGACGAACCTGTCTTTAGAGCGAAGTACCTATTACAGCGTGCTGTCGCGAGTAAGAAGGGAGGCGATAATGAGGCCCATAGAAGGGCTGACCCAAAATATACTGTACACCTCCCAAAGCTCAATCTTCCTACATTTGGGGGCAAGTTAACCGAGTGGTTAGCTTTTTGGGACGTATTTCGATCTACGGTTCATGAGTCCTCTTTGGATGATGTCCGCAAGTTTCACTATCTGAATGGACATATGGAAGGAGAGGCCTTACATTTAATAGAGGGTTTTTCAGTAGTGGGTGGTAGTTATCTTGAAGCGGTACACTTATTAGAGTCCACATACGGGGATAGAGAGCAGTTGAAGATGGCCCATGTCGTTGCCTTGTTGGGGCTCGCAGAACCACAGTATAAGGTTGATGAGTTGACAAACATGGAGTGCCATACTCGATCGCTAGACACCCTAGGGCTTACCACGCAGGAAATGATAGTCATTATCTTGCGTCAGAAGCTTCCTATGGCAATACTTGATAAGGTAAGATCATTTGAGCTGGGGGAGTTCAAAACTCAGTTTAGTAAGGAGATCAATAATCTACAGTTGAACAAAGGGAGAATGTATGTGTCGGGAGGGAGTGAGAATGTGGAAAAGAGGGGAACAGTAAGCATGACAGTGGGGACTAAAGAAAAGAAAGAGGGTGCGTATAAGAAACCTGCTCAGATTCTATGTAAGCTATGTAACAACAAACATAAATGGAGTTTCTGCAAAAAATACCCAACAAATGAGACAAAACTAGCACAGGCGAAAAGATTGAAGCTATGTGTAGGTTGTCTAAGTAAAGAACATGGTAAGCAGGGACAATGTACTGCTACATACTTAAGGCCCTGTCGCCACTGCAAAGGACATCACTTTGATAAGTTGTGTCCTATGCAGATAAAGTCAAAGACGTAAAAAAAGAGGGTACTACAACTGTGGCACTAGGTAGCACGCAAGACACCACTATATTGCCCACAATACAGATTCCCATGGAAGGTAATGACAGTAACAAAGTTTGTCGGGTACTTCTAGATCAAGGGTCTCAACGTTCCTTTATAAAGAGGTCTGTACTAGTGGGACTGAAGCACCGAATCGTAGGGGCTGAGACTCTTCGATTACAGGGCTTCACAGGGGTTACTGATAAGCAAGACTACGATATAGCGGAGATTTATTATTTCTACCGTAAAAACCGGTACATTATGACTTGTATCGTAGTAGACACCCTACCAGAATATGTATCTGTGGGTGTGAAGAAGGTGGAACACGCATTACGTAGCAAAGGGGTTAACTTGTCAGTCCTACTTGGTGTGGATCATTATTATGAAGTAGTATACCCTGGATTTAAAGAGATGTGTGGTGTAATTTTAATCCCCACTAAATTTGGATACTGCATGAGCGGAAAGGTGCATACTACACAGTCAAGGGTCCTGGTCAACACGGTCTCGATATATAGAGTCAATGTAACCGCGGCAGAGGAGTTGGGAAGGGAGGATTCCCAACCTAGTGACCCTAAGATGGCTGCCGAGTTCGACCTGGAACGACTGTGGAGATTGGATCACATAGGCATTAATCCTATGGAGACTGATAATGACTCGGAAGTTGCGCTACAAAGGTTTGACGAGTCTGTGTGCTACTGTGCCTCAGACAAGCAATATAAAGTTAGTTTACCCTGGAAGAATAGTGAGATAAGCCTGCCTACCAACTATGGTTTGGCATTAGGTCGCTTGCACGCATTACAGCGTGAATTGTCTAATGAACCGAGCACGCGCCAGGCGTATGACGATGTATTTCGGAGTTATGAGGATAGGGGTTTTATTGAGAGAGTCGACGTCAAGGAACCGTTTAAGAAGGGTAGGGTTCACTATCTGGCCCATCATGGGGTAAAGAAAGACAGCGTCACCACACCAATACGGGTGGTGTACGACTGTTCTGCCCACCAAGGTCAAACAACCCAGTCTAAATGACTGCCTGTTGACAGGTCCGTCCATGGTGTCGGACCTGTCCCAACATCTATTGCGGTTTAGACTGGGGAGGTACGCCTATACCAGTGACATCGAGAAAGCATTCTTGATGGTCAAGCTAAAGGAGGAAGATAGAGATGTTACCCGCTTTCTTGGTTTAGCGACATTAGCGACTCTGAAAGTCCAATCATAATATACCGTTTTCGGGTTGTACTCTTTGGGGCCACGTGCTCACAGTTTTTGTTAAATGCCACAATCAGAAAACATCTAGCTGACACTCATGAGGACACAAGTAAACAATCTCGCGGATTATATATTGACAATTTGCAGGGTTCTAGCGATAGTCAGGATGATTTGTTATATGCATACTGGCAAGCACGCAGATTGTTTGCGGATGCATATCTATTTCTCCGCGATTGGGTTACTAATATTGAAGATCTTCAGAGTTTAATACAGGCATCTCTTAACCAGGAAAAGTCCAGAAATTTGGGGATGATCTGGCAACCTAAACATGACATACTAACTTTTCAAATAAGGTATTTTGCTCAGCAGACAGGAGTGCACACCAAAAGAAGTCTGTTGAGCAAAGTTGCGCAATTTTTTGATCCTTTGGGTCTAGCATTACCCGTTACCATAAGAGCTAGGATTCTAATGCAGGAAGTTTGGAGACGTAAAATAGGATGGGATGACAGTTTGCCCGAGGACCTGAATGACCAAGGGACATTGTTGTTGAATGAATATGCCATCCTATGTACTAAACCTATACCTCGTAAAGTGGCGGCGTTCGGTGACGTTACGTTACACACGTTTTGCGATGCTAGCGCCATGGCATACGGGGTAGCCATATATGTTGTTACTTCATTTGGGGCACATTTAGTTACAGCCCGGGCCAAGGTAGCCCCGGTTAAAAAGGTAACTATCACTAAAATGGAATTGACTGCCATGCTGCTATTAGCACGTCTGGTGCAACATGTACGCGCAGCATACGAGAGCGAATTAAATATTGAAATCGATCACGTATGGTGCGATAGTCAGGTCGCACTCAACTGGATACATAGCAAGAAGTCTCTGCCAGTTTATGTGCGGAATAGGGTAGATGAGATTTGAGCCCTTTTGCCAGACGTTGCTTATCATTATGTAAATACAAAAGAAAACCCTAGTGATCTCCTAACTAGGGGTATAACGGCTAGCCAGTTAATGAAGTCCGATTTGTGATGGGATGGTCCAAAGTGGCTGCTCCATGAAAGTGAATGGACGATATGTCATGCTGTTGGTGAGGGACTTCTGCCACTGGAAACAGTGGCAGTTACAGCCCAACCAAATGAGCCACCGGGTCCTATCATAAAGTGGGCAAGATTCGGTGACTATAATAAACTAGTCAGAGTTGTAGCTTGGGTATTGCGATATGTATCCAATCTCAAGCTTAAAGTAACGGGCCAACTCTGCAACAGGGGTCACAACATTGATGCTCGTGAATTTAAAGCAGCTGAAGTAACTTTGATCAAATGGGTTCAAGTAGAAACCTTTTCCAATGAATTAGAATCCTTGAAAAGCTCGAATAAGACATTAATGCCTAATATAGTGCGTCAACTACGGTTGCACCTATACAATGGCCTCATCAGGTGTGAGGGTCGCCTGAAGTGGTCGGGTGTACCAGACGGCACAAACCGCCCTATAATTATGCCAACAACACATCACATTACTGACTTATTGATCATGCGTGCACATAGGGAAGTAAAACACTACGGGGTATGTCATATTATATCAAATTTACGTCTCACATGGTGGATACCCAGAGTTCGACAAGTAGCTCGACGCGTAGTAAGAAAGTGTGTGATATGCCAGAGACTAAAAGGTAAACCATATGCAACTGGACCAGCTCCACCTCTACCTGAATGCCGTGTAAAGCACGTAGAACCTTTCCAAGCGGTAGGATTAGATTACACAGGGGCATTGAAGACGAGGGAGCATGAGAAGGTTTATATATTATTGTTTACCTGTGCGACTTCTCGAGCGGTACACCTAGAACTATGTGATAATATGTCTAGCGAAGAATTTATGCTGGCGTTCAGACGGTTTTGTGCCCGTCGTTCATTCCCTCAACTCATTCTTAGCGACAATGCTCCCACTTATGTCCAAGCTTCAAAATATCTAAAGGATATGAGTAGTGATCCTACTATCATCACTTTTTTGGGAGAGAAGAAGTGCGAATGGAGGTTTATTCCAGTTAAGGCACCTTGGTTTGGTGGAATGTGGGAACGATGTGTCGGCATAGTAAAGTCAGGACTCAGAGCGGTTGCAGGACGTGCTCTGTTAAAGAAGAGTGAGTTGACGACAGTCCTCACAGAGATAGAGGCAGTCGTGAATGATCGCCCGCTTACATATGTGTACACCGACCTGCAAGAACCACTACCATTAACGCTAGCTCACTTGCTATATGGGAAACCATTGACTGCGTTTCCATCTGATTTCCAATCCATAGTAGAGTTAGAGGATCCCTCGTTGTACTCTGAGGTAGCGGTGTCTAAGAGATACCAGTATATATCCAGGATAATCGAGGATTTTAGGAAACGGTGGATTAGTGAATATCTGCTAGCATTGAGGGAAAGGAGTGTTCCTCCCTCTGGTAGACCAACGGCACCTACTGTTGGTGAAGTTGTTTTAATTAAAGAAGATAGTCCTCGTTTATACTGGAAATTAGGCCGCGTGTTGGAGGTATACAAGGGGGCAGACTCTGTAGAGCGGGTGGCGCTATTGAAGACAGCCACTGGAACTACTGTTCGTCCTATCACACGTTTGTACGCTTTGGAGCTTGATTCCGCATTGCAATCTGATGCTCCACCTGTTATTGCTGGGTCCGAGGATTTTCAAAGGAACGACTCACCTCTTACTGATGGTGATCATTCTCGGACCGGGACGCGTCCCAGGCGCGCTGCTGCTGGCGCCGTCGACTTGTGGCGTCAGAAGATAGCCTCTGGGCAACTATAGGTTTAAGGTGGGGTTCAGGTCCTTTTTTGTGGGGGGAGTGTATCATATAAATACGATAGAATATGACTCTTTTGTGATCTCGTATGTCTCTGTGATGTCACGATCGCTCCTACAGCACGACGTAGGACGAGTAGATCGTATATTATAAGATTGTAAATAAGTTAAGTTATAAAAGGCCTAATATGCTATTAAGCAATATTGCCATGGTCTTATGTAGTATATATGAATTTATCGTATATATTAATATAATTTATCGTATAGAGCAACCTAGATGCGGTACGATAATTTGGGCTCCTGGCGGTTTGCCAAGGCAGCAAGGTGTGCTTTCGAGGAACGCCAGAGCCTTCACGAACACCAACCAGTTAACATCTAATTTTCCGCCCTCAGTTGATCGTGCTTTTGTGCCTCTAATCACAATACACATACAGCAATACACTCAGCTACACCATCACGACGCTCTCATCGACGCCATGACTGACTGACAGATAAGCATAATATTCATGTCCATTCCCATGTAATAATTTATTCTTTCTTTAACTCGACTCTTGTCCCGGGACCGAAGTCTCGTTCCCCATTGTCCACCATTGTCCACCGCCATATTGGGTAAAACGTTCTCCCTTGCCTCATTGCCACGTGGAACTATTGGTGAGTTAATTCCTGGCTAATATTAACCCTTATAACCTTACCCTATATATAAATTTATTATGTGAGACCTTTGGATATAAATTAGCTTGTTTCAGATTGAATTCAATTTAGATATGGAGTAGTATTCATTTAGATTTATTTATTTGATTCATTATAGCTTAGTAATATTTAACTTCCATTGATAGTTTACCACATTCTATATCAATACTGCGTGAAGCAATTATCGACCATACGGCGTGAAGCAGCAGTGAACGATATTCATCCGTATATTATCGTCTATATCAAATTCATATTATTTCGTTCATTGACGTGGCCTCTTTGATTTTCCCATTCTCTAAACAGTGGCGAATTATATAACCCATTTTATTATTAATGGGTTTTTCCGGTATATTAATGTAGTATGCATATTATATTATGCGTTGTATAAGTATGTTTTATTTAGTTGTTTAGTCCTACTTGTATTATTTAAGTAAGGATTACATTGCATAAAGGAACCATGAAGCTGGTTCATGTGGAGCCATCTGTCGGTGTCAGTGTGTGCCAGCTGGAAGCGTGTCAGTCAGCATTTAACACTCAAGGGAGAAACACCTACCTCTCGCATTCTCTCCTCTTGGCATTTGTTTATTTATTCTTTATTTTATTCATTGGCATTATTCTTTATTTTTTTTGTATAATCAATCTAAGGACGTGTGTGTGGCTTGTGTGCCCCTTCCTAGTTTATTGTTTGTTTTTCATATCTGTTTTTATTATTGTTTTAGTGCCGCAACCTTGGCCTTATTAAGGTATATATATTTGTTTATGTGCATTGTTTTATTTAGGGGTCTAGACTATTGGGGTGCCTGGTTCGAAGTAGAGGGTGGAGGACTTCATTAGCTAGTCTTCTGTTACAGGGAGGATTACTTCGGCCCAGGCCAACCAATGGTCTGGACAGCTTAAGTGGGTGGTGGTTGATTGGAGTTTTATTTGACTAGTGTTTGATTAATTAATTTTGCATTCAGTATTGGCATGTATTTAACGTAATTGCATTAACGTAAATTAAATCAGAGCTTTCTCTTCTTTGTGCAGCTTAGGAAGGATCCTCCTCAGTATTGCCATTCGGTACTGAGTTTTGTTGATAGTTGTGGCTCAAGATATCTTTTCACCACAACTAGGGGTTCCAGTTATTTGCATTGTTTGTGAAACGGAACCAGTTCGGGGATTGTGTGCACCTTTGGTCCCCAGAGAGCCTGGAAGTTGCGAATGAGCTCTGTTCTGTTGCAATAGGCTGTGTTACGAGTTGAGGCTACGGAGGTGCTGAGTATTTACTGGTCTGTGTTCGTCCATGGACTAGAGGCCTCTACTGTCAGTCGTAACAGTACACACAGTATGCGCTCAGGGGAAGGAAGGAGGAATGGAGTCGCTCGATTCAGCGTCTCGGGTAGAATCCACAAAAGACATCCACGAGTTGGAAAGTCTTAATATAACAAATGTTAAGTTAATTTTTATTTTTTACAAAGTTTTTTCGTAGTGATTACCCAATCATAAAGACGATTCCAAAAGAGAATTAGCATTACACTTATGATGTAGTACTCATTCCCCTGCGGTGGGTGTTTCAAACAAGCTGACCGTGCTGGAAAGGGGGACTATTATACTAATAGGCATATCGTCAATGATGAAGAGGCCACTAATAAATACAACCCTGGGCCTCACCTTGGCACCTATGGGGAAATAACTGAGCCTGTTCCTGTCCTCCAGCAACCTTGCAAGACAGTTCGCTATATCAATTTGTTAGATCTCCAACCCGTGGAAATAATGTTCTTGACCTTGTTCTTTCAACAAAAGAAGAATTGATAGAGAATTTGAATGTCGGTGATGAATTCAGCAACAGCGACCATCGTACGATAACTTTCAGTTTAAAGTTTACTAGTAACGAACCAAATAGCATAATCGAGAAAGTCGCTAATTTCAAGCAAGCAAACTTTCGTAAACTTAGAGCAATGTTTAAAAAAACTGACTGGAGCTTTCTAATTAACAATAACGACATAAATCCATCTTGGGAATCATTCGCAAACACTTACCTAAAAGCAGTGCAAGACTGCATACCATCGAAAATACGGCGTACAGGCCATAATGATAAGCCCAAATGGTGGAATAAAGATATTTCAAACTGTCTGCTTGCTAAAAAGTTTGCTAATGATAGATTAAAATCCTTGCAAAATGACGAAGAACGAGTGAAATTTGTAGAACTACGACGCAAAGCCAAAAAGTTAATTAAGCAAATTAAAAAGACCTTGGAGGTACATGTTGCGAATCAAAGTAAAACCAACCCAAAAGAATTCTATAGTTATATCGGAAAGAAGAGTGTAGTTACTTCAACTGTTGGACCGTTAGTCGATGAAAATGGAGAATATACCAAAGACGAAGTACAAATTAGTAATGCCCCCAATACCTTCTTTGCATCAGTTTTTACAAGGGAAGACCTCATTGATATCCCTACAGCATCGCCGATTCAGATTGATAATTCTGATGTTCTAAGTAATATCACCATTACAGAGAGAGAAGTATTAAAATGTTTAGACAAACTCGAGGTAAATAAAATGCCCGGACCTGATACAATCTCGCCTAGAGTTCTAAAGGAAGCGAAGGATGAGCTCTCCAAACCACTGACATTGCTATTCAATAAATCCTTGCAGTCTGGAACTATGCCTGATCAGTGGAAGCTAGCTAACGTTACACCGATTTTTAAAAAAGGCACTAAATCCCTACCCAGTAACTATCGTCCAATTAGCTTAACCTCAGTTGTATGTAAAATACTAGAAACGCTCATACAGACAGACTCGCAAATCACTTAGAGGCAAATAACATACTTAAAAATACTCAACACGGCTTTCGTAACAAACGTTCCTGCTTAACAAATCTCTTAAGACTTCTTTCACGATATCCTCAACCTCTATGATGAGAGTAAAGTTGTAGATATTATATACCTTGATTTTCAAAAGGCCTTTGACAAAGTTCCCCACAAATGTTTACTGCTAAAACTAAAAGCGCATGGAATACAAGATGGTGTGTTGAAATTGATAGAAAATTGGCTCAGCGACAGAAAGCCAAGAGTAGTCATAAACGGTAAGGCATCTAAATAGACCAATGTAACTAGCGGGATACCCCAGGGATCGGTACTAGGACCAATTCCCTTTCTAATTTACATTAACGACATACTGTAGATGAGGGTCTGATCTGTACAATCTCAAAGTTTGCTGACGATACAAAAACTGCAAATAGTGTGCTCTCAAAAGAACAAGTTGACGATATGCAACACAATCTAGATAAGTTGTCATGTTGGGCCCAAATTTGGCAAATGAGTTTCAATGCGGATAAATGTAAAGTACTACATATCGGATACCAAAATGAGAAAGCAAACTATTCGATGAATGGCACTCAGCTTAAGAGTGTAGATAGAGAAACCGATTTGGGAGTAACAATATCGAGTAACCTAACACCGAGTCACAGTGTTCAGAAGTTGTTAAGAAGGCAAACAAACTAATTGGCTTTATAGGCACGTCATTTGAGCATAAATCCAAAGAAGTTATCTTAACTCTGTACAATTCCTTAGTCTGTCCTCTTCTGGAATACTGCGTTCAATCCTGGTGCCCTTATTACCAAAAAGATATAAACAAGCTAGAACGAGTTCAACGTAGAGTTACCAAAATTATACCTAGCCTAAAAAACAAAGCATACGAGGAGAGACTTAGAGAATTAAATCTATTTCCTTTAACCCAGCGCAGATTAAGAGGCAACTTAATTCAAGTTTTCAAAATCATCAAAGGCATCGACAATATGAACTGTAGTAATTTCTTGTGACGCCTACCAGCGTTGGCAGAATCGCCTCCCGTTAGCCACTAGCGCTCGCCAGGGCAGTGAAATTGGCTACAGTCTATCTACAATGTTATACTTTCTTTCTTGTGAATCGTCATGTCACCGGCAGTATAGAAGTAGTCTTTATTTTCGTCTGTGACAATGCATTATATTAATTATAATCAGTTATAAGTTTAATGTATAAGAATGAATGATACAGCTAGAGTGTGAGTGAGTAAGTGCAGGAGGCAGAGGGTTGTGCGCGCAGTGTTACGCGTTGTCTCGGTGACGTCATGCCACGGCCGGGCCCTCTGAGTGGCTGGCCGCTTTGCCGCCCTCCTGCCGCAGCTGAAGGTAGTTCCCCCGCTCTCCTTGCTGCCTTTGTGCCTTCCTAGCTCAGTTTGCTTGACCAGCATAACCTTCACACCTCCCTTGCCATCTGTCCCCAACTTCCACCTATAGAACACTTTCTCTCTCTCAACTTCTTACCTCTTATTCTTCTAATCTATTTAACATCATAACTCCCCTTTGGTTCTGCACGATTTCCTATATCGGCCATCGTATTATATGCTGAAGCTCTCGGATATTTCATATTTAGTTAGACATTTTGGAGGGGTTAACATTTTGTCTGTAGAGGTTCGACACACTCGCGGTGTCTCCCTACCTATTTCTTGGTTGTCTGCTGGGCTATTTAATGCTAGACTGGGGTGAGGCTATTTGTGTTGTGATTTCCAATGTTTACCAGGTTTTGTTGAACTTGTACAATCGCAACGAATGCGTGGGAAGCCTAGGTTATCTTTCTGACTGTGTACCTTGTGAGTTTAGCACTGTGTTGCGAGTGAGGGCTTTTGTCTCTGCCACCCAACACTGTGCTAACTCGTTTTTGCTTTGACTTGAAGAGGGTCGCCAGGAGAGAACCAGATACTAACGATCTGGATCTCTCAAGAGAGCACCCAGTCATTTAACGTAATTTGGCTGTACAGTCTTAAGGACCTCGCTAGGCTACGAGCCGCTTGCTCAGCCATAGTTTCCTAGCCTACAACATCTCGGCTAGACTTTATTCGCCTAGCAGACACCCGATTAGGATTATAAACTCTTTTGTTATGTATGCAGCAGTTTTATTCACGTTGATTGCAAGCCTTGGTTGTTGTTGAGGTGCACAACCTGAGCAGGCTTTTGCGTTGCCTGAGGAAGTACTTCTTTTGTTGTTGGAGATAATACTATTGCGCATTTATCATTATTCCCGTGCCAGTTAACACTGTATGTCCCTACACTTGTCTTATCTTGTTCCTGCTTTATATAACAGTTTAAAATCCGATTCGATCATCTTAGCAGCATCAGACTCTCTTCAGAAGATTCCTGTTCGATGCTTTAGGACTTTCATTCACTTTCTTTAATATAGGAGTGATAGTTTATTATTGTTTAGAATAAACAATAAGTTTATTACCACAATCATCACGATATTGCTACTACCATAATCACCGGCCTCGACCTCACTGTGCCTCATTAAACGGCGACCTCCATTTCGGCCGCTAAATGACCTCCGATTTTGGATCTGACTTCATCCGTACCCCCATTCGGGGGGGCTGCGAACAACGTTCGTTCCATACATCTTTTCGATCGGAGGCCTCCTGCCCTAAACGGCCATTTTTTTTCTCATTTTTTTCGCTCCCGTATACTACACAAGTTCTGCCGAAAATTGTATTAAACAAAAAGTGTCTCTGATTTCCACTAAACTCGCCTAAAACCATCTCCAAAGCCCGGGCTTTCCAACGGTGCCCCACACTTCCACCTGGCACCAAAACTGTGGGAGGAGTTTAGTAACAAAGGTCGGGTAACTGACAGACAGACAGACAAACATTGACCTTTATTTATTAAGATATATATATATATATATATATATATATTCCCCAATGGAAGGAATAACATAACTTGTATTTTCTTAAGTGTTGTGTATTCTTATGTTATTTTGTTCTGCACGAGTTATTTTTGTATAGCTAATGCTCGTTTTATGTTTACGGTTGTCTTTGTTTTACATGAAACTGGGAAAAACTGGGATGAGTGTTTAATGAAATAGCAATGCTGAGTCGATCACAGGTGGAAAGGGTGAGGTGTGAAACCTGTGGGCTTAAGCAGTTATCTGCTCAACAGGTGGCGTTGTGTGTGTGTGTAAGTGTGAGAGTCAGAGTGTAGGGGGTGAGACAGTGAAGCACGGGAACGAGATGGCTTCAGAGATGGGGTCGTTTCGGTCCATGAGTGAGCACCGTGCCTCATGTGAAGGCAAGATGGCAGGTGCTCCTTGTACTCTACGTGCTTCACATGTCTCACTCCCTAGACTGGAACAAGACCTCACAGGCTTCACTGTTCATTGTAAAGCGGTGAATGTTAAGGCTCTTAGCCTTGGAATATAGAAAAAAAAAAAAAAAAAAAAAAATGGGAGTCATTAGGATACCTGGGGGGTTGGGGGAGAAGGAGGCCTATCAGCGCTATGTATATATATATATATATATATATATATATATATATAATAGTGGTGATCTTTGAACTAGCCAAGGAATGTCACACCTACACTCAGGGGAATGTTCATGGGAAATGCTATTGGGAATTTCAAATGTATTGGAAGGAATATTTCGGAAATTTGCTGAAGTTTTACTCCACAAAATTAAAATAGCTAAATTAAATGTAGTGGAGTAAAAGTACAAGTACTTCTTATAAATAATACTCAAGTTAGAGTAAAAGTACTGGGCAAAACAACTACTTTTTAAAAAGTAGACACTGAGAAAATTTACTTAAGTACTGAACTTGAGTAAATGTACTTAGTTACCTTTACACCCCTGCCCCAACTAACTTCCTAATCCTGCCTTGGACATTAGTTCCAGGGCAGTAGTTCCCTTTTCAATGTTCCCTTACCCACTCTAAACCACTGTTTGGACACTTGATCCTCAATGTTTTGGAGGACAAGCAGCCTAGAAGGGTCACTAGACCTGTTGTTGCTTAATTTCCTTTGTACTCCTTTATACTAACCTTGTACTATTGAACGCCAGACGAGCCGAGACCTGGTACATCACCCACCTTCGGCTCATACACCTTCAGTATCCTGATGCCTGCCGACACATCGCTATTCTTCACACAATAAGCCAAGCGATTCAAGATGGGCAATGGGTGGTAGATGGTACTGAAGAGATGGAGATGGTATACTAGCCTGCTATGAAGTGGTGAAGCAACACAGGAGAGATTGCAGAATATTCTTAAAGGACCCTTAAGGGTCCGAATAGACTTACCAAAAAAGTAAATTCTAAGACAAACCAGTGTGTCCCAACTATAAAATATATGTGTTCTTATAGAACAACCAAAGAGAAACTTACTAGACAAATGATGACATAAAGAGATGAAGTGTTATGAGATCTAGCTGTTTTTGTTAGTAGAGGCACGCAGCCAAATAGCTAGCAATAGTACAGGATCGTATAGGATATTAAGTGAAGATATACGTTTTCGTATTAAGTGAGATTTCTTTGGGATAATGTTTTAAAGGGAAACAATTGATAACGGCCAGGTAACTAAGATAACAGGGCTTAGGTGAGCAGCTTTCACGGGTTTAGCATTTGAAGAGTAGGTTAGACCTAGCTAAAGGGTCTCACCAATGACAAGTAAAATTTAAAATAACATCAGAAGTTCTGTTACTCACACTCCTAGAGATGAACCCGATAATCCTGTTTGCCTTGATATGAACACTTATACACTATTTTTTATGTTTCAAATCATTGCTAACAAACACACCTAGATCTTGCTCATAGTCTGAGTTTTCTATACCTCGCCCTTCAAAAGCGTGGAATAACACACTCCCAGGCATGATCAAATATCACTGAGGATCACCATCGCGGTGTCACTGGGCACACCCCTCACCGGGCCGGGGACGTAGTACGATCAGATTTTCCTTATCACCACCCACACAGGCCGGCTCGCTCCAAATCTATTCATCACGGCGTCTTCCACAGAAATTCGATCATCCAATGGACTCCTATGCTGCCACTGGTAGGACCTCGGCCACTGGTAGTGAGATGCCAGAGGAGAAAGAATTAGAAGAATAAAACACCAACGAATTAACACCAACAACCAACCTGCAAGACCAACCAACCAGGATTGCAAGAATAAAGACATTCAACAGCAACAGGACAAAACACAAAGAAACCCAAAATGGAGAAAACCCCAGGGAAAACGCGGCCGACAGGGAAGCTATTCCAAACTTACGGACAACCAAATGGCCTCCCTCTACAACCACGACACCATCAGTTCTATGCAAGTTAGGCATCAACATCAACCGTGTGCCTCGATAGACTACAATCTAAATAGTGAAGTGAACACACAGATCGAGTGACGCAATCAAAGGCAAGATAGGCCCTGTGATTATACATCAATCTGCGACCGCATCAACAAAAATGGGACGGAGATTGAGTCACTAGCCTCGTTGTCATTCGATGATAAGTTCGACCTACAGTAGACCAAGAACTTAGTACTAGCAGTGCAAGTCTGCCCAAGCCCCCTAAGCCTGGATTTGTATCAACGTACTCTATCGAGATTCAGGACAGTACTAATTCTACCTGTCCACCTACGCCCGGGAACACTTTGTTTACTGAGTGCAGGGGATCCTTTAGTTTCAATCCCCTGGTTCAGCGTGGATAGTGAGTTGCACTAAGATGAGTTTGAAAAACAGCCGAGCAGAACTTATCTTGGAATTGTTTGGGCCTGAACCTAGCTGGGAAGTGTGACCACCTCAGTGCCCCTGTAGTCAAAAGCAAGACAAACGGTGACCCAACTCCAGTCTCCGCTTGAACTTGTTCTAAGAGTGCTCCCACTTTCTACGAAATCCTTTAAGTGTTTTTCCTAGTTCGTAATGGTAACTATGATTACAGTGAGGGTTTAGACTTAGATATGTCAAGGTTCATTTATTAACGTCAGACAGTAGAATTTTCCTATCTTCCCTTCTATATTTATTATCCATTGCTCCATTTGCGGGAGACCAATACACATCCTATCTTGTGGAAAATATTTACATACTTCCTTGAATTCAGGCTCTTGGATTCCTCACATTGGAAATTGAGATGACGGGGTCTGGACAAGATATGCCAAATATATTCAACCACCTGCTCCCGTCTATACATAACCCCTCAGACCAAATCTGCCGCATTTCTTCCATAAGAAGCCAGGAACCACAGCCCGGGCCCTCCAGGACCCAGGACTACCATCAACATCAAGCCAGAAAACGGGACTCAACCAAACCAGAATACGCGCCCCCAGGAATAGCTCTCATAGAAAACTAAGAGCGTGGGAATTCCAGGGAGAGCTCCTACAACCACCAAAACCAACCAGTGACAATTCGTGATGCACCCGAGTGTATGCAAATTAACTACCAAAACCCATACAGTGCCCCCCAGTAGAGTACCAAACTAATTATGAAGAGAGTAATAGCATCGCAAGTGAACAAGCCCTTTTAGATTTAACTTATTCCCTCAGTACTAATTATGAAGAAAACTCCAATTCTAACCAAACCCCACAAATTAACATATCACTCCCAAATAACTATCATGTCAAATCTAGGGCAAATAAGAAGACCAAAACTCCCTAAGCATCATCCTCGAACAAGTCACACAGACAAACAAATATTGGTGCAACTCTTTTCATCCCTAAACTCAAAATCAGGGAATCACACACACCCCTATTACCCCGAGATCAAAGCCCCCTGGTGCCGACTAAAAAGGAGTTACTACCTGCACTGAACAAGGTTAAATCAAGCAATCGGCCTACTGGCTTAATTCCATTTTTGGAATATGAGATCGGGATCCCTAAGTTAGAAAGGGATCAGTCAGGTGAAGCCTCTAGTGAAGATCTTCCTGTGCTGCTAACAAGTTGTAAACATCCGGTAATTCGGGGACTTACAAGTACACGTGCAGAAAGTTCCAATATATCAGGTGGATCTAGTAGCTTGGATGCTGATCTAGCTGCTAGATTAGTATCCCTGTACCAAATCGATGCTCGTAATAAATCTTGAGTTAAATAATCATCCCAGTTCAGTGCAGACAGTATTCGAGTGTCGTGTGGAGAGAAAGAAGAACCAAGATCGAGCCAGACGCATCGTTGTTTGGGCCCGAACCTAGTGAGCGTGTGTGAATCCTCCGGGTCCCTGAGATCAACCGTTGGACAACTTGGACTAGTGAAACGTGCTCGCCAAACACTCTACCAGTGCCTTTCCTCCACCTAAACCTTTAAGTGTTCTTTTGTTTTGTAATGGTAACGATGATTGCAATTAGGGTATAACTTGGTATGTTGAGGTTCATAGTTTAACGTAAGAATTGAAGATTGTCCAATCTTCCCTATTTACTTATTATCTGTTGCTCTGTTACGGGAGAACATTTACACATCTATCGTGGGGTAAATATTTAGAGACTTCCTCGAACACAGTCTCCCGTTTCTTTATGTGGAAATATATATATATGTTTGTCCGGGAATAAATACATGCACTTACTCGTAAGAACCAGTGAACGCTTATTCAAACCTAGTTTTTATGCTATTTTTATCATCTGGGTACATCACTATAATAGATAGTTTATTCACAGAGTATTTCTCCTCAGTCACATATTTATGACTATTATTATAATCACGTTGTATGAAGTACAATTTATGTGTGTACCTTTTGAGTTATTCTAGCTCTATGTTTATTCAAGTTGCATTAACTTATTGTTCGCTTTGAAGTTCAGTCACGCATACATGACTAATATCTAAACATTATATATTCATGAATTTATCTTCATAATTATTACTCTTTGAGTTATTAGAATTTTATCTCTAGATCAAGTTACCATAACTTATTATTCATTTTGAGCTCAAGTAGTGTCTTAATTTACACACCTTCAGTACTGTGTGTATGCTAGTGCAGTAACTATTATTTACTTTGAGTGAAGCCATATTCAGAGCTTTTCATTATTTTCTTTCAGGACACTACTTATTGTGATTGAAATTTAACCTCTCTGTGTATTATTATTTATATGTTCTATCTGTAACATTATTATTATACAGGGTTATTCAAAACTTTAGTGACAAAATTACAGGGTGAAGTCCTGACATGATATTAAACATATTTCCATATGGATTTTTCCCAAAAATAAAAGGTTAATTACAGACACGAAAGCCAAATCCATTACCGTGGGCGAACCATCCAACACTTCAAAATCAACCCCGAACCCCCCCACATCACCCCCTATTCTCTCTGGGTAGGTGAGGGAAGTTATTACAACTATGAAGCAATGAACCCTTACCGATCCCGGGATTCAAACAGATCCGTAGGCTGTGAATCGATCCCAAGGCTTAGTGTTTCATGTAATGTCAGATAAGATAGTAGTAACGTATACACCCTGGCATCTAAAAAAAAAAAAACATTTATGAGTGACTGTACTGTACGTATTAATTTCTTCATTTAAAAGGATAACCCTAATTTTACTGTAATGCTCTGTAACAACTGTTATTATACGTACATTTAACGACATACTGTACAATGCTGTGTAATAAAAGTATCGGATTTTCTGTTATGGTTGCATGTGACACTAATTTAATACACTGATACTGTACACCCTGTAATAAAAAATAATAAAAACTATTACTGGTTACTACTCTCTTAGCCTATCTGACATTACATGATACACGAAGCTTTGGGATCGATTCAAAGCCTGCGGATCGGTTTGAATCCCGGGATCGGTAAGGGTTCATTGCTTCATACGTTGTAATAACTTCCCTCACCTACCCGAGAGAGAATAGGGGGTGATGTGGGGGGGTTCGGGGTTGATTTTGAAGTGTTTGATCGTTCGCCCACGGTAATGGATTTGGCTTTCATGTCTGTAATTAACCTTTTATTTTGCGGAAAAATCCATATGGAAATATGTTTAATATCATGTCAGGACTTCACCTTGTAATTTTGTAACTAAAGTTTTGAATAACCCTGTATATACTGTATATGAATGTTATCCATATATTATAACAGAAATATAAATATATTTGTTCCAGATATATAGACATACACTTACATGTAAATCTCGAACACTTCGAGCAGACCTAAGTTTATGCGTTCCATATAATTTGGGTACAGATGCAACGGTGAAAGTTTCGTCGCAGAGCTAAATGTTTCCTCAGTCACGTATAGTTGACTAATATAATGATTCTACCTTGATGAATTTAACTTTCATCTTTATTACTCATGGAGTTATTACAGTTTATATACTTATTCAATTTGCATTAACATATTGTTCGTTTTGAGATTAAATATTGTCCAATTTTCCATAACTATAATTACTACGTTTCTAGTATCCCAGTAACTATTGTTACGTTACCAGCGGGGTTCGAACCCATAACATAAAGAAACATTCCACTAAAAACCACAAAACGAGGACTTATTATTTAGGCTCACAAAATGCGGAAAATATGACTATCAAGTTTCAGTCAAGAAGAAGTGGCATGTTAAACTTCCACAAAACTAGCAACTCTCTTTGTAGTCACTAAAACCTTGGTAGGTGAAAAGATGTTGCAAGTTCATAAAATATCAGTTGATATCAAATGGCTGTTTTAGCCTAAAAACCCCAAAGTTATTCCTTTCTCATCACTCGTTCAGAATTAGTTATCTTTAGTTACTTTGACTTACTGTAGATTTATCCCAACAATCAAAAGAATAATATATTAGCATAAAGGTAAAATGTAAAGATTATGTAAAATAAAATAATAATTTATTTATATGATTAATTATACACAAAAGTTACTTCTAGTGAAAATATCAAAGTAGGAAACATTGAAGTGAAATAATGAAGACCCTCTTAAGAAAAATAATACATAGATATATAAATACCCTCCAAGAGAGTAAGTGAAAGCAATAAATAAACATAGACAAAATCCTAGGCGATACTTATTCAACTCATGGTGATTCTTTTACAAACAAACTCAGTGCAGGGCAGCTTATGATGGTGGAGAATACACTACCTGCCGTTACGTTACGAGCGGCTTATATACCCTTAGCGCACCTGGCTCTGATACCAACTTCTTGAACTGTATTAATCTCAACTCATTATATACTTGCTGAATTAAAGTATTACTTTTACCAAGAACTCTATGATATATCTTGTAAAACAATACTTATGGTTAGAAAAGCCAAATACATTATTACCTAGTTATAATCATATAATTCGTACGTCAGGCAACGAAGAAGAGAAAGGGAGTTGAGGAAAGGGGGGGAGAATGAGTAGGGTTACGAGTGTAAGGGGGAGAATGGAATGTGAAGAAAAGGGGGGTAGGCTGCAAGAAGCCTCCCAATACCACTTCACTCGTGCGTGCGTGTACACTCAGGGACAATAATATTGTCTTATGTATGAAACTAAGCTGTCTACAGGTAGAATTAATTATACCGGGCTCATAACATTGCATACGATGTTCAATCATAAATAATTAAAGATCATACCCACCATAACAAGCACAATACCTCAATTACAACCAGTGACACTTGAATGAAATAGAAATCCCTAACACCTCCCTCACAAAGAGATTTATAAGAGAAGCGAAACTAAATCTAAATCCTAATACAATAATGTTAAACCTAATACCATACACCAAACCATAAACCAAAACCAAAATCACATTAACAAACTTACAAATTATTGCTGGCAAAATAGCTCTAACAACTAAAATTGTTCTCATTCAGTTCCGGGACAACATGTCCGCGATAATATTGTTCTTTCCCTTTGTGGTGAATTTCAAGGTTATATGGTTGCAATGCCAAGCACCATCTCATTAACCGCTGATTCGAGTTTTTTCATTTTGTACAAGAATTTCAGGGGGTTGTGATCAGTAAACACTTTCACGGGAAAATGTGAGCCACTAAGATACACATTAAACTTATCCACTGCAAAGAGCAAGGCAAAACACTCTTTTTCAATAGTGCTGTAGTGTTTTTGAAAGGTTTGAGTTTACCGGATGCATAGCAAACTGGATGCAAAATCTCAGCATCACTGTACTGTAACAAAACTCCTCCTACACCAACATCACTAGCATCCACCTGAATTATGAACGTCTTATGAAACTGAGGGGACTTCAGAATAGGTGCATTGACTAATAGGCAACGAATCTTTGTGAATGAAGTTTGGTATTCTGGGGTCCACACAAATTTTCTCTTGGGACTAATAAAGTCTGTTAGGGGGGCGGAGAGGTCAGTGAAGTTGGGTACAAACCTCCGATAGTACCCAGCCATACCCAAGAAGCGCATTACTGATTTGCGGTCCTGGGGAATAGGCAGTGTAGAAATGGCTTCGACTTTGGCAGAAATAGGGCTGACTTCCCCTTCTCCTACCATGTGACTCAGAAAGATTAGTTTGGCATGGCCGAACTCACTCTTGGCAAGGTTGACAGTGAGTCCCGCCCTGGCCAAGTTGGAGAAGAGATTTTGTAGCTGGTGAAGATGATCCTGCCAGGATTCGCTGTAGACCACAATATCGTCGAGGTAAGATTGCATGCCCGAGAGGCCATCTGTCACCCGGTGGATCAGTCGCTGGAAGGTGGCAGGCGCATTCATCATACCAAAAGGCATGACGGTGTATTGGAGTAGCCCATCCGGGGTGACAAATGCAGACGCTCTCTTGGCCCTCTCCGATAGTTTTATCTGGTAGTAACCCTTCAGCAGGTCAATCTTGGAGATGTACTTCGTTCCTCCCAAACGGTCCAACAGGTCGTCGATCCGTGGCAGAGGGTAGCAGTCCTGGCGGGTGAGTTGGTTTACCCGGCGATAATCCGTTCACATCCTAAATGTGCCATCAGGTTTGTCCACGAAAAGGCATGGAGAGGCCCACTCGCTGTCGCTCCGTTCCACCAATCCATGGGCGAGTAGGAAGTCCACTTCCTGTTTAAGTGCCGCACGCTTCTCTGGATTGGCGCAGTAGGGATGTTGTTTGATGGGAGTGGCCCCCTCCGTCAAGACCACATCATGTTCCACCAGGCGACACTGCTGGGGAACGTCACCAAACAGCTGTGGAAACTCGGAAAGCAGGTACTCCAAGTCTTCACCTTGGTCAGACAACAAGTGCTGGAATTTTAAATGGGGGTTAGTCAAGAAGTCAAGAGTTTTGCAATTTTTTATCCAGAGGCAACTGGATGTCATTATGCTCCTTGATCTTTAAATCCTCTAGTTCACCTTCAAATTGTGCTACTGATTCAAAGTTTAATACCTTATCTGGATCTCTGCAGTGATAGGCTTTCAGCAGGTTAACAGTCATGTACTAGTCTTTCCGACTTCCTACGATCAGGAGTTTTTAAAACATAATTCACATTACTTGTTTTCTTAACCCTTGTCTATCGGGGCCCGACTTAAGTCCGTATCTAAAAACCTGGACTATGTGGCGGGGCCCGACTTAAGTCTGTGTGCAATTTTGGAGCAATATTGCCTCTGAGAGAGAAACGAGCGGTAGGCGGAGCGTAGGTCGGGCTCTGACCGTACGCCACGGGTCCAGCGGGCCTACTGATGTTTACTCCACACACATCCACCCTCCCTCCCTCACTACACATGGTATTATGTCAAGAAATTACCGTATTTTAGGGATTTTTCCTTCGTCTTGCACGATCGTTGCAAGAGAACGCGTGGTCGTAGGAGGATGGTTCTGGTGTCCTTGGAAAGCTGAATTAACGCCATTTCAGGGATACATAATTGTATTACGCTCTGGCTCTTGTTTATGCATGAAAAATAGTACGGATACAAGGCCATTTAGGGTAAATCCCCCGCTTGGCGGGTAGTAGAAATTCCGTACGGGCCCGCTCGTAAGGCGTTAAGCACAACATATGGACCATGGTACTTGCTTTGTAGCAGCTTTTTAGGTATAGGCAGAAAGGCAAGCACTAGATCTCCTGGCTGAAATTCTCTGACAACTGTAGTCTTATCATACTGCACTTTCAGTTTATCTTGAGACTTCTCTAAATTGTTAATAGCTAGTTCTACTGCAGATCTCAGTCCTAATTTATATTGATGCACATAAGTGAGAAGATGTTTATTAGAGTTAGCATTGATCCAAGTATCTCTTAACACTTTCAATGGACCTCTGACCTCATGACCAAAAACTAAGGAAAATGGTGAAAATCCTAGAGAATCTTGTACCCTGCTTCTTACAGCATACAACACAAAATGGATGCCCTCATCCCAGTCGGCATTGTTCTCATCACAATATTTAGTGAGCATGGATTTGAAGGTCTGATGGAACCTCTCTAATGCGCCCTAGGACTGTGGGTGACTGGCAGTGGAATGGTACTGGTGTACTCCCAACTCTTCCATGGTTTGCGTGAAGAGCTGAGAGGTAAAGTTACTTCCTAAATCAGACTGTACCACACAGGGTATTCCATACTAGGTGAAAAATTTACTAAGCGCCTTTACTATATTCTTTGATGTTATACGCCTCAAGGGGAACACTTCTGGATACCTAGTGGTGGAACACATGACGGTCAACAAGTACTCATTCCCACTACGGGTTCTTGGCAAACTTCCTACACAGTCAATTATTATTTTACTGAACGGTTCATCCATTATAGGGATGGGATTTAAAGGTGCAGGCTTGATGGCTTGGTTGGGTTTCCCAGCAAGTTGACACACATGACAAGTTTTACAGTAAGACTTAACGGATTGTTTCATCCTCGGCCAAAATAAATCATTGAGAATTTTGTCATAAGTCTTGTTGACACTCAAATGTCCACCACTAAGGTCATGAGCAATGGAAATGATGTCTACTCTATACTTAAGTGGCACAACTACTTGATGCACTTCTTGCCAGGGCTCATCAGCTGGCACATTAGGAGGTCTATTCTTGCGCATCAGGGTACCATTACTTAGATGAAGCATTGAGGATAGTTTCCTATATCTGACTCTTCCACAGCCCTATCAAAATATATTGCCAGTTCAGGGTCCTGCTTCTGAGCCTCTGAGATTTTCAGAATCAATGGGAATCTTACTAATATCTTCTGAATCTACATCAGGAAATAGGGAGGAAGTGTCTAGGTCAACACTATCAGGATCAACTTTGTCCTTACTGTGGTGACCAGCCCCACTCCTAGTCACTACACAGGAGGGAAACAAATTGGGATACTGATTTTCCTAATTGCTTAGTGTTGTTATCAGAGGAGGGAGTGGAGGTAACAATGGGGTCTGGTATCACTTTGCCACCGGCGATATCGTTTCCCATAAAAAAGTTCACTCCTTCTAAAGGTAGGGAATCTTGAATCCCAACAGTAAAGTAACCACTAGCTAACTCAGTTTTTAGATACACCCTAGCCAAAGGAACAACAAGACACCCACTGACTCCCTGAATGAGTATACTCTGGCCCAGCAAACAGTCCTCAATACTGGGCACCAATCCTCTTACCAAGAGGCTATGAGAAGCTCCTGGGTCTCTCAAAATATGAATGGGATAGTCAGTGGAAACGTCAGAAGAGGAAACTGATCCTGTGGAAAGAAAAGGTTGGAACTGGTTAGAACAGCTAGGTGGTATACTAGTGAAAACCTGGTTGTGAGAGCCATCAGAGTCAGAACAGGCACTCAACACAGGTGGAGTAGGAGGGGATACTGCTACTCTATTTGGATTAAGTACAAGGGAAGAGGCTAGGACAGCACTAATCTCTGGTTTACGAGTTTTCTCTTTTAGTTTTAATTTGGGATGCTCTCTAAGAAAATGTCCAGGTTGCTTACAGTAGGCACAAACTAAGGGTCCAGGAGGTTTAATGGAAGAAGAAGTTTTGTTAAATTCCTTTATATCAGATCCATTGCCCCCAGAAGCTACCCTTGAAACTGGTTGGGAGACACCACCATAACCAGACCTACCACCATCACGACGACCAGCACCAGAATGTGGCCGGTTGCCACATTCTCTGTCCTGTCCTGAAATAAGAATCGCCATGAGTTAATCTGTAATGTTCAGCCAATATAGCCGCCCTGTCTATAGATTGCACCTCTCTCTCTTGGAGGTAAAGTTTTAAGGGGAAGGGGACTTTGCGGAGAAATTCTTCAAGCATAACTAGCTGGCACAACTTCTCAAAGGTTGTCACTTTACTAGCTCTCAACCAACTCAGAAACTTTCGCTCTTTTTCCTTTACAAATTCTAGATAGGTTTGTTTTTCACCTTTCTTCATATCCCTGAAATACTGACGATGTGTTTCAGGAACCTGATCATACACTGCTAAGACTGAGGTTTTAAGAGTTTCATAGGTCAAGGAATCCATGGGGAGATTGGTATAAACCTGCTTGGCTTTACCTATGAAAGCAGTCTGGGCTAGAAATGCCCACTGATCATTTGGCCACTTGAGTTGGTTGGCTGCCTTCTCAAAATGGATGAAGAAATTCTCCGGGTCAGTCTCATCAAAACTAGGGACAAATTTCAAACTATGACCCTTATCAGAAAATGGTCTATTTGCAACCGAATCCCTTTGATTCCGGTTTTCTTCAGCTTTTAACTTTAACATGCGCTCATCATGCTCTCTCTCACGTTGCTTCTCCTCAAGTTCATACTATTTTTGTTCAAGCTCATGCCGTCTTTGTTCACGTTCATGTTCAATATTATGCTGTTTTTGTTCAAGCTCATGCCGTCTTTGTTCAATTTCACGCTGTCTCTGTTCTCTGTCAGATTTTGCATTCTCCAGCTCTAATAGTTTCACTTTCATCCATGCATCACTACCTCCTTCCTCTACACACAACTGATAGGCTGCCTCAGACAAAATGTCAGTATTTACCATTTTGTCAATCACACTCCTAATCTCACCTTTGGTATTACTAGTTTTGTAAGGTGCATCATACTCTGTGGCTAAGGCAATCCAGTCTACTTTTCTGAGCTTCAACACAGACAAGGTGCTCAAGGAGGGGTCAGCGACAAATTCACTAACTTTAAATTCCATGATTGAATGCTATGAACAATGGATGAACAAGAGAATGTATGACAAATTAGGATGAGTGAGAAACTCATATAATTGGCATTAAAGAACGTAGAGGCTGACACAGCTCTCTCAACTCCTAAACAGAACGAAACGAGATGGAGGAGATGAGTATGCGATGTCCTAGCGAGGGACTTAATATTTCACTAATGTTCTCAATTATTACCCAACAAGGGAGAGAAAGGAATCCTGGTCACGGCACCATGTTACGTGACGAGCGGGGTTCGAACCCATAACATAAAGAAACATTCCACTAAAAACCACAAAACGAGGACTTATTATTTAGGCTCACAAAATGCAGAAAATATGACTATCAGTTTCAGTCAAGAAGAAGTGGCATGTTAAACTTCCACAAAACTAGCAACTCTTTGTAGTTACTAAAACCTTGGTGGGTGAAAAGATGTGGCAAGTTCATAAAATATCAGTTGATATCAAATGGCTGTTTTAGCCTAAAAACCCCAAAGTTATTCCTTTCTCATCACTCGTTCAGAATTAGTTATCTTTAGTTACTTTGACTTAGATTTATCCCAACCATTAAAAGAATAATATATTAGCATAAAGGTAAAATGTAAAGATTATGTAAAATATAATTATTATTTATTTATATGATTAATTATACACAAAAGTTACTTCTAGTGAAAAATCAAAGTGAGAAACATTGAAGTGAAATAATGAAGACACTCTTAAGAAAAATAATACATAGTTATATAAATACCCTCCAAGAGAGTAAGTGAAAGCAATCAATAAACATAGAAAAAATCCTAGGCGATACTTATTCAACTCCTGGTGATTCTTTTACAAACAAACTCAGGGCAGGGCAGCTTATGATGGTGGAGAATACACTACCTGCCGTTACGTTACGAGCGGCTTATATACCCTTAGCGCACCTGGCTCTGATACCAACTTCTTGAACTGTATTAATCTCAACTCATTATATACTTGCTGAATTAAAGTATTACTTTTACCAAGAACTCTATGAAATATCTTGTAAACAATACTGATGGTTAGAAAAGACAAATACATTATTACCTAGTTATAATCAATATCATTCGTACGTCAGGCAACGAAGAAGAGAAAGGGAGTTGAGGAAAGGGGGGGAGAATGAGTAGGGTTACGAGTGTGAGGGGGAGAATGGAATGTGAAGAAAAGGGGGGTAGGCTGCAAGAAGCCTCCCATTACCTCTTCACTCGTGCGTGTACACTCAGGGACAATAATATTGTGTTATATATGAAACTAAGCTGTCTACAGGTCGAATTAATTATACCGGGCTCATAACATTGCATACGATGTTCAATCATAACCAATTAAAGATCGTACCCACCATAACAAGCACAATACCTCAATTACAACCAGTGACACTTGAATGAAATAGAAATCCCTAACACTATTATTTACTTACGTTCGAGCCATATTTGAGAGCTTTGCATATTCACTTCAGGACTTTATTTCTTGTGATTTGAGACGTATCATCTCTGTGTTATTATTTATATGTTTGAAACATTATTTGTATATGATTACCATTCTTTTTTCTCCAGAGACTTATTGAAATTGTACTCTAGCAGTTAAGGAATAAAACTTGTATATCCTATACCTATGCATTTCGTGTCCATTGCTTATTACTAGCGTGTTGATTACCCCCCCCCCCCCCCCCAAGACATATTAACTTACGAAAGTTAGGGGTTGCCCGAGCGCCCGGTATTTCCCCCACAACAGTCTTTCTCACACTGAGTGACCGTTAGAAGTCGGAGGAATTTGAGGTTGCCACCAATCGACAGATTCTGATCTAACTTACTGAGCTCAATATGACGCAAATGTGCCATATAACTTACTTATTGAGCTATTTCACTAAGTTCATATGACGCGATCGTGTCATACGATACCTTTGGGCAACACCGCCATATGACGCGATCGCGTCATATGTGACGGAGGGGGGTTAAGAGAATTAAGGCCAGTCCTCACCCAGTGGAGAGGTACCTAAGTTGATGATAAATGCTGATCCCTAAGTTTGGAATCACAATCAGACTGTCTCACGTTTCTTGAAAACGTGGCATAACAGGTAGATTCTCTGCCACGGTTGTAGTCGAATTGATTGGACAGCGAGACCGATGGCCGCCCTCAAGAAGTCGCTGGAGAACCAGGGGCCGAACTTGAAAGTCTCGCCAGCGTCGTATGAGGATGTACGGGCCACGATACCAGACGCCTCAACATGAACAATAACTTATTAACCCTCCCGCATTTTTACGACGCGATAGTCATAGCGCCACCCCTCCAAGAGTGCTCGTATGACGCAATCGCGTCATAATGCCACCTGAAAGTTAGAAATATTCGCCAAAAATAAGTTTATGACTCGATTTTGACGCAATTTGGACTGGTAAGTTAGGCATTAGTAAGTTACAAAAGGAAGTATCTAGCAACCCCATAGCGTCCCTCTCTGAGGAGCCCGGGCCTTTGTTAAGTCAGTAGTTTCCCGGCCCCCAGACTGTGAGGCAGGGTCCCGGGCCTTTAAATTCTGGGCTCCCTCCATCTGGCCCACCATGCCTAGCTATAGGCAGGCAATTATGGATTATTTCATCTACCCAGTGAAAGTGTTTAGTGAATAATTCGAACTATCTATGTATATAAGATGTTACTTGTGACTTTTGGTGACTGAGGGGAGTGAATCTTGGTTAACCCCTTGAGTATTGATGCAGTTTTGTCTAGGTATCATTGATGACTTTACACTATTTTTTGCTTGAAAGACAAATATATTTATCAATAAATACTGCCTACAAAATAAATGCATTATAATCACGAAGATGTCACAGGAATGCTTACATGAAGTATGGTAAGTGCTCTATGGAATTTTAGTTATATTACAGTATATATTATATAAATATATTATATATATATACAGTATATAACAGCCCCAAGGTCCCGAGCAACCCCAAGGCCCATAATTGAGTATTTATATTATTATTATATTTTGTATTTTATTTAAATATTTATTTATTTTATTTATTATTGTTTTTATTTATTTTATTTTATTTATTTCATTTTATTTGTTTATTTTTTATTATATATATATATATATATATATATATATATATATATATATATATATATAGTGTGTATATATATATATATATATATATATTTTTTTTTTATTCCTGTTCCCCAGGGTGTCTAGCGGATCAGCCCCAAGGTCCCGAGCAAGCCCAAGGCCCATAATTGAGTATTTATATTATTATTATATTTTTTATTTTATTTATTTTATATATATATATATATATATATATATATACAGTATATGTATATAATATATATACCCGGTATATATATATGTATATATATATATATATATATTTTTTTTTTATTCATGTTCCCCAGGGTGTCTAGCGGATAAGCCCCAAGGTCCCGAGCAAGCCCAAGGCCCATAATCGAGTATTTATATTATTATTATATTTTGTATTTTATTTATTTTATTTATATATATATATATATATATATATATGTGGAAGACGAGAATTCTCGGAGTGAAAGTAAACAGTGCACTGTATCAAGGAATTGTTGTGCCAACAGTGATGTATGGGGCTGAGACATGGGCTCTGAAGAAAAAGGAGAAAAGAGGGCTGGATGTGTTGGAGATGAGCTGCTTGAGGAGTATGTGTGGAGTTACTCGTAGAGACGGATTGAGGAATGAAGAGATACGTAGGAGAGTGGGGCAGCAGGAACATTTGTCAGCCAGAGTGGACAGAAGGGTGCTGAGCTGGTATGGTCATGTTGAACGAATGGGAGATGAAAGGCTTACAAAGAGAATATGTGAGTCAGGTACAAGGGGAGATAGAAGGGCAGGAAGACCCCCATTGAGATGGAGAGACTGTGTAAGAAAAGCTTTGGATGATAGAGGAATGACTATAGATCAGGCAGGGGAAGTGGTGGTGGACAGGAGTGAATGGAGAATGCTTGTGAATAGTTGAGTGAACACGTGGTCATTTGGAGTAAGGGGTCGGGCGCAAGTTGGACTAGATAATAGTCCATCAGGTGCCTGGCCCGGGGAGACTATTAATATGAAGGGTGCGCCTGGAAATGTGGTGGGAGGGCTTGTGGCTTTAGCTCCGCTGCATGTCTGCCTGCCGAGATCGGAGGCCGGGGGAGTGCTGGAGCAACCTAGGTGACCCTGGTCTCTGGGTCTTCTCCTGGGTGACCTAGATGTGTGTGAATTTGTTTTTTTTATCTGTGTTTATTCGTTGGTTTTTGTGATTTTCCCTGTTCTTGCTCTGTCTTGAGTCGGCTACCCCCATAATGGGGATTGGGCCTGAGCATATATATATATTTCTTTTTCATTTGTATTCCTGTTCCCCAGGGTGTCTAGCGGATCAGCCCCAAGGTCCCGAGCAAGCCCAAGGCCCATAATCGAGTATTTATACTATTACATTTTTATTTTATTTATATATTTATTTATTTTATTTTATTTGTATTTTTCTTTCATTTATTTTATATATATACATACCGTATATATATATATATATATATATATATATATATATATATGTATATTTATACAGTATATATATATATATATATATACCGTATATACAGGGTGTTTTAAAACAACACTGCCAGAGTATGACGACCACATTGATAAAAATATATAATACACACATTTCTATTCTATTTTTACCAAAAATATATTGTAACGGAGATAAATGGTTATTTAGAAATGTAGCAAAACAGGGTTCTGAGCTCAGCACAAAACATATGATACATAATATGAATGATTACCAAGTAAAAAAGGTAAAGAGGAGATATCTAATGACCTAATCACATATGAATAATTACAAAATCAAAGTAACATAAAAATGATATTTTGCAATTAGAAGAACACTGCTAAGTATTATAATCCAAGTAGCGTAAACAGATATGCACCATTTGTAACGATGACCAAGAGGTAAAATAATGAATCTCAAGTCAGAGTCCGGTATCCGAACACTGCTATAGGTAATTTAGTCGTTCGTGAAACTGTTTGAATGGGAAAAATTGTTCCTGCGCAATTTACTGTTTCAATACAAATACCTCATTACGTTACTATTATCACAGAGTACTAACGAAATATGTCTATCAGTTTTATGGTTGAAGTTTGACGAAGCTGTAGACATACAAGTATACGGTGTTCACTAATGAATATTTAAAATCATCTAATGGTACCCAAAACAAACAATTTACGTCACTTGGACTTAACGAGTATAAAATAACAAAGGCAGAGACACACCTAAATAACGACAATCCATATTTACGTGATATTATAAGGTAAATAAAATCACTATGACAGAAGAAGATAGCACCATGGCCGAACAGATGATTAAACACATGAGAAGATTCGTTATGACTCCAAAGCTTCGAAGAAAAACTCGAACTGGGATGGGAGGCAAGAGGTAGGCTATTTGGGGGGGGAGGGGGGACACTAGCCCGTGTTCCGATTATAGCTCATACCTGGGTGTCACTAATTATTTTACTCTATGCGGTTTAAATCATTAATGGTATATTATTTTACATTTTGTCCTTAGATAATCTTCTTCGTTATTGTATTTACTAATTAGCAGATGAGGTCTGGCAGTGTTGTTTTAAAACACCCTGTATACTGTATATATATATATTTTTTTTTATTCCTGTTGCCCAGGGTATCTAGCGGATCAGCCCATAGGTCCCGAGCAAGCCCAAGGCCCATAATCGAGTATTTATATTATTATATTTTTATTGTATTTATATATGTATTTATTTGATTTTTTACTGTTGTTATTTATTTTATTTTATTTTATTAATATTTTAATTTTATTTATTTTATATATATATACCACATAATTATATATATATATTTATGACACCTTGTATGTATACTGTATATATATTTTTATATATACCGGTATATATATATATATATATATATATATATATATATATACAGTAAATATAGATACCCACACACACATACACATATTTTTGTTACCATTCATTATATTTTGTTTGACACCTTGTGTATATATATATATATATATATATATATATATATATATATATATAAAAGTGTTGTACATTGTGGCAAAGATATACAACTGTATAAACATTCTCATATATTTACATAACAATAACAATGCATGGAAACAATTGCGCATAGCTCACAAACCAATTACGCTATATTATTTTGGTATTCACCATTAGAAAGAAGCAAAATTTTCCGATTCCGGTGATATACAGTTATATACGTATCCGAGCAAATAACGCAACGACGAGGTGGGGAACAGCTCGGAACCCGGCTAGCGTCGCCTGAACAGAGACGGTGAAGCGTAAATATTCGCATTTTGGCTCTTCATTTCAAATATTCATAGCGCAAAAAGTATTTGTCGTAGGAACTTTATTTTTTGTTATACTCATCAGCATTATTTGCCGTATTCATACAGCCTAAATTTAAGACCATACACTTCCTAACAACGAAATAAATCGAAAATGTTATAAACCATACCAATCAAAATCATATATTTTGTTTTTTCGGTCACTGCTTGAGAACTATTGAAGATAAACAATTTATGTTTTCAGATTTGGAAGGAGGAGAAAAAATACTATTATTTGAGCAAAACAAAATATATGGTCATCACTCACAATTTAGAGATAAGACGGTGTGAAGACAATTGCATGGAAATAATTGTATTCCGGACTCCTTTACACTTTCATAATTCGATTTATTTATTTTTTTGTTTATTTTGTTATCATGTACTATAAATATTCCTCTTTCCATTGACATATGATACATCACAATAAACAGCATAAGTTCCATATTTAAGTTGCCGGAGCTGGGAGGGTTAAGTGAAGCCAGCCTTAATTAAACTATAGTTAACTTGACGTAATACCACAGTAGCGGGTATGGTGTAGATTCGGAGACGTAGGGTGTTGCCTGTATAGACAGGGTCACACGAGTGACACAATATAAGGTGTTGTTAAATTAATTATATGTAGATCGCCACCACCACCTCCTTCTTTATGAGGGAACTGTATAGTTATATAAATACAGTATATATCAGTCCTTAAAGAATATAACAGATAGGATATTGAATACAATAAATATCTTAATCTTGGTTTATTTTACAACTTCTTAGTAACTATACAAAGTCTGCTTCAAAAGCTAAACAAATTCAATGTAAGTAATAGTGATATTCGTTATGCTTCGAACGGCAACAGGGTTTGTTGCCAGATTGAAATCAATAATCACCCTGCTACCCGACCTCCACATACGAGTATCCACGGTATTTATCAACTCGGGTTACATCCCGATAATGACATGAATACACTCGGAGGGTTCCTTACAGACATACTATCCAATACCTGCTATGGTTTGATAAAAGGGTTGTGGCTTAAATTTACCAAACACGCACTAGTAACACATTTCATCATGCAAAGAGCACATGACCAGGAAGTTATTTTACGCTGATGATAGTATCACTTGTACACTTCCTGAAGGGTTCCCATACAGTTAGAAATACTCACTAGTTTTCCTCCTATACAACAGAGAAATACAATAGATGATACAACGAGGATAATATATATGTTAACTGTCATATAATATGAATAGAAGTAGAGTGGATATATATATATATATATATATATATATATAGTAACTTCATGCAAATATGTAAATATGGATTATAATTCCGGCTGAAGGCCGGTTCCTCTTAAAATCACTGTCTCCCAGGAAAAAATTGACACCTAAATGGTACGAAAGGTTTTAATAACAACAAATGAAGCGAAGAACCTTTATAATCGTCAAACTAATGAGGTGAACGTCTTAACCCTTAACTAGCGGCGCGCAACATAAGTCGAGTTAAATAAAGCTGGACTATGTGGCGGCGCTCGACATAGGTCGAGTGGCAATTTCAGCACGTAATGTTGCTGAGAGAGAGAGACAAGTGGTGGCAGGAGAGTAGCGAGCGTATGACTGCTCCAGACCACCGCGGCGAACCTACTGACACGAATCCCACCTCCTCCCTCCCTCTCTCACTTGCTATATACGGAATTGTATGGGGAAAGTGCCGAATTACATGCTTTTTGCACTCGCGTTGCACGGTTGTTGCAAGAAAACTAGCCATCATAAAAGGATCGTTATGGTTTCATTGGAAAGCTCTGTTTATGCCCTTTCAGGAATAGATACTTGTTTTACGCTCTGGGTCTTATTTAGGCATGAAAATTATCACGTAAACAGCCCTATTTTGGCTAAAAACACCCCGCTGGGCGGTACATATAAATAAACCGCCTAGCCCGCTAATCTAGTGTTAAGATCTCATGACTAACGGAGCTAATCATGAAGGAGAAGGGGGGTCCAAACAAAGCTAATTACTCCCACTTAAACTTGAGGCCTGAGTCTCCAACGCTGTCTTTGATCCATCGGTCCAGTTCCTTGTTCAGAGCCTCGGGGATGTGGTTCTTCCAGTCTCCGGCCGCACCTACAAATACAAATAATAATAGTAATTATAATAATCATAATAATAGTAATTATCATAGTTATAGCAATAATAATCATACTGATACAGTAATAATAATAATATTGATAATAGAAACAATAATATTTAAAATTGTAATAATAATGATGATAATAACAATAATGATAATAATAATAATAATATTGATAATATTAATAATAATAATAATAACTAGCTAATATGGAATTAGAAAACTCAGACTGTGAGAAAGATCTAGGTGTGTTGTTAGCAATGATTTGAAACCTAGAAAACAGTGTATAAGCGTTCGTAACAAGATTCTCGGATTCATCTCTAGGAGTGTGAGCAACAGAACTTCTGATATCTTAAAACTTTACTTGTCATTAGTGAGACGCTATATGGATTATGCTGTTTAATTTTGGTGTCCTTATTACAGAATGAACATAGATTCCTTGGAGAGAGTACAACGTAGAATGACAAAAATTATCCATAATTATTATGTTCTCTCCTCCAACCAACATTACTTCTAAACTCGATTAATGAAATTAACAAACACATGTGGCAGTCCGGGGATTCGAACCCAGGACGCTCACACCGAAAATCAACACACTTATGCATTGCGCCACGAAGACAGTTAAAGAATGCTGCCCAAGCCTACGATTTATTATGCAGTTTCAAATCCTGCATACCAATCTTAGCATGTACATTCATTCCAACTGCACTATCGGAGGCTATAAATAGGTGAATGGAAATAGTAATTAATGGGGCGCTTAACCCTAAGGAAGGCCTCTCGATTAACTACTACTGAACCAGAATTAATGATTATGTTCTCTCCACCAACCAACTTTACTTCTAAACTCGATTAATGAAATTAACAAACACATGTGGCAGTCCGGGGATTCGAACCCAGGACGCTCACACCGAAAATCAACACACTTATGCATAGTGCCACGAAGACAGTAATTATTAGAAATCTTCCATATGAAGAGAGGTTGAAGAAATTAGGCTTACATTCGTTAGAGAGACGCAGAGTTAGAGGGATTAATAAAGGGGACATGAAAGAAGTACTAAAGCTCATTGATAGCGAAAGAACTCTAACAAATGGTTTCAAATTAGATACATTCAGTTTCAGAGAAGATATAGGCAAATATTGGTTTGGTATCAGAGTTGTAGACAGGTGGAATAGGCTACCAAGTGCTATAGTGGGATCAAGAACGATAGAGAGCTTTAAGTAAAAAATAGGCATATGGACGAGATGAGTTGGGTGTGAGGGGGGATCTGCCGGACGTGGGCCAAACGGCGCTCTGCAGACCCCCATTGTCTGACCTCTGCCCGTTTTGGTGAGGTCGGTCCTCATGGTATTAATGAGTTGGGCCTATAATTAGGTGTTGTAATTGTTGTTGGGTGTGACAGGGATCTGCCTTGTGTGGGCCAATCGGCTTTCTGCATACTCCCATATTCTTATGTTCTTATAAGCACATAAGAAAATGGGAGTCTGCAAAAAGCCGATCGGCCCACACAAGGCAGATCCCTGTCACACCTAACCCGAATTACAAAGCCCAATTATAGGCCCAACTCACTAATACCTTGAGCCACGGTAGTCTTGTCCATTTCTTAGTCATTAATGTGTGACTTTTAACCTCATGACACAGGGACAAGTGCCTTATTTCTACACTTTTGGTAATGCACTGTATTGACGAAAATTATGGGACGGTGTGAAAAAAGCTGTGTCAAAATATCATGCTGATCCAACTGTTTGTTAGTAAGTTATTCCCGAAAAACTATGCCACACGGCCTCTGAAACCCATAGTAGGTATGTGAAGGTTCATTTATTAACATCAGACAGAAGAATTTTCCTATATTCCCTTCTTTATTTATTATCCATTGTTTCACTTGCGAGAGACATGTACACATCCTTTCTTGTGGAAAATATATACATACATCAGGTTACTGGATTCCTCGCATTGGAAATATATTTATATTTGTTCCAGGTATAAAGACATACACTTACACGTAAATCTCGAACATTTCGTACAGACCTAAGTTTATGTGTTCCATATCATTTGGGTACAGATCCACTAATGAAAGTTTCGTCGCAGAGCTAAATGTTTCCTCAGTCACGTATAGTTACTAATATAATTATCCTACCTTGATGAATCCAATTTTCATCCTTATTGCTCATTGAGTTATTACAGTTTATATACTTATTCAAGTTGCATTAACTTATTGTTCGTTTTGAGATTAAATCTTGTCCTGTTTTCCATAACTATCAGTACTACATTCCAGTATCGCAGTAACTATTATTTACTTCCGTTTGAACCATATTTGAAAGCTTTACATATTTATTTCGGGACTTTATTTCTTGTAATTTGAGACTTATCATCTCTGTGTATGTTCATTTGAAAAATAATTATTATTTATATAAGATTACCATTCTTATTTATCCAGAGACATATTGAGATTGTACCCTTGCAGTTAAGGAATAAAACTTGCATATCCTATACCTATGTGTTTTGTGTCCATTGCTTATTACTAGTGTGTTGATTAAGAGAATTAAGGCCAGTCCTCACCCAGTGGAGAGGTACCTAAGTTGACGATAAACGCTGATCCCTAAGTTGACGAATCGCAATCAGACTGTCTCACGTTTCTTGAAAACGTGGCATAACATATTGAGATGCCATGGGAGGAAAAGGTCCCAAGTATTTCCCCCAACCATCGACCAACCACAACCACAACATCAGTAACACCAGTGCGCATTGCTAGCATATCTTCTTCTTGCAACATAAATCAGCGCCCCCCGAGATCCAAGAACCACAATAACAGGGGAAAGAAAAGTACTAAAGAAAACCAAATCAACAAGGCTAACTATGACAAACCACCAGGCATGAAGAAGGAGAACAACAGTTGGAGGGGAGACTGCCCTAACCGCCCTGATGCACACGTGGACCACAGCTACTATATGCAAATAGCATATCAACCCCTTCAGTGTGCCCCTGTGTTATGTAATGACCTAAACAGAGAAAATTTGAAGAAACAACATAACTATTCCCCAAAATGTATAAACCCCAATAACCCTACAAATAATGAGGAAAGGATGTACAAAATCATAGTAGACTCACCTAGCCCATCAGGCCGAAATCCCCCTCAAAGTTAATACCAACCCCAGCTTCACACACAAATAATACCTATAGTGGAGCAGTTAAGGCTGAAAAACAGGGTGTATCGTTCATTTTTTCAGGCAAGTACCAAATTTGGCACAGATGTAGTATGGAGCTATACAATTGTTTTCTTGAGGGGCGCCCAAAAATTCAGGCCCCCTGGTGGCCGCCATATTGAATTTCAACATGGCCACCCTCTGTGACATATTTCCCTCAATAACTTCTATACTATGTGCGATAACACCACAGTTCCAGTGTCTTACCTCATGTTTTCATGGTCTCTGTATCCAATGGGATCCACTGCATAAAGATTGGCATCCGCCATCTTTAATTTCAAGATGGCTGCCATGTCACACCACCGCCTTGCTGATGGTTAATAGCACCAAATGAAATGTTTCGATACTATAGTATGCCATGTGAGACGTGTCTGCCACAGCGGTTGATTGCCATTATTAAACCTTTACAGTCCCAGGCCCGAGTATATTCGTCCGTAGATAAGTAACTCCCCAGTCCCAGGCCCGAGTATATTCTTCAGTAATGTATTTGTCTTGTAACTGCCTGTACTATTTTTTTTTTTTTTTTTATAAGCCTTGTAAAAATAAAAACATAAAAAATTAGAGATTCAGTCTTGCCTCATCTCTTGAGGTGAAAAGGTGGTCTCTCCTGCCATTTTCGCCACAGTGCTTGGGACTGCTGTGGACTTTTATTACTGTATCCTACGGTACTCAACGGGTTAATTAGTTTATCTAATCAAATTCTAATCAATAATAATAATACTTTATCCGTGTAATACATGTCCATTATGTCACTTTTATTTTATGTATGAATTATATATATTTTTTTCAATTCCTATTTCTTTCTTTCAGATTGAGAAAATGTCCAAGAAGTTCACCCTGGTTTAACCTCACCCTAGTGGGAGCCATGATGATCCACCAGACATCCCATCAACTGACTGGAGTCTGTGTCCTTTGTCAAGAGACGACATCAGAATCACTTCAACAGCCAAAGAGGGGCACACGCTTGGAATGCTGATGTGAGCTAAAGGTTGTTGGATGGTCGGCTGAAGTTAGCACAGGAAAAGGGCTACGATCCATTCAAGATCAACCTCGATCGCATTTATGACGGCAATGGCATTGAAATTACATTGATATCGAACACTGCATCATGGCATAAGTCCTGCAGAAGTAAACTTTCTGTCTCCAAAATTGATAGGTATGTCAAGAAGCGGACATTAGATGGATCAGAAGCACAGCAGGTAGGTAGTCCAGTGAAAACACGTCATCTCATCAATATGTCGCACATTAGTGATCAATCAGAACCAACTTATTTCTTTTGTGATGGACGGGGTGGAGATGCTGGACTCCATACGGCTGCTACATTTGGTTTAGACGAAAAAGTCCGACGCTATGCTGTAATGCTGAAAGACACTAACTTGCTGGAGGAGATATGGTGGCTATTGAGGCTAGGTATCATAAGCGGTGTCTAAGTACACTTTTGAACCGTGCCTCTAAAGTGTTCTAAGGTCATCAATCCAACAAAGCAGACAGGGAAGAGGATCAAAGGTGTCCTAGCATTGCCTTTGCTGAATTATTGTCTTACATTGAAGAGGCACGGAAGTGTGAGCAGGGTCTTGCCCCTATCTTTAGGTTAGCAGATTTAGTGAATATTTACAAAGACCGACTGATGGACCTTGGTGTTGGAGAGGATGTGAATGTGAATTCCACACATTTGAAAGACAGCATACTATCATACTGTCCATCCCTGTCAGCCAGTAAAAAGGGTAAAGATGTGATTCTAGCTTTTGACACTGATGTTGGGGATGCTCTGAAGAGAGTACTTCGATGCTGCAGTTATTAACTTGGCCAGGGCAGCACAGATAGTCGGACGCTAAATCGGACCTCTTACAATCGTTGGAGAAAGTTTCCCCTGCTGTCCATGTGGGTCTACAGGTGGAGGCAAAGGTCTTTGATGGGGTGGCAGTTGTCCACCTTCTGCCAGGGGACTCGGCAAAAAACTTCTATGAATATGGCCAGAACATTTTCATCCCATACTTTGAAGGTCAACTGCGAGACACCAGCCGTGTAGACATTGTATGGGACACTAATCTTCCAGACAGCCTAATATCTGCCACACGCCAAGAGAGGGGGTCCAGATCGCGCCATCGCATTCTACCTGCGACGAAGATACCAGGGAACTGGAAAAGTTTCTTGCGGAATGATGAAAACAAGGAGGAGTTGTTCAGATTCTCATCACATATGGTGGTGGATGGTTTGAAAGGAAAAGAGATCTATGCAACTATTGGTGACAGCATGCTAACATCGCAACCATATGCCGACATCAAGAAGATGAGCCCTTGTACAAAAGAAGAAACGGATACAAGAGTTCTTTTACATGTCCTGGATGCTGTGAAAAAGGAGAGAACACGGGTATTGATTCGAACTGTAGATACTGATATTGTGGTCTTGGCAATAGCACACTAATTTACCTACCAGTCACATGGTCTGGAGGAACTCTGGATTGCCATTGGCACTGGTAAATGTTACCGCTACCTTGCCATCCATAAAATTGCCACCAGCCTTGGCCGCAGGAAGTCCTAGTGTTTGCCATTATTTCATGCCTTCACTGGCTGTGACACAGTGTAATTTTTTGCCAAAATTGGGAAAAAGACAGCCTAGAAGGCTTGGGAGGCACACCCCAGCATCACGCAGACCTTTCATGCTCTCGCTTATAAGCCATCTATGGACGCTATTACTATGGAACTACAGAGTATAGAAAGATATGTTGCCATCCTCTATGACTGGACTACCGAGATAGAGACAGTGAATGACATGCACTGACACTTGTTCACGAAGAAGGCAAGAACAATTGATCACATTCCCCCAACAGCAGACGCCTTCAAACAACACCTAAAACGTGCATGTTTTCAGGCTGGATATGTATGGGGTCAGGCACTTGGGCCCTACCCACAACTTCCATCACCAGCTGCTTGGGGCTGGATGAAAACAGGGACTTGTTGGACCCCAATTTGGACCACAATACCACTGATACAGGAGGCATGTTCAGAGCTTACAAGCTGCCATTGTAAGTTGGCCTGTAAAGGCAACTGTAAATGCTACAGGGCAAACCTGCCCTGCACATCACTGTGTGACTGCGATAGACAGTGCTTGTAGTACTACACATCTGTGCGAGAGCCTCCACCTTTCAAGTGCCCACAATATTTTAAGGTAAAACTGCAACTGTGTGTAACTTTGATTAATTAATAGCATTTCATTGTTATCAGAGACCAATAAAACAATGTGTATCACTTGGAATTTAAATTTTACCTATAATACTATGAGAGATTCAAGGAAATTGAAACACCATGGTGGCCATCTTGAAATTAAAGATGGCGGATGCCAATCTTTATGCAATTGATCCCATTGGATTCAGAGACCATGAAAACGTGAGCTAAGACACTGGAACTGGGGTGTTATCGCTCATAGTATAGAAGTTATTGAGGGAAATCGGTCACAGAGGGCAGCCATGTTGAAATTCAATATGGCGGCCACCAGGGGTCCTGAATTTTTGGGCACCCCTCACGAAAACAATTGTATAGATCCATACTACATCTGTGCCAAATTTGGTGCTTTCCTGAAAAAAATGAAAGATGGTTCCTCTTAACTTCCTACCTACTACATCCTCCTCATGCAATCTAAAATACAAATCAAGTGTTAATGCGACCGGCTCTATGATAAAGACCAAAATCAGAGGCTTACGCATGTCCCTCTTTCCCCAGAGCCGGGCCCCCCTGGTGCCGACCAAATCAGAGTCACTATGCGCATTGAGCTTAGACATAGTAAGCCTTCAGCCCTCAGATTTCTCTACCATTTTGGGTTTGGAACTAACAAACAAAGGTAAAAGTCTTGGTGAGGAACCTCATTCCTTATCTACTGCAGTCCATTCATTAATAAGGAGCCCAGTAGATAGTTCGATTGCAAGCAACACTCGATGTGGGTTTGCAACTGAAACCCTAGACTTTGCACAGAGCACCCACTCAAGTCTTTCTCATGACAAAGTATTCCAGGACGGGAATGAGATAGATTAATTGGTTGTGACACCCTTTGATACGAGTATATTAGGTGACTCAAGTACCTTCGATGCAAACTAGATAACCTTGCTCAGCCTCAGTTTGTATCACTGTACCCTTTCGCAGTTCCGGCTAGTTTGCTTTCATCTTGTCCGCCTATGCCTGGTAATACCTTCAGTATATCAAGTGTAGGGGATCCTTTGTTATCATTCGCCACACTCAACGTGGATTGTGAACAAGTGCATGGTGTCGAGCCAGGGAAAGAGAGACAACCGTGCCCTGCAGTTATTTGGGTCCGAGCCTGTCTGGGAGGTATGAAATCCCAGACCCTATAGTCAAGGACCAGGACAACTAAAGCTACACCACAGTGCTCCAAGTCGCTCTACTAGTGCCTATTCTCTCTACTAAAATAATTTAAGTGTTTCTTATGTTAGTAATGGTAACGATGATTGTTGTGAGGGTCTAGGTCTAGAACAAGGAATGATAAGGTTCACTAAGTATTAACGTAATTACTGAAGATTTTCCATTCTTCCCTTTCTTGTTTATTGTTCGTTGCTCTGCTTCGGGAGAACAATACACACATCTATCGGGCGGAAAAAGTTTACATACTTCTACGGATACAGGCTCCTGTATTTATTAATGAGGAAATATACAAAGATTTATCCGGGTATAAATACATACATTTTACACGTCAACTTGAATGCTTACTCAGACCTTAGTTTATACGCTACGTGTCATCAGGGTACAAGTCCAATAGTGATTAGTTAAAGTCGCGAGTAATTGCTCCTCCTTATATTTATTGCAAGTTTATGAATTCATATTTATGACTCTTTGAGTTTATTCAGTTTAATTACCTGTTCAAGTCGCTTAGACTTCTTGTTCGTTTAGAAGTCAAATACCGTCCTATTTTCCATACTTATCAGTGCGACGCTATTGACCTCGCAGTAACTATTATTTACACTTTGCCAAGCCATATTTGAGAGTTTGTTTATTTATATCAGGACTTTATTTATTGTGATTTGAGACTTATCCTCTCATGTGTTATTATTCATATGTTCAATTATGACATAATATTTTTCCTTATATGAATGTTATGTTTATGGTTCCAGAGACATATTGAGATTGTACCCTAGCTATTAAGTAATAAAACCTGTTAAAGCCTTTCATGTGTATTTTGTGTCCATTGCTTATTACTAGAGTGCTATATTATATAGTTAAGGTTAATCTTTGCTCCAGTGGAGAGGCATCTCAGTTGATGATTAGCGCTGATTCCTAAGGTGGAAATCGCAATCAGATTATCCCAATTTTTATTATAAACGTGGCATTACACACACACATATATATATATATATATATATATATATATATATATACAGTATATATATATATATATATATATATATATACTGTATATATATGTATATATATATTGAAATAGCAAAAAATAAGCAGACACCTCCACACACCATCAAAAGAAGACATCCGGACACACACAAGGAAATACTTCCATACAACAGCAAGAAAAGGAGGAAAGAGAAGCTCAACAAGGAAGGAGAACAAGATAGCAAAATGGCGACCACCGACGAAGACAGCAAAATGAAGGACATCAAAGAAAGCGTACCAGCCCAGGGGAAACGGAAGAAAGAGAACAAGCCCTACACCTCAAAATAACTAACCTGTAACATATTCCAAAAGTGCCTCACCATAATCAACACTCCATAGAACAAGAGAAGAACCAGAAGAAAGGTCTACCACGGAATATACACACAAGGAAACCACACGTGTACTAGCAAGTCAGCAAAATGGCGACCAACAAGAAAGACAGCAAAATGGCAGACAACGAAGAAAGCTTACTGAGCTGTGGGAAACAAAAACAAAACAAATGGAAGGAGAACATAAAGAAGCCAGAAATACAACGATCTTCAACATGCCCCGTATTCCCAAAATTCCATGCAAGAATCAACCAACAACAAAGAGAGAAAGAGAAGTCCAAAGACAGGAGAAAAGGAAGAAATAGTCACCCAGAAACACACTCACAAGGAAACAACACGTGTGCCCAGCGTCCGTCAAATTACCAAGGAAAATAATACTACACAAGTACTAGCCGCCAGCAGACAAGCCCGAGTTGCCACTATTAATACCGGATGCCCTATTACACCCGGGAAGAACATTAAATTCCTCTACTGTTCATCACAAACACAGAAAAGGAAGATAGTGTTCAGCCAGGATGAAAAGGACTCCTACACTCATCAAAGGAGTAAACATCTACGCCCTTCTTACCCAAAAGAGTCAAAATCCTTGCATACCAGCTTTTAGAGGGTCCTCCCTAATCCCCCAGATTAACCCTGACTGCACTTGTGACCTTTATGCTCCCATGCATCCATCCCTGTACATATATGACTAAGGCGTCACTATGCTGGAAGAAACTGATCAGGGCAAGCAATTTCAGGGCTTAGTAAGCGTTGGCATTCCAACTTACCAAGTCCTAAAATGACCCTCCCATTCAGTTGGTGATCATCGGCATACCGAGTCCCACGGGGCTGAGGAGTATTTTCCCTATTGAGGGATCGTTATTAGTAATTGGCATACCATCACTAATATTGAGTCTTTAATAGGCTGCACCTTTAATAACAGAAGGCTGAAGTACGAGGGCATACCCACACTTCAAACTTATATTATTAAAACCTCACTCAAGTAAGACTACCAAGTGGAAGTTGGCATTCCAAAGCCACTTGTGTAGCTCAGGGCCCTGCGAGATACCCTAACTGGCACTCTGCAAGAAGGCATCCTTGGTGTATTTGTCTGTAGCATACTCTTGGACTATTACAACTAAAAGGTTTAAACACCGTCCCGAGTTCTTTGAACCTCTTGCAAAGATCAGTGGCAGTCGAGAAGACAAGAGAGGTCATAGCCATATTGTCTCCTCGCGTTAGCCCGATATAGTGCCAACTCGTCATAACTGGGGCACTATATTCAAGATCCTAAATCAGGAGTACCTGAACAGAACTTCATCAACGATTAATATAAAGGTCAGGATAGTTGAGTATCCCTAAGCTTTATGCTATATATACACGCGTTAGTCCGATGAGGTGCCCAAATATATTTATATATTTACGGAGCCGCATTTAAGACCCCACTTTCATTAATCCATCTGTAACTACTACTTCATAGGACAGGCCAACCTGGACGGCTCAACGGAGATTCAGAAGATGATAAATTGCCCCCCCTTGAAAACTCATTATTTCCAAGTGCCTACTACTGGAGTTATTATATGAACACTGAAGACGACATTGATACTAGTGACGAGATATAATAAATTAGTCTCACAAAACGACTGTTAAATCCTCACCAGTGCGCAAGGTGATAGTACAACGTTAGAATTCCATATTAACTCTGCCAAAATGACTTATATGTGTGCATAGTTAGAGTCCCTATCAATCGACTCTACACAATTCTCAATAGTGCTCCAAGTGATAGTCAAAAGTTAGAGTTACATATTGACTCCTAAATTCTACCTATGTGTGTAAAGTTAGAGTCCCCTAAATTGACTCTACCTAATTCTCACTAGTGCACCGAGTGGCAATAATAAGTTCGAGTCCCATATTGACTCTGTTAAAATTTCAACTATATATACAAAATAATGGTCTCTAATATTGACTATATTTAATTCTCATCAGTGAGCAAGGTGATAGTAAACCAAGTAGAGTCCAGTGTATTGACTCGTAATATAATCTCGTCCATTCTTAGTATGAACTTAGTATCATATATAAATATTAATTATATACCTAATAGTATTCAACACTTCAGTCTTTGCATCACTATACGAGTGTGATTTATATAATGCGGCACAATAAGCTTACCTATGATATATCTGAGCTCTGCCTAGATCCTCGATCGTACTAAAAGAGCAATATTTATGTATGTACAAAATTACTTATCTATTCTATAACCATATAATCTCTGATATAAATGTGTTTGGAGCTTAAGATAAATAAACTGTTCATAAAATATTATCTCAGTGTTATATATATATATCCTCTATTGTTTATATGCATGTATTGTATGAATTCTGAAATCTCCAGTCATGAAAGAACTCACCTCAACCAATAGCTAAGCTGATATAAAAATCACGCTATGACGCACACATACATACTGTATATATATATATATATATATATATATATATATATATATATATATATATATATATATATATATATATTATTATTATTATTATTATTATCATACTACTGTACATGTGAGCCCCACCGAAGAGCCGTGGGGAAACTATATACCCTGAAGGGTCTCAGTGTGGGGCACAAATAGCCAGGAAGATATAACTAGCTGGCTAAGAAGGCGTTAACCTTAGACTATATACCCTGAAGGGTCTCAGTGGGGGGCACAAATAGCCAGGAAGATATAACTAGCTGGCTAAGAAGGCGTTAACCTTAGACTATATACCCTGAAGGGTCTCAGTGGGGGGCACAAATAGCCAGGAAGATATAACTAGCTGGCTAAGAAGGCGTTAACCCTAGTTTTGAAAACCTGGGAGCTCTCCTCATTCACTACTTTATTAGGGAGAGTATTCCAGAATGTTGTGATTGATGGGATACAACATCTTTAATATTGTGACGTGTTACAATGAACATGAGCAAAGGCCTGATTATTTAACTCCAAGGAATATCTAGTCACACCAACAGGCCGAAAAGGTGGTGGAATTTTAGAATGTAATGGATGATCAGCATTAAGAAATATCTTATGAAATAGAGTCAAAGACCCAACAAGGCGACGATGTTCAAGGTTAACATCCAGGGCAGGCAACAGAAACTTGATCTGATTAAAAGCACGATCCAGAAGCCTCAGATTGGAATCTGCGGCAGAGAGCCACACAGGAGAGCAGTACTCAAAGAAGGGTAAAATAAAAGAGTAAAAACAGTTTCGAACAATAGCATCACTTGAATAAATCTGTTTGCATTTACGTAGTAGATCAACTTTCTGAGATATAGATGAGGCAACTGAGCGCAAGTGTGCCTCAAAAGTAAGTTTTGAATCAAGAGTCACACCCAGTAACCTAAGTTTGGTACATTGATTAATTACAGAATCATTTTTTATAATTTCAGGATGCAAAGGAAAAGGTGTCCTAGATCTACTAATTAAAAGGCTGTGTTTTTGCAGAGTTCAGCTTCATACCCCAACGATCACACCAACTAATAATTTGTAGTATATCATCTTTCACAGTATTGGCGATCAAATCTCTCTCAGCAGAAGTAATGGGTGCATATAATGAGGCATCATCTGCATAAGCAATAATTTTAGAGGAAACTCCATATCACTAATAAAAAGGATAAAAAGCAGAGGGCCCAGTACACTACCCTGAGGTACACCAGATTTAACAATGTTAAAATAACTAAAATTGCCATCAACTACCACACATTGTTGTCTTTTAGTTAAAAACGTAGAAATATTATTTAAAACTGAACCACCAATCCCCATGGAACTGAGTTTGAATAATAGAGCCTTATGATTAACTAGATCAAAAGCGGAACTAAAATCTAAAGATATTAATCTTGATTCATGTCCAGCATCCAATGAAGCCTGAAGATCATGAGTGAGGACAAGAAGAGCATCACAGGTACCTAAGCCCTTCCTAAACCCAAACTGGTTTGGAGGCAACAAATTAAATTTATTGGTGAAAGCTATGAGTCGCTTGGCCAATAGGCGTTCAAAGACCTTTAATAAAACCGGAGTAATGGATAAAGGTCTATACTCTTCTGGGAGAACAGTGGGAGATGATCCTTTTGGAATAGGCGTTATGTTAGCAGAACGCCAACATAATGGGAAAATGCCACGACGGATTAAAATTTTAAAAATAACTGCAAGTTTAGGGGCCAAAAGTTTGCTAATCCCTTTACAAAATAGAGGGAAAAAAACAGAAGGGCCAGTACCCCCAAAAGAATCCAAATCAGTTAAGAGAGTTTGTAATTCAATAGATCTAAATGCAAAAGATGTCAATTTAGGTTCAGGAGAACAAGAATGAGGTAATGCAACCTCAGAGTCACTCTGCTTACTCTCAAAAACGGAAGCTATGAGTTTTGCTTTCTCACAAGGGTCAAATGTGACCGAGCCATCCGGTTTACACAGTGGTGGCAAAGAATTATCAACACCAAAAAAACTCTTTTTCAAAGCTGACCACCATTTATGTGGTTGAGTTGCACCAGTCAGTATAGCTTTTAGATGGTTGTTGTACTCGGCTTCCGCTAAAGAATATATTCGCTGGGCATCCAAACGCAAACTAACATAACTCTCCCAGCAAAGACGTGTACGAAAGCGTGTCCATGAACGAAATGCAGTCTGCTTTACCCGCTGTGCCTGCCTGCAATCTTCATTGAACCAGGCTTTATCCCTCAGCCTGGTCTTTATAATCTTACTTGGGACTCTCCTATTACCTATATCGAGGAGGACATTGTTAAGAGCCTCAACAGGGCAAGGGGCATGGTAAATATTATGCCAATTAATATTACCAACATCTAGAGTAATCCCTGGCCAATTTATCTAGGATTTAAGGAATATCTTGCGGGAGAAGGAAATATTTGGGAGAACAAAGCCTGTTTGGAGTTTAATGGACAGAGCAGAGTGATCAGAGGTGCCTAAAGGAGAAACTACGTTGACATCTACAACTCCAGGCACATCTGTATGGACAAGGTCTAAACGATTACCTGAGACATGGGTCGGACCTAAACCAATTTGTTCACACCCTGACAGATTTGCAAAATCCAGAGCAGCACGTCCATGTTATCAGTAGGGGAAACTGAGTCAAGCCTCTCCAAAAGGTGTGCATTAATATCACCCATAAAGGTGAATGCAGCTTTACGATCAGACGACTGGATATTAGCCAAAGCAGTCAACAAGCAATCGTATATGTTGTTGTCATGGTTAGGATTCCAGTATAGTGAAAAAATATATAAATTGTTAAATCTGCTAGAGAGTTTTAATAAAATAACCTCATGACATTTACATTCATGAGTGGACAAACGAGAGGCATTAAATCTGAACGAATATATATACACATTCCTTGGGCCCTATGAATAGCATTGCGTCTAACTAAAATAGGTTTCTTAAAATTGGGAATAAGAAGTTCTGAAATATGTCTCATTTCTGAAACAAGATTTTCTGAACAACAAATGATGTCAAAATTGTTTGATGCAACAGAATGATCATAAATATTACCTTTCAGGCCCCGAATATTTGAGTACAATACTCTACAACATTTATTTAAAGGGCCGGGATTAGGATGTATATCACCAGCCAGAATTAAAAGCAAACTAACTAAAATCAAAGGCATTTGATAGAGTCTGGCATCAATCCTTATTGTCGAAGATGTCACACTACGGCCTTGCATCATTAGTTCCACTAATTTCTTCTTATCTTCATAACAGAAAAATACGTGTAATGGTAGATGGCCTTTATTCTCAATTTCACTCAATAAATGCTGGTGTTCCCCAGGGATCAGTTTTGGCCCCAACTCTGTTCCTCATTCATATCAATGATCTCATATCTACCACTCATAATCCAATACATTCCTACGCAGATGACTCAACACTCCACAGTTCCTTCACATTTACCAATTCTTTCACCCAACCCGATCTTATAAATTCAAAAATAAACACTGCAATTTCTCTGAACCGGGACCTTTCTAGAATTAATGAATGGGGACAAGAGAATCTAGTTTCCTTTAATGCACAGAAAACCAAGTACATTCAATTTTCTAACCGACAGAATCTCACCGACTCCCATATATTTTTTAATGATGTAAATATTCCCACTTCCCCTAGTATTGACATTCTCGGTGTAACATTAACTACTAACTTGAGCTGGACACATTATGTTAGAAGCATTGCTAAGAATGCCTCTAAAAAACTGGGACTCCTGTACAGAGTTCGAGAATTCTTCACTGACGAGCAGTTGGCCGTAATATATAAAAGCCATGTGCGCTCTCAGATGGATTACTGTTCACCTCTGTGGGGTGGAAGTGGAGTGGTTGCATTGAGGCAGTTGGACAAAATTCAAAATAAAGCTATTAGATTAATCAATAACCCTGCAATCACACAGGACCTTCCTACATTAGCCATACGAAGAAACGTTGCATCCCTTGCATTATTCTACAGATATTTTCACAGCAATTGTTCCGAGGAACTTGCTTCAATTGTGCCGCCTCTCCACATCTTTCCCCGTAGAACTAGGGCAGCTGAGAGCGCCCATGAATTTACACTTTCTCCTCCACAATGCAGAACTTCTGCTTATCAGAATTCATTTATCCCCAGAGCTACTACTCTTTGGAATTCACTTCCCTCGAATTGCTTTCCACAAACTTACAATCAACAAATGTTTAAATCCAGTTGTTACAAACATTTTATGAATGGAGGATGCCTTTAGGCACATGGACCTTTTTGTTTTATCTGTGTTTTCCTTCCTCCGTTCATTGTCTCTTAAAAAAAAAAAAAAAAAAAAAAAAAAAAAAATGTAATAAATAACCATAAACAAAGATAGAAAAGGACGTAAATAAACGGTCCACCTGATGGAGCCGCCACATCAAGTAAGGTTATAATTATCGACAGGTCACCAAAAAACTATATATATATATATATATATATATATATATATATACTGTATATATATATATATATATATATATATGTGTCGCGACCGCTCTGTATATATATATATATATATATACATATATATACAGAGCGGTCGCGAAACATTTTCCCATAGGGAATTCCTGTGTATTTGCAAGAGAGAGCTGAAAAATCTATTTTTATTCATTTCACTCCAACACCATACACTTTCCAAAGAAATGAATAAAATCAAGCATGTGATCCACCGAGATTCGAACCTGGGTTACCACAGACAGATGCAGATCAAATATATAGGAATGCAGATCAAATAATATAGAAATACCCTATGGGCAATACACAGGAATTCCCTATGGGGAAATGTTTCGCGACCGCTCTGTATAAGAAAAGGTGCTCTATCTATCTATCTATCTATTGCCTGACGCCGCGATCCCCGAAGGGGTGGCCACGAACGAACCGCCCCCATGCACCTCTGTCCCCAGTCAGTCGACGCCCCTCCCCCCAACCAGCACCGCCTTCGTTCATGTAGTTCCTCACTCCATCCTTCCACCTCATATTCGGTCTACCTCTCCCCCTCTGTCCCTCCACCTCGCTCTCGTACACCCTCTTAGTCATTCTCTTGCTTTCCATACGTTCCATATGGCCGAACCATCTCAAGTTGTTCCTTTTCACACTTTCCAGCACATCTACCTCCACACCACACCTCCTTCTTACTTCCTCATTAGTCTGTCTATCCCTCCATGTAACTCCGCACGCACTCCTTAAGTAATTCATTTCCTCTGCTCTCACTCTTGGTCTGAGTCTCTCAACCAACGTCCATGCTTCGCTTCCGTAAGTCAGTGTCGGGATTACCACACTGTCATGCAAGGACTTCTTCACTTCCATACTGACCACCCTATTTCTTGTTACTGCTTTTAGCGTTCCTACAACCCTCTTCCCCTGTTGTACCCTCTCCCGCACCTCTTCATCCATAGTCCCATCTTTACTCAACACACTGCCCAGATACTTAAAAGAGTTGACGATCTCCATAGCCTGACCGTTCAGCTTCACCTCACACTCTGTGACTTCACCCCTTTCGAAGACCATAACCTTGCTCTTCCCCGTATTTACCTTCAAATTCCGTTTTTCGCACACTGTTCCAAACTCATTTACCAGACCCTGCAACTCCCATTCATTATCACTCATCAGAACTGTATCATCCGCAAACAGCAGTATAGGTAGCTTCCACTCAATTCCCTCCCTTTTCAGCGATACACCAACAAAGGTGCTCTAACAGTCTTAAAATCGCCAAACTAACAGGTCGAACGTCTTAAAATCTGCTAACTAAAGGGGCTAAGCTTGAGGGTGAAAGGGACCCAGAAAATGTCTCACCCTTCCTGAACATCCCCGAACCAGTTGTCGTTTTCTTGACTTTGCTGTTGACCATTTTCTTGATGGGTTCTCCTCGGGCTTTCATGGCGGAGAAACTGGTGTATTCGGCGATCTGTGGAGTGGAAACACGAAACACAAATGTATTAAAAGATCCTTTTTAAAATGTATACAATCGTCTAATGACAGCCAGCGTAAACTGTCAACATGGGTATTAACCTCTTAAGTGCGCATGGGGGTAATTAGACACCTCTGCCTGTGCGCATGTATTTGAGCTGTTTCCATCACTAAAATATTAATTTTACCATAAATAGCATTAATACTTATCCATATGCGCCTATTATAGGTTGATTATAAAGGTATTAACCTGTTACAACAATAAAACGAGTGAAAACAGCGTTTGGATGGTCAAAATCGGCGATACAGGGCGGGAGTTGCATAATGTATGGGTGAGGCAAGCTGCTTTCCCCCAAGGCCACTGAGACACTGTCGATCGATACTCTCTCTCTCTCTCTCTTGCACTCGCTTGCTAACAGTGATGACAATGCCCTGCTTGCAACTCGCTAATGTTAGCACGAAAATATACCTCAGAATAAGGGAATAACAGGGAAAATAGGTGATAACTGAAGGAGGGGAGGAAAGTGGGGAAGGAGGGGAGGTAGAGGACTGATATTTTGCATGGCCCAAGGGCAAAAACAAAAAAATAATAATAAAAAAATTGATGTTTAAAATTGATTTTTTTTTTTTCTCTGACTCTTAACACCTTACGAGCGGCCTATGCGGTTTATTTATGTGTACCGCACAGCGGGGTGTTTTTAGCCAAAATAGGGCTGTTTACGTGATCATTTTCATGCCTAAATAAGACCCAGAACGTAAAACAAGTACCTATCCCTGAAAGGGCATAAACAGAGCTTTCGAATGACACCATAATGATCCTTGTATGATGGATAGTTTTCTTGCAATAACCGTGCAACGCGAGTGCAAAAAGCAGGTAATTCGGTACTTTCAGTACATAATTGAGTATGTAGCGAGTGAGAGAGGGAGGAGGGAGCTGAAATTTGTGTCAGTAGGTTCGCCGCGGTGGTCTGGAGCAGTCATACGCTCGCTAGTCTCCTGCCACCACTTGTCTCTCTCTCTCAGCCACATTACGTGCTGAAATTGCCACTCGACCTATGTCGAGCGCCGCCACATAGTCCAGCTTTATTTAACTCGACTTATGTTGCTCGCCGCTAAATAAGGGTTAAAGAGTCTTCCCGCAGTCCGCCGGGGGAACTCTTAACTCCTTCCGACATATGACGCAATTTTGAGCCTATTAGGGATACTTTAACACCTTACGAGCGGCCTATGCGGTTTATTTATGTGTACCGCACAGCGGGGTGTTTTTAGCCAAAATAGGGCTGTTTACGTGATCATTTTCATGCCTAAATAAGACCCAGAACGTAAAACAAGTACCTATCCCTGAAAGGGCATAAACAGAGCTTTCGAATGACACCATAACGATCCTTGTATGATGGATAGTTTTCTTGCAATAACCGTGCAACGCGAGTGCAAAAAGCAGGTAATTCGGTACTTTCAGTACATAATTGAGTATGTAGCGAGTGAGAGAGGGAGGAGGGAGCTGAGATTTGTGTCAGTAGGTTCGCCGCGGTGGTCTGGAGCAGTCATACGCTCGCTAGTCTCCTGCCACCACTTGTCTCTCTCTCTCAGCCACATTACGTGCTGAAATTGCCACTCGAGTTATGTCGAGCGCCGCCACATAGTCCAGCTTTATTTAACTCGACTTATGTTGCTCGCCGCTAAATAAGGGTTAAAGCCTTTGTTACCGTCAGGGGTATTTAGAAACCTTTAGTTTAGTTACTTCAACCTCTGCAGTTGTCTTTGAGTTAGCTGTGGGCAGAAAACTAATTTTGGAGAGGCAATTATAAGAGTGAGAGAACCCAATTTCTTATTGCTAATCTGGCAACCTCTGCGTCATATGAGTCTGAAAGGGTTAAGAGTCTTCCTGCAGTTCCCGAGTTAACAGATCCTTTCTAAACTGTATAAAATCGTCTAATGACACCCAGGATAAACTGTCAACATGTGTCATAATCATCAAAGGGTTAAGGGGGGTCACTGACTTTTTTTTTATCTTTCTCTCCTTTTCTCTTTTTCCCTGGCTTGTATCCATTCGGCCCCATTCAGCCAACTGTTTTAAGACGTTTATCCCCATCCAGGTGTCGATTTCTTCCTGGCGAGCAAATAGCGAGCCAGTATTGTATGGAGAAATTCGGCTTCGCCGGAGACATTTTTTCTATAAAAAAATGTACACATTTAGCTTGCTGTCAAAACAAACATATATATATGCTAGCTGGCTACCGCTCGCCAGGAAAATATTGACACCTGGATGGGGGTAAATGCCTTAAAACAGTAGGCTGAATGGGGCCGAATGAATACTAGCCAAAGAGAGAAAGAGAAAAAAAGCGAGGTGGGCCCCCTTTACCCGGGAACTGCAGGAAGACTCTTAAGAGTTCCCCTGGCGGACTGCGGGAAGACTCTTTAAGAGCGAGGCTTTTGAACGCGTACCAAAACCGCGCGTTTATAGGCAGGTGGCTAAAAATTGGTGTGGGTATAGTACTACAGGTCAACTCTCGATACCACCCCGCCACACGATCGCCCCGCACTCGTGCAAGCACCACCGCGCCAGTAACCAAGCACTAGTCATGGAGCCCACACGTCCCTCACATTCGCTCCCTGATGACACAACCAGCCCTCTTTCTGGTGGTGTCAGCCGCCGTGGAAGGCAGAGGGTGGCTGCTAAAGACCCTAGCTACCAGTACGACATGCTCTACAGCTCGGAGGATGAAGCACCAGCACCCAAAGCACGAAAAACATGTGCAAGCAGGGCAATGGCACAGAGGTCATTGGTCTTTCGCGGGACACTGCCACCACGACCCCGGCCACTGCAACAACCACTACCACCACCACTGCCACCCCCGCCACCAGTACCAGCGACGCAGGAGGCCGCCCTAAGGCTGCAGAACCTGAGGGGGCAGGCAAAATCAAAGGCACGGGCGTAGGGAAGAGAACCCGTACGCCTGCCACAGTGACCCTGCCACCACCACCAGCCGCCCCTGGCCTGGCTGCCCCTGCCGCCCATGCTGCCCCTGCCGCCCATGCTGCCCCTGCCCAAGGAAAAGGGAGAGGGAAAGCGACTGCTGTCCCTGCTGTCCCTGCTGCCCCTGCTGCCCCTGCCGCCCCTGCCACCCCTGCCGCCCCTGCCCAAGGAACAGGGAAAGAGAAAGGGAAAAGGGGCGACAGGCACCACCATCATCTTGCCTGTCTCCAGGCCAACTGCACCACGCACCACTGCCGCCCCTGCCGACGCCGCCCCTGCCGGCCCTTCTGCCCCTGTCCATAATATGCCCGTACGTGCTAGAGTGACCAGAACAACTCTGACACCATCAAAGTACGCCGCCCTGCTGTTTGATGGTGATTCGCAGGGCATTGGCAGCCCTGGTATCGACGACGACGCCCTAGCACGGGACCATGGGTGGGGGGATTTGGGAGTGGACAGTGGAAGTGAGTCAGACGTCGGTGACGAGAATGAAGAAGGGCATCTGTCTAGTGAAGAGGAGGGTGATGATGATGCTGTGTTGTATCGCGAACATGACAGCGATATTTCAGACGCAGAAGCAGACTGAGACGACATTCCGATCCCTGGCATGCCTTCGTTTGAGTGCTCTGACGGGGTCAATTTTGTGCATGATAAGCCCCATTTCAATCCTGGGACATCAGGTATAACTGATGACTTGCCCTGTGACGAACACGCAAACGAAAGCGACTTCTTCCTCGCTTTTTTCGATTTTGAGGTAATGACTTACATCGTTGCCCAAACAAATGCTTACTACAGGTGGGTGTTTGGCAGATTGGACGTCATTTCTCCAAAAGCAAGAATACGAGGCTGGGTGGATACGACTGTGGAAGAATTTATGACGTTTTTTGCCTAGTTGTTCCTCATGCCTCTTTGCAAGAAGCATGTGTTGCAACACTACTGGAAGCACGACCCTCTCATCGCCACCCCAACTTTCAATAAGTTCATGACTCGTGACAGATTTTTGTTGCTGCTAAGATTTATGCACTTTGCAGACAACGAAAATCCTAACAGGATTGACAGGATATGGAAAGTTCGGGATGTGTTCACCATGTTGTTAGTGAGGTATAGGAAATACTTTTACCCCTTCCTCAATTTGGTGATTGATGAGTCGCTCGTGCTCTTCAAAGGACGTCTTGTTTTCAAGCAGTATATCCCCTTGAAAAGGCATAGGTTCGGAATCAAGCTCTTCGTTTTGTGTGACTGTGAAACTGGAATTGTGCTTGACATGATCGTGTATACAGGCAATGACATTGACGTACCGAAAGCCGCTGCCGGTGACCCCATGGGCATGTCAGGTGCCATTGTCAGGAAAATGTTGGCACCTTACTTGGGCAAAGGCCACATCATCTACACTGACAACTGGTATACTGCTCCTGCTCTCTGCCAGTTTCTTCAGGACAACCAAACGGGGTCATGTGGGACTGTCAGAAAGACAAGAAAGTTGATGCCTAAGTTCACAGGTAATGTCATTCCTCTTACAGATGCCTCCTCCAGTGACAAACCTTCTGAAGACGAACTGGCCCAGGAACACCGCGAGAGGCATGTCCGAAGAAGGCGACGAAAGGGGCAGAAGTACAAGCAGCTTGAAAAGTCCGGGAAAGTGGTAGCCCTGAAGTGGAAGGACAAAAGAGACGTCCACCTGCTTTCCACAGTCCACACAGGTGCCCAGATGGACTCTGGTAAAATCCACTACAGAACCAGGAAGACCATCTATAAGCCCGACATGGTAGTGGACTACACTAAGAACATGCGCCTGGTGGACAAGTCTGACTGTCAACTGTCAGGCATTGAGTGTCTGAGGAAGACTGTGAAGTGGTATCACAAGCTCTTCCTCCACCTAGTTGACATCACGATGCTCAACGCCTACAACTTGTGGTTGGTGAAGAGAGAGATGTCCCCAAACCGGAAGCTAATTCCTGGAGTTTGTGTATAACGTGGCATATCAACTCCTGGAGAAGTATGGCACCACCACTCACAGACGTATGGCATGGCGTGGGTGATCATGTTCCTGACCGCATCCCGCTGGGTGTCGAAAGACACTACCCAACCAACACCGAGCTGATTGGCACTCGTCACAGGCAGGTGCAGTGCCACGTCTGCAGCTCCAGTGTCAGAAAACCCCACGTCACCAAAAGAGTCACCTCAATGTGCGCGGAGTGCAAAGTTGCACTCTGCTTGGGTGACTGCTTCAGGGACTACCACACATTAAAAAACTACTGAGTGCCGCCCCCTGCCCTGCCCTGCCCTGGACTCGCCCCCTGCCCTGCCCTGGACTCGTCCCCTGCCCTGCCCTGCCCTGGACTCGCGCCCTACCTTACCTGACCTGACCTAATTGATCACGCTACCTCATAATGTAACATATATATTATACAATGTATAAGTTCCAAAGATGTCTCTGTGATATAGCTTTTACATTATATAATTGTATGTTTCATTATTTAGTTTATAAGTTTCAAAGATTTACATGTAATATGCCTTCTTTTTTTAGTATATCAATATATAGGTTTGTTATAGCCTAAGTAATGTGTATATATTTTCTTACCTCAAATGAATTGTACAAAAATAAATATGTTTCAATACATCCTGTCAAACCTACTAAGATAATAAAATAAAACCATAAAAAAAATAAAAATAAAGGTCATGTCATTGTATTCTTACAATATGATATATTCTATGAATATTTCATATTGTTTGAATACAATGGCACGATCTTGTAAAAAAATGTGTTTATCAAAATGTATCTAAACAGTATAAAACGTTCCCCATACCTCTTGGATTCGATCCCACTACCCTACCACACTTTGAGTTTTCCAGTCCGCGACCTTACCAACAATGTCACAGGAGCTCATACCAAATGTCACTCAAAACTTTGTGTCTACAATCGAAATAACAATATACAAAACAAAAATGAATTATCCCACCAATTTACGTTTGTAAATTGATGGGATTATCAATTATATCATGCCAAGGTTTATAAAAGTTTGTCTCTGTCAAGAATTAGTAATTATATAACTTTATTCTGTCAAAAATTGCCCAAACACTCAGCAAAATTGCCCCTCTCAGTGTGACTCCAGTCATTATCACATGGCCAAGCGGTCACTGGGTGACCCTTGCTGCTCCCTCAAGCCACAGCAGCTCTCTCTGGGAAAAACATTTGTATAAATACAATAATGCATAAAATACTCTTCACAAATATATTTGTATTGTATAATATTGTAAATAATAGTGAATAATAACTGTGTGGGTGTTGAAAATTGCTCAACCATCTTTCTTATGTCTCGCCTACGCCCTTATGCGCGTATATTGGATTATACATAGTCATGACTGTCATACAAATACTTTCAGTAGGTCTCGAATATACATTTAGATTGCATATTACTTGGAAATATATAAATATAAGTTTTCTGGTGGCAATCTACCATTTCGCAAGTGTAAGGCGACACCAGTCTATATTTAGCTCTCTATCAAAAAAGGTTAAGCCCATGTTTACTGACCACCCTCGTTCCTGGTCTATAATATAGTACTTTATTTACAGTCAATGGCCTACATATTTCTGTGGTACTTCACATGTGTCTAAAATGCAATGTCTGCTTACATATAAATGCAATTCTGAAGTCCATTTATACGTACGACATACGCATGTCTCACTTTCTCTCTCTCTCCATTCCTGAATCATGTTATTGTAGACCTCTTCGTGGCAACGAACCCCAGACACCTGCTAGACATAAGGTTCAAAATCCCAAGACATCCATACGCCTGGGGCGCCTCCACAATTATCACACAGCTGCATATGTTTCCTGCTAGATCTCCCTGCCTTCACTCTCTCCACGACTCACTCCCTGCCTCCTTCCCACCCACCCACCCTTTTAGGCTTCCGTCTGCTAGAAACTCATTGATAATGTGCGTAAATATCGCATGAATTGGTCTATATGCGGTATATATATTGATATATGGCACGTCTACATACGTACAAGTCTGTATTATAGCATGACAGTGCTCTAAGTAAGAGATATATGTAATATTATAGCGCAAACCACACTCTCATCTCATAAATTGCCTCCAAACCTCCAACCCTTCTTCATTCCCGCCTAAAAATTCTTTGATAATTCCCTTATATATTGCAATTTTTGGTCACTATGAGGCATATTCATTGTTATATGGGTGGCCTACACACGTATACGTACTCTACATAGCCTAAAAGGGATAAAAAAAGGAGATATACGTGATAATACGTGGTAACCCACCCCCTCCTCCTTCTGGTTCTATCCCCTGGGCGCATGAAAATTCGGCCGGGAAATCTCGCCGCTTGATGACAATCTAGCCGCGCGGTGCCATTCGCTCCACATTTTTCAACTACGGACCATTCCCCCCCCCCCCCAAGACATTTTTTGGGGGGTCAAATATATATGGGCCAATGCACGCAAACATTCCCTACACGCTGATGTACTTTTTATCGAAATTGGCAATGGGTCCCAAAATCATCATACATGCGCACAGTATGACCCTGTAAAAAAAAACCTGTGCGCCGCGGAGAGGTTAAGTGTATTAGGGTAGAGGATTACGCATATTAAACCCCTACAGCAGCACCATGACATAATTGTCCTCGTATTCTGGTTACCATTAAGGGGGATCAACTGCCTTTTTTCCTTCCTTTTCTCTCTTTCTCTGGCTTTTATCCATTCGGCCCCATTCAGTCTACTGTTTTAAGACGTTTACCCCTATGCAGTGTAATTTTTTTCATGGCGAGCGGTAGCGAACCAGCATATTTGTATTAAATGTTTTTGACAGCAGGCTAAATTTTTACATTTTTCGATAGACAAATTTCTCCATACATGGCTTGCAATCGCTCGCCATGAAAAAATCGACTCCTAGATGGGGATAAGCGTCTTAAAACAGTAGGCTGAATGGGGCCGAATGAATAAAAGTTAAAGAGAGAAAGAAAAGGAGAGAAAAAAAGCAGGTGATCCCACTTAAGCTATCTTTATTACCTTAACCCACTGAACCCCAGCTAGTTTATAATAAATGTACCACCAGGGACCAGCAGATTTTGAAAATAAAAAAAATCCAGAAACAATAGCGAATGGGTTAGGAATGAAGGAAAAACCACAAAAAAACGATCCCCTAGGTCAAAAAGGGGTCCTACGGTGCGCCCGAAAGTTGATTTTACAAGAGTAAAAAATTGAAAGCAAAAACACCCAAAAACCGGGTTTTTGTGCACTCATGCGCACGCGGTTGGACTTTGAGAGTTTTCAACCAACGGCATGGTTGCCTGGGATACTTACACAGTTCCCATACAAATCTAAGCCCTCTAGGTGCCATAGGACCGGAGTAATTAACAGTGATGCAACATATGCGTCGCTGGGGTCTAGCGTTACATACATTGCCGACGCAAACGTTGCGTCGCTGGGGCTCAGTGGGTTAAGCAAGTGTCACACTATGCCGAATTAAGTGCCGACGCTCCACGACTTAAGGAGTGACGATAGAAGGGGGAGACCACTGCCGAGTAATGCTCGGTTCACACATGCACAAATTAACGTCCTGTCCGTCCCCGACCCCTTATTTCGCTGTGCCTATCCGGCGTCCTTTTTGTGCATGCATAAAATGGTCCGTGTATGTCGGGGCAACTGCCAGAAAGCGTGTTTTGTCGGGACACCCACGGGACACACACGGACACTCACGGGAGCAGTCGTCTTCTAGACGACGACTGGCGGCGTCATGCGCCATAGCGCGCAAACTGGTTGGCGACAATGCCCCTGACGAGCGGCGCCTATAGGAGGTAGGGCGGCGCCTATAGATACTATGGCGGCGATGGACAGCCACCCTGTCACACTGGACCCCTACTCAGTCACACTTGACCCCGACCGAGGCAAACCGGTCCGTTGGAGGCGACGTTTTTGTGTGTGTGTGTGTGGGGGGGGGGGGGGGGGGGTATTAAGCTTGAGATCTAGGGAGGAAACTAAACACATAATCAAAACCTCCATAAATGAGCAAATAAATACGCCCATCTCCCCTTAATTAAGTGGTTCTTTGAGTAATTGGTAAAACAAGGCCTTCTATAGTTAACCCTTTCAGTACCGGTGACGTCTTTCTCGTTATAATCTGGCAACTATTAGGTTATTGTATTATGCTTCCGAAGGGCCTGTAGCAATCACAAGACCTCCATTCCTCTCATTTATCTCTCTTAACTCCCACAGACCGTTCTTAAGCTGCATAAAATCGTCTAAGTAGGGCAGAACTAAGGCAAAACAGACGCCACCGCTATTGAAAGGGTTTATAGATAGTCACTCGTTGATGGGATCGGATTAAGAAGACAGTGGTGATTTTTAGGGGTCGATTTATTTATATATTCATTTATTTTTTAGTTTCCTCGCTAGAGCTCCATCAAGCTTAAAAAAAAAAAAAAAAAAAAATTATCAACGATGTCCCGTGCGACATTGCCAGGTCACAGACTCACGGTATGCCTTGCCCCTATTCCTGGGCGTTACTGGGTCGCTGTCTGATGGCCACCTACCTTATAGCGGCGTCTGATGCAGACAGGTACGCCCTTGTACTGTCTGATGCCTACTGGACGCCACCTGACGCCGCCCCCCTACCGTCCCCCTACCGTCCCCCTACCGTCCCCATCCCGTCCATGTCCTTGACCTCAGCTACCGCTGACTCCGCTTATGAGAGTTGTTCGTGTCGAACTTTTCCTGAGGCCCCTGACGACCTCGCCCGACGTCTCTTGATTTGGCGCCCACCCACATCGCGCGGCGATGTAGGCAAAGACCTCGTTACGACCCTTAAGTCGTGGAGCATCTGCATTTAATTCGGCATAGTGTGACACTTGCTTTATAATCAATCCCTAGGAATCAAAGGGCTAAATATTATCCCAATAATCCCTCTGAACAACATAGGGCCTTCTGAAGGGAGCCCACCTCGCTTTTTGTCTCTTTCTCTCCCTCTCTGTTTGACTTGTATCCATTCAGCCCCATTCAGCCTACTGTTTGAAGACGTTTACCCCCATCCAGGTGTCAACATTTTCCTGGCGAGTGGTAGCGAGCCAGCGTATATATATATATTTTTTGACAGCAAGCTAAATTTGTAAATTTTTCGATAGAATTTTTGTTCGATAGAAAAATCTCTCCGGATTCGCCGGATCTCTCCATACAATGTTGGCTCGCTTTCGCTCGCCAGGAAGAAATCGACACCTGAATGGGGATAAATGTCTTAAAACAGTTGGCTGAATGGGGCCGAATGGATACAAGACAAAGAGAGAGGGAGAGAAAGAGAAAAAAAGCAAGGTGGACAGCAGCCGTGGGCTCCCTTAAACTGCATAAAACCGTCTAATTTTAGCCAGAAGGAGAGAAAGAGAAAAAAAGGCGAGGTGGGCTCCCTTAACCCTTCCCGCCCGGGCAGCATTTTAAAATGACAGTGCGGCAGATGGGCCAGAGCCCGGGTGTCATTGTAAAATCCCTATGCTTGAAAGCGTGCTTTGAAAATTTCCTTTGCAGGGGCGATCGCAGCGCCACCAAACCTCAACTACTACCGTTATCAGTCTGTACGTGCCCGCCATAGCGAGATATAGCGAAAATATGTCTTCCGACGCGTCCGATTCCCTGCAACCTTCTGCCCGCCCCGCTGCTATCCCGCTAGCAACATCGACGCCTACTGCGACCCAGAAAAAGCTTGATCGTAAGATAGCGAAGCGTTTATTGAGTGATAATGCAATCCAAAGACAACTTTTGGCCATTGAAAGTGAAAGTGAAAGTTCGTTCGAAGCAAGCAGTGGCGAGAGCGAAATCAATGAATTGCAAGATATAAGTGAAATTGAGGATTTTGAGGGCTTTCATGGTGACGATGCAGTAGATTTGCATCATGTGTCACATAGTAGTGAGGACCCTGATGTAGAAGTGTTCCATGAAGGTGCGGTGGAAATTCCAAGTGTGCTTGTACCTAAGCCTACCCCGCCGCCATTGCACCGTGGTCAGCCTAGGCCTACTCATCAACCTTCCCCCTTGCCTGCTTGTACGTCCTTGAAAGTGGGCAAATATTTTTATAAAAAGACATTAGTGAAAAGTGCAGCCAAAAAAGCACGCAAGGTGGCAGAGGAAGCAAGGGAAGGCCCTGCCCGCATTCCTTTGTTTCGACGCCTTGACCCGGGACGCCGCTGAGGTCACCCACAGCCCTCAACTTTATTTTTCCCTCAGGATGAGCAAAGGGCCTCTGGAAGTGGTACTAGTGGTGCGGCATTGTCCTCCCGCAGTGTACCACAGGCCTCATCATATCGGCGAGCTTTATTTGTAGGGGAAACACTCTCAGGTCGCCGCAATAGGAGTCCAACTCCGGAGGCTGAGCATCCCATTGTTCCACCACCCGCAGCTTCCCGCTCCCCACGCCGCCGACGCCCGATCACTTCTTCGCCAGAATTAGACACCGTTTTGGCATCAAGCTCTTCGTCCTCTGCGACTGCAAGACGGGATATGTTCTTGACTTTGTGGTTTACAGCGGCAAGGGTGGCGAGATCATAACTGACCTCGACATTGGATTTGGCGGCGCTGTTGTGCAAAAGATGATGGAGAAACACTTCCACAAGAACCACATCCTGTACACAGACAACTATTATACGTCGTCCATCCTCACCAAGTACCTCCATGACGCAAGACCGGAACTGTCGGCACAGTCCAGGCCAAGAGGAAAAGCATGCCAGTGTACCTAACAAAGACCAAGCTGCTGTCCTTGATTATAACCTCAACATGCGCCTCATAGACAAGTCCGACATGCAGATGGGCTTCGACTGCCTGCGAACATCCTGCAGGTGGTACAAGAAGTTTGTGCTGCACACGGTGGACATGTCAGCCTCAACGCCTACAACATATACCGGCTGAGGACTCCAGGGGCAAAGAAATACAAATAACTGTGGAAGTTCCACAAGCAGGTGATACTAGAGCTCCTGCAAAAACATTCTGTACCTGGGAGGCCTTTACAAGGACCAGGCAGGGTGGACCGGACGGCGTGTGCTGACTTCTTCAAGAAGCACCAGCTCAACTCCCATCCTCCCAAAGTACCAGGTGGTAATGTCAAGAGCCAGAATAGGTGCCATGCCTGTAGCCACACAACCCGCAGACCCCATAAAGTCAAGGAAACCACATGGAAATGCCTCGAGTGTGAAGTGGCACTGTGTGCTGGACGTTGCTTCAACGATTTTCACACCCTAGAACAATGTTGAAGTGCCAGTAACAATGACAGTGAAAGTGACACTAAAAATATAGGCTATAAGAATATAAAATAATGAGTAAAAGTGATAGACACAAATAACAGTAATAATAAGTGTCAGCGACAATGACAGTGAAAGTGACACTAAAATGTAGGCTAATAACGGGTAAAAGCGAAAGAGACACAACTAACAGTAATAATAAGTGCCAGTGACAATGACAGTGACACTAAAATGTAGGGTAAAATTGACAGAGACACAAATAACAGTAATAATAAGTGCCTTCATAACAATATGAACAAGTGAAAGTGACACTAAAATCTATAGTATAGCTTACTAACAATAAATATTAGTGAAAATGACACTATCGATTATCATAGTTAAGTGAAAGTGACGCTCTAAAAATATGTAGCAATTATAAGTACAAGTGAGACACAAAAATATCTTTATAAGTAACTATATTGAGTGAAAATGACATAATAATGATTATATTGGCCAAATAAACTAATAAAAACACTCAAATCGCTTCCCGGAATAATATCGGGTGGTGCGACAAGTCCAGTACTGCGTCGTAGCCGGGGCCGCGGCAGAACGTTCGGACGCGTCTAGGTAGCCTACATACGCGCCAAAAGTTACCTCCAGTAAGATTGCCATCACACCTGAACCAGTTGAGCTAGAGAGCTCTACTCAACGCCAGTCTACAGATCAAGGTAAGGGCTACATGTTGATGAATGTTCTACCTATTGTATTAATGGAGATAGGCCTTTGTTTACATACTTCGTTTTTTAGCCAGATCGCCCGGATACGAGCTCCGTCATTTAGAAAGGCAGCCCGGGCGGGAAGGGTTAAATAACGGGTGCGTCACAAGCAGCTTGCTTATAAAAGTACATATAGGAAGTAGGAAAATACAGCGTTGCCAATGTCTGCCAGGCTAGCTTGAGGGGAGGTAGTTGTTATTTCTGGCCCCCCTTCTCCCTCATCTTTAGCCTCATTACATCTCAGATGTTAAGACGTTTGGCCCATGAGTTTGGCCATTGTAGACCTTTTGAGCTCTTAAGATACATATTTTCGCACCTAAAATTAGTGATCACTCATGTTTTGACATATGTACTGAGTGAGGTTAACCTAAGATATATTTTATTATAAGTAAACTCCTAATGGCTCACCTTTTGAAGTTGTTACTCAGCTAGTTCAAGGGGAAGTATTTGGTTTTGTATGTATGGTTTATATATTGTATTTGCGTCTAGTTTGCTCCATCAATCTTAAAATAACATCCTCAAGATACTCCTTTTAGGTAATTTTGTACAGTTTTCGGTAGAAAAATTTCCCGGCAGAAGGCCGGTTCCTCTTAAATTTCACGCTCGTTCTCGCTTGCCAGGAAAAACTTTACACCTAAATGGCACGAAAAGTCTTACTTTTGACAAAGAAATGAGGTGAAAGATAATGGAATCGCCAAACTAATGGGCCGAACGTCTTAAAATCTGATAACTAATGGGGCTAAACCTGAGGGAGAAGGAAGTCCAGAAAAAGTGGCTACCTTCCCCCCTTAAACTAAGATACATATTTTCGTACCTATAAACAATACCGTTCACATTTTGAAGTTGTTCTTTAGTGAGGTTAACCCCTTCAACACGATGACGCCTTTTAGCCTTTGATCCTGGCTGAAGTTAGACGATTATATGCAGTTTAAGAAGGACCTATGTTATTCAGCAGGTTTATTGAGATCAGATTAACCCCTTAGGGTACTACTGTAGAGGTAGATTATAAGCTAAAGAAAATAGGCAAATGGTAACCAGAAGTCAGTGAGTCAGTAAGTAGCCAGACCTTACTCAGCACCGTTGATGCTTTTAAACCTCACCTAGACAAATATTACTCAGCACCGTTGATTCTTTTAAACCTCACCTAGACAAATATTACTCAGCACCGTTGATTCTTTTAAACCTCACCTAGACAAATATTACTCAGCACCGTTGATTCTTTTAAACCTCACCTAGACAAATATTACTCAGCACCGTTGATTCTTTTAAACCTCACCTAGACAAATATTACTCAGCACCGTTGATTCTTTTAAACCTCACCTAGACAAATATTTTCCTCAAACCCGCGACTGACTGCGTTTGTAAATGAATAACTATATTTTATTCCCTCCTCAGATTCATCAAGGATTATTGCGTATATATATATATATTACAAAGACGTTACTCTTTGTTTTCCCCAGATATATGAAAGATCATGTATAACTGTGTTATGTTACTACCCCATCTGTCCCCTACTAACATCCTAATCCTGCCACGGACATTTGCTCCAGGGCAGTAGTTCCCATTCCAATTTTCCCTTACCCAGTCTAAACCACTATTTAGACACTTGATCCTCAGTGTTTTGGAGGACAAGCAGCCTAGAGGGGTCACTAGACCTGTTGTTGCTTGATTTCCTTTGTATTCCTTTATACAAGGTATAGGAAGGATCAGCAAGAGACACGAGAAAGGAAAAAAGAGGTGACAGGAGAAGAACACCTATAACAGTTTGCCCCCAACAAGCAAGCATACAAGCATTCAGAAGCACGAATCCCTCATCAGCCCCCGTAATCAATGGCTTCACCTCAGATGTTATACTTATGGACAATTGTCTCTTCACATCAATATATGGGATAAATACCTTCCAGGTTTGTCATATAAAAGGGTCCAGAGACCTTCATTACTCCCTCTAACAAATGTCTTCCATTCATTCCTGTAATTTGATAATTCTTTTGCTTCAACCATTCCCTTTTCACGACTTGACACACATTCTGACACCATATCATACCATCGTCTCGGCTTTCCACGCCTTCTTCTTCCTTCCAATTCACTGACATAGATCCGTTTAACTGTTCTTTGTTTAGGCATTCTTGTCATGTGACCATACCATCTGAGAACACTTTCTTCAACATTTTGCTCTAACGACTTCTTAACTCCACATGCCTCCCTCATGTTCACACTTCTTACTTTGTCTATTTTTTGAACTCCACATGCATTTCTTAGCAATCCACATGCATTTCTTAGCAAATCCATTTCAATTGCTCTTACTCGTGACTTTTCATTATTATACCATACCAGAATATGAGGAAAGTTATGACTAAAGGGGTTAAACTATACAACGTCCTTTTAAGTCTATTCTAGTTACATTTAAATTATGATTTTAAGCTTACGAAGGATATATGGTTTTTAAAAAGATTAGTTGAGATTGTCTGTAGCCTTTTCATGGATAGACTTCCTTCCTAATTTGAATAAAATTGCATAATAATTACTTGAATATAATGAAAAGGATGTCATCGGTAATGAATGGGTAAAAAATAATAGGACTCACATTTTGAAGTTGATATTTAGTGAGGTTAGCCCCTTCTGTACTGACAACGTTAATTTATTTTTATTCTTGCTGTATGTAGACGATTTTTTGCACATTAACACTCAACAAGCGGCATAGGCGGTAATTTCTATGTACCGCCCAGCGTTTTTTTTTTACCATAACATTTACCCGTGAGGCCCAAGGACGTGCCTTTAACGAGGAGAAAGGAAATAAAATACCCCGAAAACGGAAGGAGACCCAAACAGAAGAAAAGGAAAGCAAGGAGAAAGAAGGCGAATCGAAAAGGAAGAAGGGACCGAAGACATCAACCACCAGCAGACGAGTCGCTGGACTGACGAAGGTCACACTGGAAAAGGAATGTCTGGTCACGCCCGGCAAGACTATTTGCCCCATCACATTAGCAAAGAAGAAGATAGTGTTTAGCCAACCATTCTAGATACCATATATACACTCTTCTTGTAATATAACACCACCTGTGTCCTCTGCCTATATTAAGATATCATGTACATGTTAGAGATTTAGGAATTAGATTATAAGTAAATTGTAATAAATATAATAAGAAATCAGTAACCAGATGAAATTAATATAATGATGTATTGGAGTATGTAATAAGTATATGAAAACCTACATCAATAGACCTTTGGGACATTGTTTCCTACACATATATATATACATATATATATATATATATATATTAGTGTAGCCAGGGAGGATATTTTCTTTCAGGCAGGTGAGATTAAAATAATAGGCACAGTTTGCATTATTGAGTTTTTTATTGATACTCTCAATTTTTCGTATAGTTTTTCTGGTATTTTCAAGAAGTTAGTAAAGGAGGTTTTCAAATGGTTCCGACGTTTCAATGGGCGCAGCCATCATTATCAAGGAGAAGTGAAGTTAGAAGGTGATAAGTCGAGTTTATATAGGCGATACAAGATCAAGAGAGGGATTATTGTGTGCTAGCTGCACGCTGGTTGGCTAACCTAAGACTAGCTCTGGTAGGCTGGCCGGACGCAGGAGTGCAGGACTGCGTCGTTCATCTGTGTGTGTGGAGGGGGCATTCCTGGGGGCATCATGGGGGGCCTCGCTGTGGAAGGGCGTGCCGAGGGTAGGATCTGGCTGTATTCCGCTTGTGTGTTTAAAGTAGGTTGGTATGTTTGTATATATATAGCTTCAAGAATGAATGGGCGGCGTGAGTCTATTTCTTTATCAAGAATAGAGGTGTGTTTATCTAAGTCGGGTCTGGTGAGTTCCTGATGGTGTGGGGATGTGTGGAGCGTGTGAAGGACCCACAGGAGCTACGTGACCTTCAACAACGATTCATCGCCTCTTCCAGTCTAAACTTCACCTTCGAGGAGTCCTCTAACGGTCATCTCCCCTTCCTTGATGTCCTCGTAAACAACAACAACACCTCAGGCTTTACCACCACTGTCTACACCAAACCCACCAACAACGGATTATGTCTCAACGGCGAAAGTGAATGCCCCCAGCGATATTTACGATCCACCATCGCCGCCTACGTCAGGAGAGCCCTAGCACACTGCACCTCCTGGCGAGACACTCACAAGGAACTCGAGAGGCTCACCCAGGTGCTTGTAAACAATGGGTACAGTAACTCGGACATCGCCCATACCATCAACAAACACCTTGAAACCTGGTACAAAGACGATGTGCCTAGTAATACAAACACTGAATACATAAAAATTTACTATAAAAACCACATGTCCTCAGATCACAAAACAGACGAAAACATAATGAGAGACATTATCAGCAACAACGTTAAAACTACGAACCCTGACCAACACCTTAAACTCACCATATACTACAAATCGAGGAAAACATCACAACTAGTCATTCGCAACAGCCCGGCTACCGCCAAGAAACCGTCACAAGAGGACCATGTCATATACCGACACACCTGTAACAGTGAGGACTGTGGACCTCACACTTATGTCGGTTTGACAACGACTCGTCTGTCACGTCGCCTTACCTTCCACCTTCAAGCCGGAGCTATCAAGGACCACTACCACACATCCCCACACCATCAGGAACTCACCAGACCCGACTTAGATAAACACACCTCTATTCTTGATAAAGAAAGAGACTCATGCCGCCTATTCATTCTTGAAGCTATATATATATACAAACATACCAACCTACTTTAAACACACAAGCGGAATACAGCCAGATCCTACCCTCGGCACGCCCTTCCACAGCGAGGCCCCCCATGATGCCCGCAGGAATGCCCCCTCCACACACACAGATGAACGACGCAGAGGCCCCGCCCACTCCTGCGTCCGGCCAGCCTACCAGAGCTAGTCTTAGGTTAGTCAACCAGCGTGCAACTAGCACACAATAATCCCTCTCTTGATCTTGTATCGCCTATATAAACTCGACTTATCACCTTCTAACTTCACTTCTCCTTGATAATGATGGCTGCGCCCATTGAAACGTCGGAACCATTTGCAAACCTCCTTTACCAACTTCCTGAAAATACCAGAAAAACTATACGAAAAATTGAGAGTATCAATAAAAAACTCAATAATGCAAACTGTGCCTATTATTTTAATCTCACCTGCCTGAAAGAAAAAAAAAAAAAAAAATATATATATATATTAGTAAAGCCAGGTAATATATTTTCTTTAATACATTCGAGGTTGAAAGAAATGGCAATTTCTGCGTTGGAAATTTTATTATTCAAAGTTTCCAGGTCTCTGATGAGTTTTCGCTGGGTGGCAGGAAGTAGATGAATGAGAATAGCAAAATTCATGGGGGTACAGGGTTACATTAATGTACATGATGATACAGGATATACGACGCGTTTCACTGGACAACCAGCATTATCAAGTAAGGATAGAATGATATGAAAGGTAAACAGGAAGGGTATATAATAAGAGGGTGAAGGACCAGAGGAGGCGAAAATCATGGGGCAAAAGTCTGCTATTCTAGGAATGTTAAAGAGAGATCCGCTTCACGCAGGCGCACTGGATGCGGGAAGGTGGTGGTCGGTTGGCGGGGTCGAAGCTGATTGGCTGCGTGTCGAGGGGCGTGGCCTAAGTTGCGTAGTACGTGTGGCGCCGGCAGAAGACGAAGCTGAAGGAGGTAGCGCGGGGGGCTGCGTCAAGGGCACCGGGGGGCGTTAGATCCTGTAGGATAGTGCCTTTTGGCAGAGGAATGATCTGAAGGTCCAGAGTTTGGTTGTTGATTTTAGGATGTAAGGCTTGGATATATAACGCTTCGAGTATAGGTAATCTCCTTGGGTCACTTTCTTTATCGAGTATGGTGGTGTGTTTCTCTAACTCGTTGCGTGTGAGGTGGGGGTGGTTAGGGGTGAGATAGTGGTCTTTGATGGCTCCAGCCTGAAGGTGAAGAGTTAACCGACGTGAAAGACGAGTCTGCATCATGCCAATATAGGAATGAGGTCCACAGTCCTCATAATTACAGGTATGTAGGTAAATGACGTGATCGTCGGTCATCGAGCTCTTTATCTTGGTGGAAGCTTGTTTGTTGCGGAGAACGAGGTTGGAGGTCTTGGGGGATTTGTAATAAATTATTAATTTGATTTTGTTTTCCGGGTTGGTAGGGTGGACATGCTTGGAGATTATTTCTTTTAAGACGGCCTCGTCATTTTTGTGTTCAGAGGACATAAAATTGCGGTAGAAGATCTTGATTTCATTGGGGGGGGTCAATGTTCGGAGGGCTTTGGGTGTACCATTTTTCAAGATGGTGGTTGATGGTGCTGGAGACGTCGGAGTTGGAGTATCCGTTATTCAGTAAAACTTGGGATAGTCTTTCTAGTTCCTGGTGGGTGTCGGCCCAGGTAGAGCAGTGCGATAGGGCTCTCCTTACATAAGCGGAGATGGAGGATAGAAGATAACGGCGGGGGCATTCACTACCGCCGTTGAAGCATTGTCCTGTGTTAGTTGGTTTAATGTAGACGGTGGTTTTGAACCCATGGTCGTTCAGAGCTACGAGGATGTCGAGGAAGGGGAGTTGTCCATTGTTTGATTTTTCAAAGGTGATGTTAAGTCCGAAGGAGGTCATGAAACGACGCTGGAGTTCCTGTAGTTCGTGGAGGTCCTTGATTTGCACGAAGATGTCATCCACGTATCTACAGTAGATGGCGGGTCGTTGGGCAGCTAGGAGCTCTTCCTCGATGGTACCCATAAAAAAGTTCGCAAAAACTGTTTACCTTTCATATCATTCTATCCTTACTTGATAATGCTGGTTGTCCAGTGAAACGCGTCGTATATCCTGTATCATCATGTACATTAATGTAACCCTGTACCACCATGAATTTTGCTAATCTCATTCATCTACTTCCTGCCACCCAGCGAAAACTCATCAGAGACCTGGAAACTTTGAATAATAATATTTCCAATGCAGAAATTGCCATTTCTTTCAACCTTGTATATATTAAAGAAAATATATATATATATATTTATATATATATATATATATATATATATATATATATATATATATATATACAGTATATATGCCTTTTTTTGTCATTCTTTAACCCTTAACTGGCGGCGCGCAACATATGTCGAGTGAAATATATTTGGACTATGTGGCGGTGCACGACATCTGTCGACGCCATTTTCAGCACGTAATGTTGCTGAGAGAGAGAGCTGAGCGGTGGGACGAGCGTAGCAACCCTATGACCGCTCCCCACCACCGCGGTGGACATACTGAACTGTATTCTACTTTCCTTCCCCCTTTCTCACTCGCTACACAGGGAATTATGTAAGGAAATTACCATATTTCAGGGTTTTTGCACTCGTGTTGCACGATCGTTGCAAGAGAACCAGAGGTCGTACAAGGATGGTTCGGATGTCATTGGAAAGCTCTGTTTACGCCCTTTCAGAAATAGATACTCGTTTTACACTCTGGGTCTTATTTAGGCATGAAAATGATCACGTAAACAACCCTATTTAGGGTAAAACAAAAAAACGCTGTGCGGTACGGTCAAATTGACCGCCTAGGCCGCCAATAAGGTGTTAACTACTTCTTCTAATTATACAAATCACATCTGCTTCCTTCTAAATAAATATTATCTGTAACCTTACTACCAAAGTTGACGTCACGTCAAACGGCGCTGGTGTCTCTCACACACACGTGCCGAGAGAGGGCGCCTCATGCGTTTATACCTCTCAGGTATACCACTCAGGCATACCAACACGATCTGAGAATAAAGCATAAATACATACTATTTCATGTAATGAATTACCAGGATATGTTTAAGAGTCCTTATCCACATAAATACTACTAACAAGGATACGTAAGTAAATTTCTATTTCACCACGCCGGGAAGGAGTATAATAGAGCAAATACTTTCTCATGCGCATCTAGGATGTCATTCCTTCGATGCACACGACACCAAACCTTCCACGCAAGGTCAGATTTCATATTTCCTTGAACATTATTATTGTTTGCCAAGGTGTTATTGAGTTCATGTAGATATGATATGATGTTTTATTTAACCATTGATGAAGTACCGTTTTCTGTAAGATGTAGTTTGATTTAAGCATCATCCCATCACTTAGCAAATTGATTATATTAAAGGATACCTTGACCACCAGAGTAAGAAGGATTTATAGTCCTCTTTAAGGATACCTTCTCATGCCCTTACCATCCTATAGGTTGGGAAGGATCCCTCTCAGTAATCCTCAATACCAGGTCTGGATTTTTGAAGAGAGGTAAGCAATTCTAAGGCTTCTAAATACTGGCACCACCACCTTAGAAGTCTTATAATTAAACCTCCATTCAGTTGGACGAACGGCCTCCTGAAAGTTCAATATACTGTCTGTGAGATAAAAATCCTATTCGTAGGGATCTTTGTTAGACGAGGCACAACCCGGCTAACATAGAGACTCTTGATCGGCAGTGTCTACTATAAATCTAGTAGTGAAGTGTACGACCTCCCGGAGCTTCATTATTATTCTTCAATTACCGAAACTGTGGCCTGTTACAGGAAACTCTGCTATCACTCGGCACCACCAGTGAGAAACATAGCTACTGTGACTGGTAAAACTTTCCTTAACCCTTAAAGATCGGGGCCCGACTTAAGTCCGAATCGAAAAAATTGGACTAAATGGCAGGGTCCGACTAAAGTCCGTGGGCGTATTCCCGCCCTAATTTAGGTGGAAAGCGAAACTTGGTGGTCAAGCGGTGTACTACAAGGTCCCACCCACACATCCCCACTGCATGACCGTGACTCAGTAACCCTCAAGCAGCCATAATAGAAGGTCAAGATTTGCCCGTGTCCGATTCGGTGGCCCCTAGTGCGTCGCGCCACCCTACTCATCACGGCCCACTCATCACGCCCGGCTCACCGCCCAGGAACTAGATATCATGCTGAACTCTTCAGAACTTTCTAATAGGCTGTTGAATGAAACCATGGAAGGTCTGGGTGAGAGTTTTGATAGTGTGGATGACTCGGACGACGAAAATATGCCGATCATAGGTTTTCACCCCAATCATAATTTGTGTGTCGCAAATGTTGTGATTGATGTTGCACAAACCGTTGAGCAAAATGGAGACGTTCCTGATGAAGAACATACTGGTGTGGGTGTTGGTAAGTACAATTTATATTTTATAATTGCTAAAAAGTTTGATTGCAAGCATTTTATCACCTTACGAGCGGGTGGTGGAGTATATTTCACTGTGCCGCCCAGCGGGTTTTTCTTTACCCTAAATGGGGTTGTTCCGTCGTCTTTTTCATGCATAAACAAGACCCAGAGCGTAATACAAGTATGTATCCCTGAAAGGGCGTAGATTGAGCTTTCCAATGACACCCGAACCATCCTTCTACGATCACTGGTTGTCTTGCAACGATTGTGCAACCAATGGGCAAAATCGCTAAAATACGAGGTAATTTTCTTACATTATTACGTGTGAAACGAGTGAAAGAGGGTGGAGTACAAAGGAGTACATCTCAGTAGCTCCACGGCCACCGTGGCGAGCGGTCATGAGGTAACCTACGCTCCTCGCACTGCTCCGCTCTCTCTCGGAGCACATTACGTGCTCAAAATTGCACTCGACAATAGCCGTGACCTGCCACATAGGCCACATTTATTTCACTCGACAACAGCCGGGCGCCGACAGTTAAGGGTTAAGAAGGATCTGTGGTAATATACAGGGTTAGTGAGATAGTTCAAAGCCTGATCATTGCTGGAAGCCCTCTATAAACTGAATAAAATTGTCCGACATTAGCCAAAATAAAGTTAAAAGAACGTCACAGTATTGAACGGGTTAACCTTTAAACGGCGAACCTGTGGTATTTGAAAGTGCCTGCCAAGCGAGGATATTTTGATACAATCCCGACTAAAATCGTCATTATCCGATAAATATCGTTATTACTTATTCATATGCACCTGTTTTACATTTAATATGAAGATATTAACATGTAACAGAAATAAAACCAGTGGGAATAGTATTTGGGGGGGTGAAAAAGACGAAATATTGCCGACCGGTTCATTCATGGGAGCAGAGCCGGCACAGCACATGGCTCCCGGACGGATTGCCGACGGACATTTGGCCGACAGACCCTAACCTAACCTAACCTAACCTAATTTAATTTAACCTAACCTAACCTAACCTAACCTAACCTAATTTAACCTAACCTAACCTAACCTAACCTAACCTAACCTAACCTAACTTAACCTAACCGTTCGGCCAAATGTCCGTCGGCAATCCGTCCGGCCACAAGGCACACACCCTCCCTCTCTCACTTATCGATCGACACTGACCCCTTGTAAGTGAAGGTGGGGGATATTGGCGTGGAAAATAAACTGATAAACAAGGAAATAAGAGGAAAAATAGGTGATAATTGAAGGGGGGGGGGGGTGGTTGGACGCATGTAGGGGAGTGATAGTAGGTATGGAGGGGAATTATCTCGCTTAATAACATATTCCTTCGTTTTGAGTGCCACTGGGGTCTTTTAACTCATAAATTGCGAACTTATGGTAATTCAAATCCTCCCGCCAAGTGAAGGTATTTGGTTCTATTCTGACGAAAATTGTCATATGTAATATATACGGTATATAATTATTACTTATCCATATGCACCTATTTTGCTTTTAATATGAACATATGAACATTTAAGAGCAATAAAAGAAGTGGGAATAGCATTTGAAGTGTGAAAAAGACGTATTATTGCCGGAAGGTCGTATCATGAGGCGAGAGTTGGGGGGACGCATGTCAACCCTCTCCCTGCTCCCAAGCAACACTGAGGCCTTACACTAGAAGTCTCTGTGTTGCAAGGATCTCTAGTTGACTCACCCGTGTTAAAGAGACCAGGAGGGGGAAATTCGCGCCGCGCCAAAAATTACCCGATAAAAGGGGGAATAAGAGGAAAAAATATATGATCATTGAGGAGGGGGGAAAAGGAGGGGTAGGAGTGGTAGCAAGTAATGAAGGGGAATTATCTCGCCTAATCACAAATTGCTTTGTTTTGAGTGCAACTGGGGTGTTTTCTAAGTTTTTTGTTATGCTCTGGATCTATTGAGGACAGTCGCAGTGCACCAGAAAAACCTCTATTGATGACGGTCTCGTTTTTGGGTTGAAAGGCTTTTTTTAGGCCTTGGAGCTTAAGAGTCCTGTTGCCTTCGCCCAGTAAAACTTCTTAAGAGTCTCGGTGCCGTTCCCGGGTTAATGGGATATTGCCACTTGAGGTTTTTTTTTACTGGACCCCTTTCTCCCTCATGTTTAGCCCAATTGCTTTGAGATTTTAAGACGTTCGCCCCATTAGTTTGGCGATTTTAAGAATTTTTGCCCTATTACTGTCAATTTTAAGACCTTTCGTGCCATTTAGGTATCGCATTTTTCTTGGCAAGCGATAGCGAGCCTGAAATTTAAGAGGAACCGGCCTTTGGCAGGGACATTTTTCTACCAAAAACTTTACAAATTTATCTTGAAAAAGGGGGTCTAAAGGGTGTAATGTTCAGCTTGATGGAAGCCGAAGGAACAAACTAAAAACCTCCCCTTAACCCCTACTGTACCGGAGGATACAATAATAAAAGTCCCCCCCAGTCCCAAGCAATGTGGCCAAAATGGCAAGATAGAACAGCCTCCCACCTCAAAAGATAAAGGAATACTGGCTCTCCCAGCCTGCAGAGGGTTGGATATAAGCTAAGAAGTGTTGCCAACTCGAGAGCATTGCTCAAACGGTTGTGGTACCAGGCACTGCCTGATACTGGCACTTAGAAGGAAAGTATATTACTGACGGCTCCCTGCCGTCGCTGGTACAGAAGGGGTTAAACTAAGATACATAATGTCGTACTTAAAAAAAATAAGACTCACATTTTGAAGTTGTTGTTGGTTGAGGTTGGTGTTAATAAATGAGTTGACCCTGCCAAGCTCCTTCATAATGTCAGCCTTCATGTCCTCATAGAACACAAAGAGAAGATTGGGGTGGTCCCTCTGGCGCCAGGCTTGGAGAACATGCTCCCAGAACGGGCAGTAGTACACTGTGGAACCAAAATTATCTTCAGAGTTTGTTGTGTTGGAAATTTGTATAGCATTAGAGAGCAGTAGAGAGACAGCTAGGTAGGTTTGACTTGGAGGGTATGGAGGAAGTGGAGGAGGTGAGCAAAGTGTTTAAGGAAGAGATGTGTGTAGCATGTGAGGAGGTGTGTGGAGTAAGGAGAAGAGGGAGGGGAGTGAAGGGTACATCATGGTGGACTGAAGAGGTAAAAATAGATGATGAAGACAAGAAGAAAGTGTATAGAGAGTGGTTGGGTAGTAGAGGGAATGAAGATTTGGAGAGACAGAAACGAGCGAGGTACTTGGAGAAAAAGAGAGTGGTGAAGAGAGTAGTGAAGGAAAGTAAGAGAAGAGCAGATGAGGAATTTGGAAGGAATCTAATTGTAAAATGAAGGGAGTGTAAGAAACTGTTCTGGAAAGAGGTCAAGAAAGTTAGGGAGGGTAGCAAGGGAAGTAGTAGGGATGTGAAAGATAAGAATGGGCGAGTGTTAGCTGAGAAGCAAGAGAGAGTTAAAAGATGGAGGGAGTACTTCAACGAATTGCTAAATGTAAGGAATGAAGCACCAGCAAACATCATTGGATGGGGAATGGGAGGGAGAAGAAGAGAAGTAGTGGAGGAGGAATTGGGGATCAGGAGGTCAGAAGTGTGGGAAGCCATAAAAAGAGTGAAGATGGGGAAAGCATCAGGATTAGATGGAGTGTGTGGAGAAATTCTGAGGTATGTACGTGGTGAGATAGTGATTGAATGGGTATGGAAAATGTGTAAACTAGCATGGGAGAAGAGGAGTGAACCTGATGACTGGAAGACAAGCATAATAGTACCCCTGTATAAGGGTAAAGGGGAAAGAGGAGTGTGTGGTAACAGAGGAATATGCCTTCGAAGTGTAGTAGAGAAGGTGTACACTGTACAGTAGGGTAGTGATTGAGAGAGTCAGAGCGAGAACGGAGAAATGGACAGGTGACGAGCAATGCGGGTTTAGGAAGGGAAGAGGATGTGTAGATCAGATTTTTGCCCTAAAATGTGTTGTGGAGGAATATCTGGAGAAAGGACATAAGTTGTATGCTGCCTTTACGGACTTGGAGACGGCCTATGACAGAGTTGATAGAGAAGGTTTGTGGAAAGTATTGAGAATATACGGAGTAGATGGCAAGTTGCTGAATGCATTGAAGAGCATGTATGAGGGTGGAAAGGCGTCAGTACGTGTGGAGAATGAGCAGAGCGAGTTCTTTGATCTGAATATTGGGTTAAAGCGAAGGTGTGTGATGTCCCCATGGCTGTTCAATATATATATATATATGTATATATGGATGGAGTCATGAAAGAAATACAAGGAAGAGCAGTAGATGTACATCTGATAAGGGAAGGAAACGAGTGGAAGATGGCTATACTGCTGTTTGCTGATGATACAGTTCTGATGACCGATAGTGAATGGGAGTTGCAGGGGCTGGTAAATATGTTTGGAACAGCGTTTCAAAAACGGAATCTGAGGGTAAATGCGGGGAAGAGCTTGTTTATGGTCTTTGAAAGGGGTGCAGCCACAGAGTGTGAGGTAAGGTTGAACGGTCAGGTTATGGAGAATGTCAGCTCATATAAGTATTTGGACAGGATGTTGAGTAAAGATGGCAATATGGATGAAGGAGTGTGGGAGAGGGTGCAACAGGGGAAGAGGGCTGTAGGAATGCTGAAAGCATTATCAAGGAATAGGGTGGTCAGCATGGAAGTAAAGAAGTCCTTGCATGACAGTGTGGCAATCCCAACATTGACTTACGGGAGTGAAGCATGGACGTTGGTGAAAAGACTCAAACCGAGAGTGAATGGGGTGGAAATTAGTTACTTGAGAGGTGCGTGCAGAGTTACATGGAGGGATAGACAGACGAATGAGGAAGTACGAGAGAGGTGTGGTGTGGAGGTAGATGTGCTGGAAAGAGTGAAAAGGAACACCTTGAGATGGTTCGGCCATGTGGAATGTATGGGAAACTAGAAAATGACTAAGAGAGTGTACGAGAGTGAGGTCGAAGGACAGAGAGGGAGAGGTAAACCAAATGAGAGGTGGAAGGATGGAGTCAAGAAGTATATAATGAAGGCAGTGCTGGATGGGAGGAGGGGCGTCGACTGACTGGGGACAGAGATGCATGGGGCTGTTTTGTTCATGTCCACCCCTCCGAGGATCATGGCGTCTGGCAATATAGAGATAGATAGATAGATTTATAATTTGTCAAAATAAATACAAAAATATATAATCAAACCTATAATCAAGTTAAGCAGATATAGGCCCGGACAGACCCTCAAACTAGTTTTGTACATTTTTCGGTAGAAAAATGTCCCGGCCGAGGACCGGTTATTCCTAAATCGCAGGCTCCCTCTCGCTCGGCCAGAAAAACTCGACATCTGACATCAGTATTAGATGAAGTGTCTTATAATCCCCAAACTAATGAGTAGATAGCCCAGAAAAAAATTGACATTTGAATGGGGTGATGTGTCTTATAATCGCCAAACTAATGTGGTGAAACATATTCTCCAAAGTAATGGAGTCTAGAAAGGAAGGGAACCCAAGGAGAAGGTTGGGGTGGTCCCTCTGTCGCCCGGCCTGCAGAACATGCTCCCAGAACGGGCAGAAATGCATTGTTGGGAGAAATGGATGACGATATTTTGTATAATTTTTAGAAAGAGTTTTGATTACTTATTGCCATTTTGGGCAAATTTACTTTAGCTTGTTCCATAGAATCTTAAAAAGAAAAATCTCCAGATCCCCTTCAAGCTTTAAACAATAATAACTATATATTGAAAAAAAAAAAAATATATATATATATATATATATATATAAGAAATCCTGACTCCCCTCCAATTTAAATATCCCTGCCAAGTGCCGGGTTCTCCTAAATTGCAGGCTCGCTATCACTCGCCAGGTAAAAATCGAAATGTGCATTGGGTGAAGCATCTTATAATCGCCAAACTAATTAGGTGAAACGTCTAAAATTCTCCAAACAATACCCTGTTAATTATAGGTAGGCCAGGAATCGTGACCTCTAACCTCTGTAACTCAGAATGGACTAGAGCAAATGAGCTGTAATTATCCACACCTGTTGGCTGACTCTTCCAAAGTGGTAAAAATATTAGTCTGATTACTCTGATAGTTTTGATTTACAGAGGCTAGGGGTTATGTTTTCTGGCCTACCTACAGTATAATGAATGGATTATAAAAGAGTAGCAACAGACCTCCAGACCGCCTTCTAGCTAAATGTGTACATTCGACATCTGAATGGGGTGAAGAATCATAAAATCTGCTAAACTTCAGAATACTCCATCCCGCACCTAGACTCAACATGAGGGGGTCCCACAAGGTTGTGTACTTAGTACCACCCTCTTCATACTCGTTATCAATGGTATTATTTCTTCTCTCCCACGTGGTGTCTGTGCTTCCTTGTACGTTGATGATTTTGCAATATATGCTGCTGGTGCTGACATTCAAGCCTTGCAAGCCCTATTTCAGGACGCTATCAATGCCGCGGCGGGTTAGGCCATGGGTCATGGTTTCCAGGTTTCTTCTTCTAAATTTTGCGCTATCACATTAACAGCCAGTCAGAATCTCAACTTCCTCTAACTTTGTATGATCGCCCCCTCTCATATCACTTGTCAGACTCTTTTCTGGGCCCTTTATTTGACATTCGTCTGACTTGGTCGTCGCGTATTGCTACGCTGAAGACGTCTCTCCCCCATAGGCCCTGGCTATTGCAGACTCTTAGTCATTTGCCTTGGGGCGTGGACTGTACTACCCTCTTTTGCCTCCATACGATCCTTGTCTTATCCAAGACTTACTATGGTTGCCAAGTGTATGCAGCCACTTCCTTCACTAATTTTTAGCACCTAGATTCTGTTCACCATGTTGGTTTGCGCTTATCATTCGGAGCTTTTTGCTCTACACCTGTTGTCAGTCTTTATGCGGAGTTAGGTATTCCTGCTCTATCATCTAGACATGTAAATCTGACTCTTTAATACCACCTTCGCCTCTTACAACACACATCCACTGGTTTCCCTCCCTCTGCATATCGTTTTGCCCCCCCCCTTTCCCTCCTTCAGTTGCTTCTTCCTTTCCCTGTCGATTCTCCACTTTGCTCCAATCCCTTTTCTTTCCTACTCCTTGTGTACTCCCTCTCTGGCATTCAACATTCCCACCCTGGATTCTCCCTTGCCCCACAGTTTGTACAGCTATACCCACGTCCTATTCACCCCTCAGGTGCTCTATTATAAACCATCTACAAAGTCCTTCTTCTGCTGTCCCAGTGTATACTGACGGCTCTAAGACATATTCCGGAACCGGATTTGCAGTTCTCTTCCCTGACCGCGTCATTTAACCTACAGAACCCTAGGTAATTATAAATAAATGTACATAGAGAGACCGGCCAATTTGACCTTTTTTTTTTTTTTTCTTAAATGGCTTAAATAAAGTAGGTGAGAAATGAAGAATAACACAAAAAAAAACCACTCACCTCGGTCATTTGGGGGTCGTATTGGGGGGGGGGACCCTCAGACATCAGCTGATGCCGGGCGGCCTTCAAAGTTCCCGCTCAGCTAGCCACAGCTGAGCGCGGCAGCATGGCAGATGTACGATGCGTCCAGTTTTCGAGTAACGGTTATTTACACCACACGAGCATCATGTGTGCCTTCATAGTTCATATACTACCAACATGTATCACATAATGTCATTATAAGTGAAGTAATAGTGTGATAAGTGCTTAGATATAAGTTTTATAAGTGCCCACGAGTGGCAAGACCAGCGTGCGTCTCCGTTGCCATGGAGACTGGCGGCCATCATGGTCTCAGACATTAACAGAACGCACATACGTACACACACCCAGCTGACCGACACGTGCCACCATCCCTTTCCCTTTCATTGTCTGTCTCTCTCACTCGCCCTGTTTATTCTATTTATACTTTATCGTATGTTTTATAGTTATAATATGGGTTTCACACATTGTTTTACGCACTTTTGACCTAGAAATATGCTATATATACACTTATTGGTGTCCGTCACTGTTTTACGTAAGTTTGAGTGTCACTATCACTTACATATTGTGTTCGGCACTTTGTTTATATTTATTATTTACACTTGGTTTTTTATACACACGCTTCACATTTCATAGCGTCTTTTATCGCAGTCTTTGAGTACACTCTTTTAGAAATAATCAAGGGTGTGATACTCCCTGAAGCAGTCTGGCAAACACAGTGGCACACCACATTCTAGGCACATAAATCTTGTGTCTGTTCTCTGAGGGGACCTCTGTGTCGTGTTCCGGCACACATGACACCGTCTTTGGGGTTTTTAATTTTGTTCTGTGGGCGGCACATATTCAGGGAAGTGGCGTTCTGTCAACCTGGCAACTCCTTCTGCTGCTGGCTGTCAATGTGCGGGGGGTTGCTGGGCGTGGGGGGCAGTCATGTTTTCCCTCAACATCTCCCTGGACAACTCGATGCAGAAGTTCTCCATCGTTTCCTGCTTGCCGGTGACTGTTGCGTGGAGGATGTTACTGTTGTAGAGGGTGATATCGAGGAGGTGGAAGAATAACTTCTTATACCACCTCATCGTCTTCCTCGCACACTCAACTGACGAGATGACAGCATCTGATTTGTCCACCAGCCGCATGTTGATGTTATAATCACAGATGGCCAAAGGTTTCTTGATCATTTCGCCAGTTGCTCTGTCACGACGTCTGCTGTCTTGGAAGATGGGACGGTGGACTGTTGTGAGGACGTTCACATTCCGGTTATCCATCCAGGACAACATGAGGACATTGTTAGCCTGCTTGTATATGATGGAGCCCTTTTCCCGTCTGGGTGGTAGTTGGGGCATGAAGATCCGATTCCTCCTGATGGTGCCACAGACTCCTGTAGTGCGGCTATGCAGGAACTTGGCAAGGGAGGGGCTGGTGTACCAGTTGTCCAGATACAGTATGTGGCCCCTGTCCAAGTAGCCCTCCAACATGGTGATGACGACAGCCCCAGAAATGTTGTATGTCCTCGTATCCACCAATTCTGTTTTCCTGCCCATATACAGAATTATGTCCTGGATGTAAGCGGTTTGACAGTCACACATCACGAAGGTCTTCAGGCCATATTGATGTCGTTTCCTGGGCATGTACTGCCGGATGCTAATATTCCCCCTCCACAGCAGCAAACTTTCATCAATAATGAGCTTCTGATGGGGGTTGAAGGTAGGGGCTTATCCTCTCCATGGGGTCCTTCATTGCTCTTGGTTGAGTTTGATTTCTGGTGTGGGCTGCCAGGCTGTCAATGAAATGTAGGTTCCCCATTATGGTCGTGAACCTATTTCTGCTCATTATTTGGCCAAAAATAGGGGTTCGGACGAGGGGATCCCAGGACCAGTACATTTTTATGGAGGATTTCTTTGTGACATCAGGATGACAATGCCCAAGAATGTGTAAAACTCTGGGACATTTAGGGTGAACCATGACAGCCTTGCAGAGTATTTTAGCTGCTCCTTCCCAGCCATGAAATAATAATTGTACCAGTTGGTCTGGTCAACAATTAGAGCCACGAGATTTGCAGTAAAAAAATGCAGGAAGATATCAAGTCTCGTGGTCTGGTGCCCTTGGTTTGGGAGTGTAGGGCCGGCAATCCCAGCGCCCACAAAGTTGTAGTCGGTGGGCACAAAGTTTTATCCATCAACCAAATCCCACACATCGGGTTGAGCGGCACCTTAGTCGCCAGAGTCGTCAGGAGGGGAGTCACCATCAGGGAGGCGGGAGGGCCTTGCTCTGCCTCTTGCCCTGCCTCTTGCTGCTGCCCTCAACCTCGGCCTTGGTCGAGCCAACCCAGACCTTGCTCTCGCACCGCCTGGGGTGGGGCGTCGTATTAGGGTCACTTTAGAACCCCTTCGGCCACGCCTATGTGTGCTGGTAGGGCGTTGCGCACGATCAGGGCGTTGTGGCGACGCAGGCGGTGATGGTGTCTGAGTGTCGTGTCTGTGGGAGGTCCCAGGCTGAGGAGAAGGTACAGGTGAGTATGGTAGTGGTCCGGGAGGTGATAGTGGGGGTGAAGAATGCGCTGAGTCATCCCAGGCTGATAAGGGAAACATCGGCGTGCGAGGTGGCGTGGTGGAGATGATTCTAGGGCAGGCATATCCTCATCTGTTTCTTCTGAAGAAGAAGTCAATGGCTGCGCTGCTAAGATGGCTGCACCCCTGCGCAACCCATAGAAAGTGTTAGGGGTTGGCGCTTTTAGGGGAGAGGCAATGCGGGGTGGTGGTGAAGGCAAACACGGGGGAGGACCACGGCGAGGCACGTGTGGTGTCGGACCTTGACCCCTCTCATCCTCAGCTCTTCTCTTCTCAGCCCTACGATGAGAAAGTGGAATGTTGAGGAAGGCCATGGGGTTTGGGTCATCTGCCTCATCCTCATTATCCTCTTCCCCACTTGCTTGGGGAGTCCACTATGTCACGGGGAGCGATACCTATTCTCCTCCCTTTCTTGTAACATTGCGAAGCGCCGAGAGATGGGGACAATGGGTTCCTCCTCATGCATGTCCTGTATCTCGGCCAAAGTGGGACAATATTCTTCCTCTGAATCGTTATCTGACGATCCAGTGTCACTATCAGGCACATCACTCTCATCAAGTATGGCCATGGCATCATCAAGGGATATTCCCCTGCGTGGGTAACGACGTGGTAAATCCGACATGGTGTTCCACTCGCGAGATGTATGGGTAAACTGACTCTCCTTTGTCACGCGCGTCCCTTGTCCCAACAAACCTAGATTTGGGTGTTGCCATACATTGCCTACATCCTAAGGAATATCCCATACAAATATCAAGCCTATAGCTACCAGAGGACAAGAGTAAATGAGGTCGAAAGTCGTGGGGAGATAAGCGGGTACAGTGTTTTCCCCTCCTACCCCGCATCACCACCCGCCCGACAGGACCTGGGTGGTAGCTGAGTATGGTCAAGTAATGCCTACATCCTGAAGCGTATCTCACACAAATTTCAAGCTCCCATACAACAGGAGTAAATAAGGTCGAAAGTTGCGGTGAAGTAAGCGGGTAAACTTGCGCCACTAATCCGCCCGCCACCACCTGCGCGGCCTGCCTAGGCGGTTGTCGGGTACCGCCACTGTTCAGCAACATCGTAAGGTATATCCCATACCATTCTCAAGCCATTTCCTACCATACGAGCCGAATAATAGAGGTTGAAGTGGCGGACGCAACGTTTGCGGCGCTGGGGTTTAGCGTTACATACATTTTGGACGCAAACGCTGCGTCGCTGGGGTTCTGTGGGTTAATACCGCCTCCAATCATATACTGGCATCTTCACTGCAGAGCTGTTTGCCCTTTTAGATGCCCTCTGTTTTATCTTTTGGTCCCTGTTATGTACTTTTGTTATCTGTACTGATTCCTTTAGTGCTCTGCATAGCATTCAGTCTATTCCGGTTGTCAATCCTCTGGTTTTAGAGATTCACGAATGCTTGTTCCGCATAGACAACAAATTAAAATTGGTTTCCTTCTGTTAGGTCCCGAGTCATGTTGGTGTTCGCGGCAATGATCGGGCCGATTCTCTGGCTCGTTCAGCCGTCACCTCAGGCACGATTGTGTCCCGACCCATTCCAATGGTTGACTATTTCCCAAACGTTAATCGACTCCTCAATTGTCTTTGGCAAGATGAATGGGTGATCATGATGAACAAAAAACTATACTCTATTAAACCTACTGTTACCTCCTGACAATCCCCAACCCATCGCAATAGACATTAGGAGACCGCCCTAGCTCGCCTGCGGCTAGGCTATACATATTAGGATGACCCATGGCTCTTTGATGTCAGGGGATGTTCCCGTGCTCTGTCCATGCAGCCAGGGTCCTCTCAAGGTCCAGCAACTTCTGCTCGAATGCCCCCGGTTTTCCGGTGCACGTTAGTGAGCTTAGGCTTGGTGCTAGTCATTACTATTATATTATTACTTGAATACACTTTACAACTACTTACTTGAATACACTTTACAGCTTGAATACACTTGAATACACTATACAGCTTGAACACACTTGAATAGACTTTACAACTACTAATTTGAATACACAATACAGCTTGAACACACTTGAATACACTTCACAACTACTTATTTGAATACACTTGAATATATTTTACAAGTTGAATACACTTGCATACGTCATATGAATAGACCTTACATCTACTTACTCTTGTTGTTCATTACATCTCGAGTGAAGGTTTCCACGTCACCGTCGTAATTGCTGGCCTGGAACACTTGCACGAAGTGGTAATAGGATGTTATCATGTCCTTGGGGTTCCTCACTACGTACACAACCTGTAAACACACACACAAATAAAGGAACCCGAATACATACATACTGTACATACATACATACATACACACACAAAGGATATTATCATGTCCTTGGTGTTCCTCACTACGTACACAACCTGTAGACACACACACAAATAAAGGAACCCCAATACATACATACATACATACACACACAAAGTAAAGGAACCGGAATACATACATACATATATACATACATACATACATACATACACACAAAGTAAAGGAACCAGAATACATACATACATACATACATACACACACATACATACATACATATATACATACATATATATATTCATACATACAAACATACATACATACATACACACACAAAGTAATGGAACCGGAATACGTATACTGTACATACATACATACATACATACATACATACATACATACATACATACACAACCTGTAGAGACACAAACATAAATTAATCTGAATACATACAAAATTCAAAATAAAGCTATTAGATTAATCAATAACCCTGCAATCACACAGGACCTTCCTACATTTTCCATACGAAGAAACGTTGCATCCCTTGCATTATTCTACAGATATTTTCACAGCAATTGTTCCGAGGAACTTGCTTCAATTGTGCCGCCTCTCCACATCTTTCCCCGTAGAACTAGGGCAGCTGAGAGCACCCATGAATTTACACTTTCTCCTCCACAATGCAGAACTTCTGCTTATCAAAATTAATTTATCCCTAGAACTACTACTCTTTGGAATTCACTTCCCTCGAGTTGCTTTCCACAAACTTACAATCTACAAAAGTTTAAATCCAGTTGTTACAAACATTTTATGAATGGAGGATGCCTTTAGGCACATGGACCTTTTTGTTTTATCTGTGTTTTTCCTTCCTCCGTTCATTGTCTCTTTAAAAAAAAAAAAAAAAAAAAAAAAAAAAAATAGAACATACTTAAACATCTACATATATACAGTATATTGTCTCACTCCCTAGACTGGAACAAGACCTCACGGGCCTCACCGTCTTCAGCGGTAGAGTGTAAAGTTTATCAGCCTATGCCCGAGAGGAAGTAGTTGCAGTATAGAAAAAAAAAAAAAATAACGGTACATAGTACATACAAATATATTAATCTGAATTTTGACACATTTTGAGTGTTAATTGTGGCTATCAATAGACGATTTTATACAGCTTAGGAAGGATCTTTTGGAGTTATAGAGGTAAAATCTCTCTCAATGAGCTCTCTGATTTCCATGTACTCTTCCTAATCTATATGAAATCGTCTAATAATAGCCAGAAAAGAGAATGGCTTACGAAAGATCTGTGGGGTTTAAAAGGGTAAAGACTGGATTAACCTTATCATTATGCCCTGCCTAGCCTACATACAATCATCTAAGAATAATAGTAGCCAGAAAATCGAAAAGAAATGAGTCCATAAATAAAGAGTTAAGGAGGGTCACCGGCTTTTTTTTATTTTTCTCTCCTTTTCTCTCCTTTTCTCTCTTTCCCTGGCTTGTATCCATTCAGCCAACTGTTTTAAGACGTTTATCCCCATCCAGGGGTCGATTTCTTCCTGTCGAGCGATAGCGAGCCAGAATTGTATGGAGAAATCCCGCTTCGCCGGAGAAATTTTTCTATCGAAAAATGTACAAATTTAGCTTGCTGTCAAAACAAAAATATATATATGCTGGCTTGCTACCGCTCGCCAGGAAAATATTGACACCTGGGTGGGGGTAAACATCTTAAAACAGTAGGCTGAATGGGGCCAAATGGATACAAGCCAAAGAGAGAGGGAGAGAAAGTGAGGTGGGCTCCCTTAAGCATAGTTCTCGATATTGTAGGTACAGTTACCCAAATAAAGTCTGTTCCTCGTCGTGCTGTATTAAAGTGAAATGAGTATGAAATTGCGAGTGTGGTTTCTATTAATTATCAGGTAACCACTGCATAAGAAACTACACTCGTAATTCGTAATTCAGTCACGCACATTATGTTACCATGTATAAGATCACAGAAAGGAGCAGAAATTATGCGGGCATCTGTACATGGCTGTACGGTCATGCTAATATAAGTCATGGCCCAGCTGTCATTAGGTCTGGCTTGCTCTGTGCTGTATTAATTTCTGTCAAATGTTGAACAAGGTGAGTAAGTGTAGGAACATGTTTGTATAGTTCACTCGATATGAAGAAATGAAGCTTGGATATTCCTGATACCAATTATTGATCAAAACATACTTGGTGCCGAGACATGACTTATTACCACGACTGTCCTGGTCCTGGTCCTGGGCCTGGAGTGGCGGCGTCTACGCCGTGGGACAACCTCCCGGAGCTGCCGAACATGGATGGATGCCGACCCTCCCGGCCGGGGACAAGATCACCGACCAGTGGAGGACAGCCGGCTGCCGACCGTGGGGAGCTGTTTCCGGGAGCCAAACCGTCACAACCATCCCCTGCCCCCTCCCTGGGGGCACGAGTCCCTGGAGCGGCTTTGGTCGTGCCGGGCAACTACCACACCTCTAACACCACACACACACATTACACTGTTTTTCCTACACCGAGAAATGACTCTCCGGCTGTCATTTCTCGAAGACTCCTTCTAGCCAGAGACATTGAGAGCAACCCAGGACCCACCTACACATACACATGTCTAACTTGCTCAAAACCCATCACTTTGAGTCGCCTTACTAAGGGTTCAGTTCTCTGCAATTCATGCAGGAACTGGACCCATTTCACCTGCACAACACTTGCCTCCAAGAAACACTACACAAACACCTGGACCTGTTCTTCATACCCGTCCCTTTCCAGTCAAATCCCTCCCCTAAAAACCCGTCCACCTCTCCTCCCCAACCCACCTATCCCTCCCATACCATCAACTCCCTCCCCTAATACCCGTCCACCTCTTCTCCCCAACCCACCTAACCTTCGCATACCCTCCATATCCTCAAATCCACACATCACACCCCAACCTAACCCATTCCTACCCTCATCTCTTGAACACCAATCCCCACCCCCACCACCACCTCACCCACCTCAATCCTCCCCACCCCCACCACCACCATCACCCCTTCCCTCACCCCCACCCCATCCTCGTGCAGCAGCACTCAACATACACCGCACACACAACATTAACATTCTCCAACTGAACATTGATGGCATCAACACAAAGAAACACGAACTCTCACACTTCATCAAACAACACAACATACACATTGTCATCATGCAGGAAACAAAACTCTGCACAACACAAAAAACACCTACATTTCAAGAGTTCACCACCATTCGACAAGACCGGGCAGTCGGCGGTGGTGGTGGCCTCATCACCCTGGTACACAAAGACATAACATATATACAGTAGTCACCAGTGCACATACCAAATCCCTCCTCCCCCCATATGATAACACAACAGAAATACAATCCATTAAAATACGCACTGGCAACACATCCAACATAACCATCATAAACATATACATCCCTCCCCAAACATCCCCCACAGTACCCATCGAATACAGACCACAACTACAACATATCACAAACACCCCACACATCATCCTGGGTGGTGACTTCAACACCAAGACGTCGGCCTGGTTTGTCGACAACCCCGACACAGACAGAAGGCTGGTCCTACATCACCAATCAGATAACCTTTACATCCTCAACGACATCCATCAACATACCCATACTCCCCACCAAGCCCTCTACGACCCATCATCTCCAGATATCACTTTTTTCTCACCAGAGCTCGCCCCCACAACATCCTGGAAGGTGATTAGAACCTTTGGCTCCGACCACCTCCCAGTCATAATCACCACCAAAACCAGACTCACCCCAGCTAGCCACAGACACACTTACACTAATTATAAAAGAGCCAACTGGGAAGCTTTCACAAATGAGACAGAACAACACTTTGAAACCCTAAACAGCACACCCATCACTAACATCAACAATGCTGTCCACACATTCAACACAATTATCCAAAATGCTGACAAGAAACACATTCCAAGAGGTTACAAAAAAAAACACAACCCCAACTTCTCACCAGAAATTCAAAACCTCATCAGACAACGCAACACACTGAAACACTCCCCAGCACCCCACACACAAGACATCACACAACAAAAGCACTCAACACCCAGATCAACAACAAAATACAAGAACAACAAACACTAAACTGGAATAACTTCCTTCAAACACTTGATCACAAAACAAACTCCCCAAAACTCTACAAAACACTAAACAGCATCACACTTTCCAACAGCAACATAACACAATCACATGATGCAATCACAACAACAGACTCTACTCCTTTATGTAAACAACAAGGAAACACTCTCATTAATCACTTCTCTCATATCAGCCACCTAAAACCCCTTAAAGACGACCAACGGACGTGTCATCCGACGTAAGAGACAATTCCCCACAGACCCTGACTATGCACCCTTCACTAACTACCAGACAAAGCACATCATCAACAATCTCAAGCACTCACCCGCCTGTGGCCTAGACAACATAAACAACATAGACCTCAAACACCTGGGACCACAAGGCATACAAGCACTCACTAACATATCAAACTACAGTTATTCACACAACACAATACCAGACATCTGGAAGCATGGTATCATCATCACTTTCCCCAAACTCAACGTATACCCCACGCTACCCTCCTTACACCACCCTATCACACTCCTCTACACCCCTTCCAAAGTCATAGAACGCCTTGTACTACAACTAATTACACACGCCTTACCTCTAGCTCCAACACAACATGGCTTCAGGCCACTGTACTCCACAAACACTCTTCTTACAGACCTTACACAAAGAGCTTTTGACGGCATCAACTCAGCCAGACCACACAGATCACTACTTGCCACACTCGACATTAGGAAAGCCTTCGATGCCATCCCCCGCCACAACCTAACAAACACAATTTACAAAACAAACATGCACAACATAAAAAGGTGGCTGGCCAACTTCCTAGCAGGCAGATGTGCACACGTATCTTTTGCCGGTCAGTCATCTAGCATCAGAAATTTCCCAAACGGAGTCCCGCAAGGATCCGTCCTGTCGCCCGCACTCTTCAATCTGTACAGTGTACATGCATGATATAAATACACCCAGTACACCCAAATAAACATAGCCTCCTACGTAGACGACATAACACTCATATGCACACACCAAGACCCAGCCAGAACAACAAGTCTCCTTCAACCCTATCTCAACACATTACATGACTGGTGCATTACAAACAGACTTAATTTAGCCCCAGCCAAATCCACTGCAACCCTCCCCACAAGCTGGACAGGAGATCAAGCATACTCCCCGGAACTCGCCATAAGCGTCACACCCCTAACACACACACACTCACCCAAAATCCTAGGAGTAACATATGATACTCAAATGACATTCAGACAGCACACCACAAACATTAAAAAGAAACTGACACTCAGACTTAATGCCCTCAGGTCACTTGCCCACACAAAATTTGGACACAACAAAGAAACCACCACTACAGTCTACAAACAATACATAAAATCAGTGATGGAATACGCAAGCCCAGCCTGGGCTTCTAACCTAGCTGAAACACATCATAAGACCTTACAGACTATTCAAAATAAAGCCCTAAAAATCATCACAGGCTGCACAGCTACTTCACCTACAGATCACCTACATCAAGAAACCAAAGTCCTCAAAGTCAAAGACTATCTGGACATGGGAGGCACTCAATTCCTGGCAACAGCCTCCACGAACCAACACCACCCACTACACTACATGGCAACACATCCACAGACACCAAGAAATATTAAAACAACACCCAGCACATGCTATCACACACAAATACTATCTTCTCTCCCTCCCTGCCCACCTCAAACCAGCTTCCAGAAGCACATCCTTAATCATATATCTCGCCGTTCCATCCACTCACTCATAAACAACACGCAGCTGCAGGCACGACCTCCCGAAATCCATCCTTCTGAATCCTCCCTTCCTCGCGATGACAGAGTCCACCTAGCCAGGCTGAGATGCGGACACCATCCAGCCCTTCTGAGCTATCAGAAGAGACTGGATGACTCCGTCGTCTAGTCCTGCCCAGGTTGTAACACACTACCCCATACTATTAAACACATCATAGAAAACTGGATTTCACACAAACACTTACACCAACAACACAATCTACAATCCTTGAGCGCTCTGTGGGAGAGCCCGACTGTGGCCATGGCCTTCCTTAGGGACTCGGGGCTGTTTGGCCAGGCAGCTTAGGAAACAACCGCGACTGTACAGTTGGTCATTATGTGTATAACTAAATCCTGTTCACTATTCATAAGCCAAAAGCAAGAGCCTTAACCACTTCAGCACCATGACGCCATCTTACCTTTGATTCTGGCTAAAGTTAGACTATTTCCTGCAGTTTAAAAAGGATTATGTTATTAAGAAGGCTTTTGAGATCGTATTTACCCATCTGAGTCGTAGAGGTAAATAATATACATATAATATATAAAATCCGTCCAATGGTAACCATAATATGATGTAAATTACATGATGGTGGTGAAGGGATAAACCACTGCATAACAAACTGCACTCTTTACGGTGTGGTTTGGGTTTCCTCCCTTGACCTCTATTAATCTATCATGAACAGAGTATAACTATGTTGATAGTTGTGTTCGTACCTGAATAATCCAGCTGAGACAGAGAGAGAGAGAATGAATTCAGTCACTAAATAGTTAGGGAATTTTAGCAATATTTGTTTACCATCTGGGAAAAAATTTCTTACCAAAAGATTTCTTCACCATTGTGTTCCTATAGGTGTCTAGTAACACCTCTGAATTTATCCACAGCCAAATCCTTGGGGAACATTTTTGAGAGCCAATCAAAGTTGGGGTGCCCGGCGGGCCCGGGTGAAAAAAAAGTGAGAAAAATATTTTGCCAATAGTAGTTTGTGGGATGTCTAACTAGGGGTTTTTGGGGGTGCTGAATCAATTCCAAGTATTAGTTTTGAGTGAAATTGACGCCTTGTCCATATAAAGTGGTTATATTGAAATATTACAAATGAAATGCACATTGCACTATATCAAAATCTGTCTTTAACACCTTACGAGCGGCCTAGGCGGTAATATATATGTACCGCCCAACGGGGTGTTTTTACCCTAAATAGTGTTGTTTACGTGATCATTTTCATGCCTAAATAAGACCCAGAGCGTAAAACAACTATCTATCCCTGAAAGGGCATAAACAGAGCTTTCCAATGACACCCCAACCATCCTTGTACGACCACTGATTTTCTTGCAACAATCGCGCAACACGAGTGCAAAAACCATGTAATTAGGTACTTTCCCTACATAATTCCCTGTGTAGCGAGTGTGAGGGGGGATAGAAGGGTGGTTTTCACTTCAGTTGGCCTACCGCGGTGGTGTGCGGCGGTCATAGCCTTACTACGCTCCTCACACCGCTCAGCTCTCTCTCTCTGCAACATTACGTGCTGAAAATGGCACACGACATAAGTTGTGAACCGCCACTTAGTCCAAATTTATTTCACACGACATAAGTTACGCGCCGCCAAAGAGGGGTTAATCAGTTTCAAAGTTAACAATCCTCATCCAACTCCCCTGCATCTCTCTCACTACTCTTATCATCTGGGTGGTTGATGTTATGGCAAGAGTTACCATGACAGTTCCCACAAGCAGAAATACACTTGACTCCTTGCTTTTTACAGCAGCACCTGAGTGTGTCACAATCCCCTGCACAGTTGCAGCTGACAAACTTCAGAAGGTAGTCCGGTGCAATGGGATCTGTTGAAGGGACTGGTGTATAACCTTGCTTTCCTACTTTCCATCCATACTCCAAGACATTCAGTGATGGAGTTTGTAGCAGTAGCCAATCTCTAGTCTGGAGATATGCCCGGAGAGCGTGCTGTGTTGCAGCTCCTGTAGTTGGAGGCAGTCTCTCAGGTTTGATGGTTCCAGCAGCAGCCCGCTTGCTGAAGATTTTAAATCTTAAGTCTTCCAAATCTTCAGGTTGATTTCTGCGGAAAATAAGCTTGAACAGTTCACAGCCAGCTTTGATTATGTCACCTTTCACGGCTCTGATGTCTAGAAACACATCCATTGCTCTCTCCGCTTTGTCAGTCTTGCAGAGATTGGTGAGCAAAGCTGGTTTACTAAACCCAGAAATCGCTGACACTGTATCGCAGCCAGAGAAGCTGTGTAGGAAGATCAGATATTTACGGTATCTCTCCGGGAGGGCTTCCCGGATCTTTCTGATATCGTAAGATGTGTCTTTGGCAGTAGTGAGAAAGACCGAGTGGTTTGCAGCATGATGGACGAGCATAATCATGATGTCTGTGTCCTCGGCTCTTACTTCAACTGGGGAGTCTCTTGCCTCATCTAGAGCTACTCGCACAATAGAGGTGTCTGCATCATTGGAGCATTATTGTACACTGATCCCACTCCTTTTTGAATGTCTCAGCAAGAAGCAGAACCAACTGGGCCTTGTTGTTCGTATTGTCGAGGACATTTTCTCTTGGAACAATGCTTTTGATGTCTGGATGAATCAGAATGTCACAGCATGCTTTCTTTGTACGCCTCAGGTGGTCATGGTCCTTGGTAGAGTTACCATATCCATCAAAGACCACAGTGATTCGGAGATGCTGGCTACCCATTGACTTCACAAACCGGAGGTAGCTCTCGGCGATGTCCTTCCATGTGACGTTAGCCTCCCATCTGATGCTGTGCAGGAGCCAACCACCATCAATTACCAGGCTTTTGGAGGGAGGTTTTTCGACAGGCTCCACAAATGCCCTCAGGAACCTTGCTAGGGCAGCCTTGTCTGGCTTTCGCCACATCTGATTTTTGTCAAATAGACATTGGTGTTGGCGTCAACTCAAAGCGCATAGATTCTTTGGTTTTGACTTCACGTTCACTAAGGATTATGAGACGGTTGAAGAGCTTGAGTGAGTCAATGACCAGCTTCTCTCCATTTACATTGGGTCCAGATCTGAGGCTTGCTAATGACTTGACTTTGTGCTTGATTTCCATTGTATCCAGAACAGTTTTCCCATCCATCTTGGCCTGCATGGCTCTACCAACCTCTTCTGCCTTATCAGCATTGACTGAGTCTCCATGAATGCTGCTGAACCCAGTTGAGAAAGATACCAGGGTCTTCTTGTCCCGTGTGGAATCGAAAGGGTTGACTTCGTCCAACCATCCAACTATGGCGTTAACAGCATCATTGTCTTTCTTCATCTGGGCTCTTGTGACGTCTGTGTGGATAGGTACCTCAGGTTTGTTGATTCCTCCCTCAAGCTTCTGGAGAATGAACGAGAAGTGGTTCAGAGTCTGAACCCAAGACTTGTGAGCAGATTCATTCCGGAACCGCCCTCTGTTTAAACCCCCTGAGGATTTGGCCTCGCGCATAAGTGTGGTTTCTATTGTGATGTCAGTCCATGTACCTGACCACTCATGGTCTGAGAACCGGACTACATGATTGCCATACACAGTGAACTTGGATAGAGTTTCTTGGAACACGAGACTGTCCTGTCGCTGCTGCATCAGCTGTACATAGAGCCTTGCTCCCTTTGCGTAATGATGGTGACCTGCTGCTGCAAAAGTGTTGAGCATGCCAATGATGCAGCTGAGGTGACTTGTGTGATCTGGAACACGCTCACTCCTGATAAATACCTTGATGAGGTCGATTCTGTTGTAGTACCAGACCCAGAGTGCAGGTGTCCTTCCTCCCTCTGCCAAGGTCTTCAACTTCTCCTCCATCCTCTCCTTGAACACAGTGACTATCCTTGGTGTGTCCTTTGAACTTATATCTTTTGTAGTCCTGATGAAGTGCTCCATGTCTTCGTACTCCTGCTTGCTGAACACAACACCTCTCAGCGCAAACTTGGTAATTGCGGCTGATGCAAGAAGGTGAAACCGGATGGCCTTGGCATAAGCCCCTCCTGAGAGAATATGTTCTGAAGTGTTGGTGCCTGGGTAAACTAGCTGTATCAGCTCCTGCAGCCCTGAATCTGCCATGATCATCCCGATAGAGCACAGGAAGCTTTTCAGGAGATGAAATCCGCCTAGTCTTGTGATGATGGGCAGATCAGACTGGAAGACTATTTGAGTTGCTTTCAGCCATATTGGCAGGTCAAACGTAATGACAACTTGGTGTCATCTCCGTTTTTCCAGTCCTCATTTAGTCTGCTGATCAACGCTGAATCATTCACACTCTCTGAATATGATAATATTTGCGGATAGCCTTTGGGAGTGACTTTTGAGAGCTTTTGCATCTCAGTCTAAGGGCCACCACAGATGAAGCACCTCAAACCAAGGGAAGTTGTGGTATTATATTCCATATTGTTTTGAAATAAAAGACAATTTGGTAAATAATTTTCCTTTTTGATAACACAAACATATCATACATAATAAGTCCAGACATCCACATTAATAGATTGTGTGTAACTATCAACAGTAATCTCGAATTGAATGGTTAGAATCAATTTGACACTTAAAACCCTTAGTCTAAGTATGACATATTAAAATTTTATGGACAAGGAGTCAATTTCACTCAAAACTAATAGCTGGAATCGATTCAGCATCCCCAAAAAACCCTAGTTAGACATCCCACAAGCTACTATTGGCAAAATATTTTTCTCAATTTTTTCGCCCAAGCCTGCCGGGCACCCCGACTTTGATTGGCTCTCAAACATTTTCCCCAAGGATTTGGCTGTGGATAAATTCAGAGGTGTTACTAGACACCTATAGGAACACAATGGTGAAGAAATCTTTAGGTAAGAAATTTTTTCCCAGATGGTAAACAAATATTGCTAAAATTCCCTAACTAAAAGTACAACAAACACATACATTATTATCCAATCAAAACAAAAATCCTCAGCCATAATACCTTTATCTTCTCCAGCAGGTCTTTCGGCAGGAGGGAGAAGGCGTAGTGAGATTTGATGAGCCTGGGACTGGGCAGGGCATCACAGATCTGGATACATACGCCATCCTCCACCCTCTTGCCCGGACACATCTTTTGGAACTTTGGAAGGAGGGTCGATCTAATTTCTGACCCAGCTGCGTTGTCGAAGGTCATGTCCAAACTGTAGGAGGGGTTATTGAAAGTATGATTATTCCTCTGTATGATGAACAAACCATCCAAAGGCAACTATTTATTTAGGATGAATTTTACATTGACTTACTATTTTCATAATGTAATTTTTATGTTCTGCCGTTTGCTATTTATTTGTGATTGATTGGATATCAACTTATTGATACCTGTTATGCCCTGATTTTATTCAGGATTAACGATTGATACAGGTGAGTTCTACTATACTGGGACTTCCGAGTTCATATAAGTACATGTAATAAAAGACAACAGAGGATATAATTATATATCGCAAAATATGGTTTAGGAAATACAGCTTTATTTCTTACTCAGTAATACACAAAATAGTATGAAGGTAAATTAATAAACATAACCGGTGAAAAGTACTTAAAACTATTTACTATCTCCGAGCACAATCGCAGATCTGGATAGAGTGCAGGTATTCCGCACAGCTTCACTATATTCCGTTTATCTAGAATATTTAAACACTGCTGACCATCGAGGGTGATCACTGATAATAACTTCCGCTATAATGAATCGCTGTATTTGAGAAAGATTTGACTTACGAGCTTATATGGAAAAAAAAAATGTCGGTACTATACGTATCTTTGTTATTTTCTACCATGCGTACTGGTATGAGAGCAAGTTCAAGGTTAACTGAACTTAGGCTTTGTATCTATATTTCCTCAATAGAAAACGGTAGAGTCGATGGTGGACTCTAAAATATTTTCATTTGGTTTTCAAAAATGGCAGAGTCGCTTAGCTTCCAAAATCGGCTTAAATGGAATAAATTCGGAATTCACTTTTGAGGGGTGGAAACACTTTTACAGGGTTTACACTGTGGGTAAAAGTAATCCTTTTCTTTTACTTCCGATTATTAACACTTGGAAGGATTTATGAACTTTTAGGACACTTAGTGGGACTGTTTATTTTTCTAGGAAACTTGGATTTTCAGTCAGAGTCGCTTAGGGGACTCTGTTTGTTTATGCTCACTTGGTAGATTACGGTTTTAGTCACTTTTTACTCTTTCCTAGATGTCTTCTCTTGTCTGTTTTCTGATGATGCTTCGGGTGGTGGCTGGCTCTATTCTTCTGCTTCTCTGTGGGCCGTCCAGGTGGGCCGGCTGTGTGAAGATAGTTACAGATTGGTTGATGTGCTTGAGATTTTGAGTATGGTTCCGTAACATATAGTAATTGTCGGGCAATTACAGTTGAGCACCATACCGGACTAACGCGAGTATTTCAGAGGTTTAGAGAAATACTTGACGATCCTGATCTGTATATCAACCGTTGATGAAGTCCTATTAAGGTACTCTTGGAATAGGATCTTGAATATCGTGTTTTGATAAAACAATTATAGCCCGATATCGGACTAATGCAGTAAGTTTGGTAAAAGTATCCTTACTGACTGTCCTGATCTTTTTAAGAGGTTCGGAGGACCCAGGGCGGTGTTTAAACCTTTTAGTTACACAGTTTAGTGGGAGGCCACAGACTCAGTGCACCTAGGACTTGTATTTGCAGAGTGCCCTTGAGGGTATCTCGCCAAGCCCTGTCTCTAACACAGCGGTCTCAGAGGTTTTGAGACTACCTGTGAAAAGTGGTAGTGTCCACTCTTAATAGTAATGAGTAGAGAGGTCGGTGGTGCCGGAGTCTCTCGACTCTTCACTAGAGAAAATGCCAACCTAGTAAAGAAGGCAATGTTAAATACCGGTAGTGCCTGGTATCAACAAAGTTCCTCTACAAGGACACTTTCGTGAAGTGTTCACTTCTACAAATAAAAGTAGAGAGGTCGGTTAGTGCCGGAGTCTCTCCACTTTTACTAGGAAAAGTGGGACCTGACAACAGGGACAATGTTAGATGCTCGTGGTGCCGAACATTAACAAAGTTCCTAGAGTAGGACTTTAGCACTTTTCACTCTAGAGAATATTAAGGACGGTATTGCCGTACACCTCAACTTCTTTTAGAGATGGTGCTTAGGTTTTCTATCAGGACACTTCGTACAGTGTTCACTTTCAAGAGTAATAGTAGAGAGGTCGGTGGTGCCGGAGTCTCTCCACTTTTACTAAGGAAAGTGGGACCTAGCAAAAGGGACAATGTTATATGCTGGAGGTGGCCGAGCATTAACAAAGTTCCTAGAGTAGGACTTTAGCACTTCTCACTCTAGAGAATATTGAGGACGGTATTGCCGTACACCTCAACTTCTTTTAGAGATTGGCGATTTAACGCAGGGAAAGCAGCCCTGATGTGTTGATTTATATGAGTTATGGTGGTGTCTAGATCATCTCCTTCGTATTTTATATTTTTAATTCTATTATGGGCAACGAAAACTCCCAAAGAAGGCTTGATTGCTTCAATTACCATGGGCTTGAATTGATCCCAGGTGAGTGCAGGGGTTACCTGTGGGGCTACAAGGGAAACGGCTTTTCCCAAGTGCGTGAGAAGGACGGCTATTTTCTCGCGGTCCGTGGTATAGGCTAAGTCTAACACTGGCTTTACAATGTCCATCTTCACTTCTATTTCATATGTATCCCCATCGTATTACAGAATGGGGATGTGAGAGCGTGGAGCGGCCATATTTATATAAGTATATTATCTCTTGTTTCATTCAAATATGTTAAATATATTGAATTCTTCTGTCCGAATAAAGAACCACCGCTAGCCACCAATGTTATGCCCTGATTTTATTCAGGATTAACGATTGATACAGGTGAGTTCTACTATACTGGGACTTCCGAGTTCATATAAGTACATGTAATAAAAGACAACAGAGGATATATATATATCGCAAAATATGGTTTAGGAAATACAGCTTTATTTCTTACTCAGTTATACACAAAATAGTATGAAGGTAAATTGTTATGATCGGGTCTCGTATAAATCAGTGGCTCTTATACATTGGACTAGACAGGCATAAATGCAACAACGGAAACGCTAGATCCAACCCCTGATATATAATCCCGTCGAACAAAGAACACATATACCCTCCAGAGTTATATCTGCGATAGCGGGGTATCTTAACTCTCAGTATCTATGTGCTTCTACTATAGGCTGATGTTCTCTGAAACAGCCTATTACCTATAACATATGGTTGCTTAGTTATGGTACACAAGGAAAAGATAGTTAACTTAATTAAATCACAAGTGATCTAATGCAAAGAAGAAGGTTTACTTAACGTTACTTTAATCAATAATATCTGTCACACCTTTATGAAAGAAAGTGTTGTAAAGTCCTCAAGCACCGAACAAGGAATCTTCTGAATAATGTCGGATGCTACTAAGAAGAACGTATCGGAAATGGAACCACAAAATAGCAGGAGGCAGGACAATGCATGTGTAGGCTAAATACACAAAAAGGCTGGACATATAATGTTATTGGACACAAGAATATTATAAGCGGTGCAACTGTAATAATGCTCGCCACGAAAAAGTAGTACTCCTATTAACCCGGCAAGCGCGATAGGCCTCACGGAAGGCTTCCTATATTAACAAAACCGGTCTATGCTGGTTGTGTCTCTCTACAGCAACCTAGACCTCAAAATGCTTGTGTAAAAATAATGGGTATGCATAAAAGAGTATATGATCTAATCCAGCTAATGTCTACCCGGGTTAATAAAGTCTAGGTGGAATGCGCAAAGGTACAGAATTCTGGTGGAGAAAGGCAGCTCCTAGCCTAGTGTGGACCTTGGGTCTGTGCGGCCTGATTACGTTAATATGAAGGGGTGCTCTCTTGAGGATTCTCGATCACAAGTATCGAATATCCTCGTGGCGACCCTCAAAAGTAAAAGCAAATGGAGTTAGAACAGTGTTGGGTGGATTAGGCAAGCAGCCCTCACGCACTACACAGTCTAAACTCCAAGGTACACAGACAAAAGATCCACCCAGGTAACCCACAGAATCCGTAGTGTCGTGTAGCTCAAAAGTAGCCTACACACATTGAAAACATCAACAGCAAGGTACCTGATCGCTAGTCTAGCATTATTTAACCCTATAGAAACATTAGTGATTGATGGAGACAGTCTGAGCAATACAATCTCCCAAAAAGACAATGACTATCTTCAACCTTAATCTAGTACATAAGAAATGTGAGATCCAGCATATAATACAGTCTGGCCACCAATTCAAGGTGTGGATGCAGAGAACCAGAGGGGGATTGATATTAATAAAAGGTGAGGAAGAAGTGGAAATGATAGAGGCAGTAGGAGAGAAAGATTCTAAGACAAGAGTGTGGGACAGTTCAAGGGAGATGCTTTAGAGTATGCTGTCTGGGAAGGATCTGACAAGGATATTCCCATAGACCTCCTGGCTGGAGTCCCAGTTCGCAAGAATGGCACGAGGGCGCGCGACAGTCGCCCAGTAAGCAGTGTTAGGCAGGAGGCAACGAATCCCGCGAGGCCTATGTAAGGGGGCCAGCGACGCGCCACACTCACTACCAAGTCTCACCACCTTGTCTCTCTCTCTCCCTCTCCCGCTCGCCTTCCCATCATTCAACTACTTAACACAATACTTTCAATTGACTAAATAAAATAGAAAGGATTGTGACAGACGAAAATAAAGAACAGTTCTGAACTGTCTGCAACACAAGCTTTCTCGAGAAGGAAAGTACACAATGATAGGTTGACTGTAGCTATATTATCTGCCCTGGCGAGTCCTAGCGAGTAAGCCATGCGGTTCTTGGGGAAGCGGTGAGCGTCACACCCCACCCAAGATTTTTAAGAGGCTCCAACTATGAGCTCTAAATCTGACACGCAGAACCCATACAAAATTCGCCACTCCTAGCCACCCAGCGACAATGAAATGTAAAGCACAGTTCTCATCAAAATAACATATTATAAAAATTAACAACCCTTCCCAACACAATAGATTAAATTACATAGTTGTGCTCATAAGAGCGAGCTTCACTAGCACAGCCTTCTGAGAGGAGTACAACTCAGAATTTCTGCTATAACATACTTAAACAAATTTAACAATCAAAGAAAGAGTTTTTATAGGATTTTTATATTTTTAATATGTTTATGGCGGCTGCACTACAGGGGCAAGCCTAGTTTTTACTTCTATACCAACACAGCAACTCCTACTTTACGACCCAATACACTGGGCTACACACGCGAGCCAACAAGCACCAGACGTAAACATACTAATCAAACCAAAGTAGGAGGCTACCCTTGTGATGATCTACCCCGGGTCTTCCACCCTCGATAAGCAATCTGCAATCAGATTCTCAGAACCGGCAATATGGCGTGTGTCTAGGTTGTATTCTTGCAACATTAATGACCACCTGGTCAGCCTCATATTCCGGTTATGGAACTTGAGGGGGTGATGGTTGGTGTAGATTACCACAACTGGTCCATAGGCTGGAACATACACCTTAAAGTGCCTGAGCGCTAGCACAATCGCCAGCAGTTCCTTCTCAACTACTGAATAGTTCTGCGCCGAGTTGAACTTTTTCTTCGTCTGATTGCATCAGAACGGCACCAGCCCCCACACCACTGGCATCAGTTGCCAGCTGGAATGGTCGGCTAAAGTCCGGGGCCCTGAGGATGGGGTGAGTACACAACAGGTGTTTTACTAGCAAAAAAGCCCTCTCACACTCAGGCGCCCACTTAAACTTTCTATCTTTGGCCAATAGGTCCGTCAGAGGAGCCAGCACAGTAGAATAGCCCTTTATAAAGCGGTGGTAGTAACCAATCATGCCCAAAAACCTCATGATCTTCTTCTTGGTGGATGACCTGGGGAAGTGGTTAATAGCCAATATCTTGTTCTGTGGGGGCACACCTGGCCCAAACCCACCATGAACCCCAGATACTGCACGGTAGCCCGCACAAAATCACACTTTCCCAGGTTGACCACCAAGTTTGCCTCGCTTAATTTCTTAAATAGGGATTCTACATGCTCACAGTGGCTCTTGAAATCGTCATCGTAGATAATGACGTCGTCCAGGTACACTGTACAGTTCGGAATGTCAGCCACCAACTCGTTCATCAAGCTTTGGAAGGTCGCTGGTGCGTTCTTTAGACCGTACGGCATGACATTACAACGATATGTAGCACCATCCACCACAAAACCACACACCTCTTTCGCCCGTTCAGACAAAGGCACCTGCCAGTAACCTTTTACCAGGTCTACCTTGGTCAAGAACTTGGCCCTGCCAATCTTGTCTACACAGTCATCGACCCGGGGAAGAGGATATGGGTTGGTGGGAGTCAAGCCGTTTAGCCTGCGGTAATCAACACAGAAGAGCACCTTGACATCTGGCTTAGGTTGCAGCGTTACGGGAGATGTCCATTTTACCGCCCCCTTCTCGATCAGTCCCTGTTGCAACATATACTCCAACTCCGCCCGGAGGGCCGGAAGTTTAATAGGGGGCACCCTATAGGGCACTGATTTGAAGGGTGGGTGGTCTCCGACGTCAACGTCGTGCACCTCATGAGTAGTGAGGCCTGGGTTTTCCGCAAATACAGTAGGGTATAAACAGAATAGGCGCTCGACAGCCACACGCTGTTGCTCAGGTAGGTGTTGCAAAGCCTCATGAGCCGCCTGTCTCGTTTTTCCCGCCCACTGATCTGCAGAAACATGATAATCCTAGTTGTCATCCACCTGCGCATGACTGTCCCGTTCTCCTTCTCCACCTTGACTGCTGAAAGTCATCACAGGGACAGTGAGAGGCTCAGGTGGGCGCCTCACATACTCCTTCATCAGATTGACATGACATAACTGATTCCTCTTACGCCTGTCTGGAGTGGCCACCAGGTAATCTAAGTCCGACAGCTTCTCTGCTACCCTATAAGGACCAGCGTACTTTGCGGATAAGGGGTGACCTACAAGAGAGAGTAGTATCGACACCTCCTGACCCACGTGAAACTCCCTGAGTTTCACCTTGTGGTCGTACCTGTCCTTCATGAGGGCCTGAGAGCCTACCAGATTGTGGCCAGCCAACTCCAGACTACGCAACATTCGTTCTCTACTCTCAAGGACATACTTAAGCATAGAACATGGTTTAGCGCTGCCTTCCCATATCTCCTTTACCATGTGGAGAGGCCCTCTGATGCGGTGTCCAAACACAAGATCATTAGGGCTAAACCCCAAACTCTCCCCAGGTACCTCTCGTGCAGCGAATAACACATACGGCAGGCCAAGATCCCAGTCCTTGCCGTTCTCAAGACAATAGCAGCGAAGCATACTTTTAGAGTGGAATGCCACCTCTCTAACACCCCCTGACTCTCTGGGTGATAAGCAGATGACACTACAGTGACTATCCCGTGCTGCTTCATTATCTGAACGAACAAGTTGGAGGTGAAATTCGATCCTTGGTCTGACTGTATCTCCTGCGGGTATCCGTACCGGGAGAAGTATAATAGCAAGTTACGGATCGCCGTCTTCGCCAAACTATTTCTCATCGGGTATGCGTCTGGGTACCGAGTTGCTATGTCCATGAGATATTTATTTCCGGCACTTGTGGGGGGGAGGGGGCCAACCATGTCGACTACTACTTTACTAAAGGGAGGCCCGCTGACAGGAATTGGGTGTAACGGATCCTTTGGGATGCACTGGTTAGGTTTCCCAACCTTTTGGTACACACTGCACATTGCCACCCATGACACCACTTGTGCTCTCAAACCAGGCCACCAAAACAGTTTCCCCAAAGCCGCCACCGTCTTACGGACACCCAAGTGTTCCGCCAGCGGTACATCATGAGCCAACCTTAGTAGGCTATCCCTGCATACCCTCGGTATGACCAGCTGGTCTACCACTCCTGACCCACCCTCCCAACTTCTCTGTGGGTCTTGGAATCGCCGATACAAGGTGCCATCAATGAAAAAAAAATCTCCAGACTTTGCATCCCTGTCCTCTTCGAGTTCGACAGCACCGTTACTACACTTTAGATAAGTTTAGAACCTCCGGGTCTTCTAGCTGCAATTTGCGAATATCTGAGGGAGCTAGCCTGTCTAAGTGTTTGCGAAACAACTTATGCCCTCCCCCAACATTGAACTCTGCATCCCGTTGTTCTCTCCGTGTATACCGTTGCTGCCTCTGAGTCTCTTTAAGCCCTGCCTCTACACTCTCAGTGACAGGTGGTGGTGCTTCTCCAGACTCTAATAACGGTGCTAATACTGAGTCCCCGAGAAGCGCTGCTGGTACTAAACTCTCCACCGTATCAGCTTTCAGCACCTTCTCGTGACCGTTCCTCCACTTATTTGAAGACTGTTGGTTAGGCTGTGACTCCCTGGATGCGAGAGATCTGGTTACAACACACGCCATTGGTTGCACCTAACACTTCTCAACCCACTCCTGTTCCTCCCTACTCACGTCGGCCGGCTCCTCGGCAACGACTAAGGGTGAACCTTAGAAGCAGGCACCGCAAAGTCATTGCCGAGAAGGAGGTCGACGCCCCCAACAGGCAATTTCTCCACGATTCCCACATCCAGTTCGCAAGTCACACCGTCAACTTCAAGCTCCATTCTAACAAGCGGGTATGACCTAGTTGCATTAACTCCCTGCACCACAACTACCCGCGCCGTGTTTATGGGTCTACCAGTGAAATTCTTCAAGTGTCTGAGAGGCACCTGTGTCACGCAAAAGCTGTACCCCGTGCTTCTTGCCCCCCCACTTCACGCAGCCATGCACTCTATGGTCGCAAAAGGCATCGCGGACAGGGTTCGAGCCTTCCGGATCCTTCTTCACTGGCGGTGCTCCATCCTCTGATCTTATGCCTCCAGCAAACACAGAAGACTTCTGGAACACCCCAATGCTGCGAGCCAATGACACAGCCGCCGTGGGAGGTCTGCTCGGGCAAGCTTTTGCCATGTGCCCCTCTTTGTGACAGTGATAACACTCAAATTTCCCCTTGGAATTATACTGAGGTGTAAAAGTCCCCTGACCCTTCTTAAACCGGGCGGTGCTAGGTTTGTGATCAGTCTTGGTGTCATTGCTTTTAAATTTATGTGTGTCCCTATTCCGGGGAGGGGGAGGGTAACGCTCCTTAACGCCTACATCGTTTCTCAGTGCAGAGCCGCACCCCCGAATTAGTGACAACCGAAGATCAGCCATCTCTGCTGCTTCTACGAGAGTTCTTGGGTTCTTCTCTTTAACCCTCCAGCCCCGGGGGCTATAGCTTACGACTGTGCTCCGGTACCGGGTGTTTTGACGATCTTTGGCCTATGTTAACTACTCTGTAAGTCAATGAATATGTCATGTAATGTTGTGAATAAAAAATAATAATGTTCCACAAACCTTCCTCTGTCGAATGGCGTTGAGTAGAGGTCTCTAGCCCCTCTGGTTGCATAATGGTGAGCGCGGGAAGACGAGTGCTTTTCGGCGGAAAATTCTTCCCGCGTTCGGACGCGTCGCCTCGGCCATGGCTACGACGCACCTAGCCGCTCGCCGCGCCAAAGTATTTATCTCCCTTAGACGATTTTAGTGTTTGATATTGAGAATGTGATGTTTATTTGATATTTTCTAGTTATTTTGAGGCCAATTATAAAATATGTTTATTAGGGTATCACTGTCACTGATATTGCTAATTTTCACTCGATACCGTACATTTTATTAGTATTGAGGTAGCTTATTGTTGTATTAGGCACTGATTATTCGTTATCACAGGTGTTTATTATACTTTGGCCATCAAATATTAGGTCTTGTGTCACTTTCACTTTGACAAATATGCTTTAGAGTGTCACTGTCACTGATAATGCTCATTTTCACTCGATACCGTACATTTTATTAGTAATTGAGGTAGGTTATTGTTGTATTAGGCACTGATTATTCGTTATCACAGGTGTTTATTATACTTTGGCCATCAAATATTAGGTCTTGTGTCACTTTCACTTTGACAAATATGCTTTAGAGTGTCACTGTCACTGATAATGCTCATTTTCACTCGATACCGTACATTTTATTAGTAATTGAGGTAGGTTATTGTTGTATTAGGCACTGATTATTCGTTATCACAGGTGTTTATTATACTTTGGCCATCAAATATTAGGTCTTGTGTCACTTTCACTTTGACAAATATGCTTTAGAGAGTGTCACTGTCACTGATAATGCTCATTTTCACTCGATACCGTACATTTTATTAGTAATTGAGGTAGGTTATTGTTGTATTAGGCACTGATTATTCGTTATCACAGGTGTTTATTATACTTTGGCCATCAAATATTAGGTCTTGTGTCACTTTCACTTTGACAAATATGCTTTAGAGAGTGTCACTGTCACTGATAATGCTCATTTTCACTCGATACCGTACATTTTATTAGTAATTGAGGTAGGTTATTGTTGTATTAGGCACTGATTATTCGTTATCACAGGTGTTTATTATACTTTGGCCATCAAATATTAGGTCTTGTGTCACTTTCACTTAGTTATATGATTTGTAAACGTTTTATATACAATTTATTGTGTCTTTTTTCACTGATTTCTATATTTCTATAGGTTCTAATCATATGAATGTCACTTGGTATATACATATGTGTCACTTTCACATATTATTATGGTGTAATTGTATTTGTATCAATGTTCTCATAATACATGACTTTTGTATTACAATACATTGGTTTTCTTCCACTTTTTGCCTATATATAATTATAGTGTACATATTGTCATTTTATTGGCAATTTCAGTATGATTATTAGAACTCCAGCTTGGAGTGGTAATCAAAGAAGCAATCTACAGCACAGAGTGCCACCTTGCACTCCACACACTCCAGGGTTGACTTTTTACCTGACCTCGGCTTCACCCTGCTGTTGTAGCAGACATGGCACCGCTTCTGCTGTGTTCTTCCGGATTCATTCTGAGGCAGGGAACCAAGCCTGTGCCTAGTCAAGTATTGAGCAGACTGCAAGCGGTCAATAACGGCGGGCCCAGGATGTGCCACTGCCCTCTGTGGCATAGCATACTTCTCCAGGAGCTCCGTCAACACCTGCTTTTGGAACCTCCGCAGGCTATTGAACTTCATGGGTGTGTTCACATTCCGAAGCTTGTATATGTTATAGGCATTCAGAACTGACATGTCCACCATATGCAGAAAGAACTTTTTGTACCATCTGCACGAGGTACGCAGGCAGTCAATGAAGCCTATCTGCATGTCGGACTTGTCCACCAGCCTCATGTTGATGTTGTAGTCCAGGACAGCATCGGGCTTGGTCACCCTGGCCTGGGTGCGGCGATCCACCTTGCCAGTCTCCACCATTTCCCCCTTGTGGATGGTGGTCAGGAGGTTGACCTTCCGCTGGTCGTGCCAGTGGATAGCCAGAATGGGCCCCGACTTCTTCTTGAACACATCACCTTTTTTGGTCTTTGGAGGGAAAGGTGGCATGCCCTTCCTTTTCCCTCGTACTGTGCCTACAGTCCCCGTCTTGCGCTCATGCAGGTACTGTGAGAGAGTGGGGGACGTGTAATAATTGTCCGTGTAGAGGACGTGATTCTTATGAAAGTAGCGGTCCATCATGGCTTGCACCACTGCTCCGCCAAAGCCAATGAGGGGGTCCACAAGCAAGTCCCCTTCCTTCCCGCTGTAGACCAGGAAGTCCAGGACATAGCCAGTTTGGCAGTCGCACAGCACAAAGAATTTTATGCCAAAGCGATGTCTTTTTGAGGGGATGTACTGCCGGAAGCTGAGTTTTCCCCGGAACAGCACAAGAGACTCGTCAATGACGACCTTGCGGAAGGGCTTGAAGTAGGAGGTGAAGCGTTCTCGCATCATCTCATACAACGTCCTAATCTTCCACAGCTTGTCTGGGAGGTGGATGTCAAGGTTGGTGACAAGATGGAGCGCTGCGAGGATATCAAGGTACCGGTCGCGAGACATATATTTCCCGAAGGCAGGGGTGGATATCAGATCATTGGTGATCCAATAGTCAGGCAACCTATGCTTCTTGACATGAGGCATTAGCATGGTGAGTGCCAGGAACACCATGAACTCTTTATGAGTCACTGGGGTCCACTGCCTCATGTGGCCCTTGGTCACCTTTCCCAAAAAGTGGACCTGGAATTGGTGCTGCTTATTTGTCTCTTTGACAACATAGCCTACCACCTCCTCATCAAAGAAGGCCTCAAACAGTTCGTGTGGTGGAGCATTGGGGCCTGCAGGAAAATTGGGGGTAACGCCTGAACCCTCCAGTACCTCATCAAAAGCTGGCACATCAGGGTTGTATGCATCCTCATCAACTACGTCTTGCCACTGAAAAACGTAGAATGGGTCTTGTCTACGCTGACGAGGAGCTCCAGCTGGTGGCCCAGCACGCCCACGGCCAACTCGGGAGGCGCGCACCCTAGGGCGGCGAGGGCGGCGGCCAGGGCGGTGGGCAGCACGACGGGCAGCACGACGCCGGGCCAAGCGGATGGGTCGAGGGTCGTCGATGTCCATATAGTCATCGTCAGAGTGGTCATCTTGCCCTGACGGTGGACCTATGTAATCATGGCCAGAGTCTTGAGAGAGGTGCCCTTCATCATCAGTGGCCCCCACATAATCTGGCGGGGAACCAGTGATGCGTGGGCGGCGTGCGGGTGGGCGAGGTGGGGAAGGAGTGGCAGGTGAGGCTGTGTCCCCCCGAGGTCCCGGGCTCCTTGGCCTGCGACGAGTGACAGAAAGCAATGTTTCACTGTCACTAGGGCCAGGTATTGGTGATGCGAGCTCAAAGACTTCTTCAGGAAGACATGTTGAAGGCGGGAGAGGTGGGGAGGACCGTGGGGAAAGTTGCGGGGACGTATGGCTGGGGCCGGCCGGGGTGGACGCCGCGGGAGCCTCGAACAAAACTCTCTTACTTTTCTTAATTTTCTTGGTATATTTCCTACCTTTCCCCTTTTCGGCAGCAGTATGTCTCCTGTCGGGGGACCTAGGAGGCAAATAGGCCGAAAGTGTGGGGTCCTCAACCCTTGGCAATGGTGGGGGTGGTGGGGAAGAATGCGGGGCATCCGGGTCATCTTGGGTGGCGTGGGTAGATAAGGGAGACAATGGCGGACGAGAAGGGTCACCACGCTGACCCTCACTCACAGCCTCATCCTCACCAAGTAGTTTTGCTTGTTCCCTAGCTGCCGCGGCCGCCTTCTCAAGTATTTTCTGCTTATACAAATGTAGCTTGAAAGGCGATTTACCTGGGGAAGGGCTTGGCGTCGTGTCACTTAAGCGAAATTTGGTGAGTGACCTTGAACTCTCCCACTCGCTCACTCTCTCAAGTTCACAGTCTTTAGGAAACCAGCTTTACAACTGTCACACTCTTACATCACTCTCACTCTCTGCGTTCTCGCAAAATCCCCACAATTGCTCTTCTTATCACTCTCATGGCCATACTCGACTCACTTCCGGCATCATCACAACTGAGTCATCACAACTCCTTGGCATCAGCTCGCTCATAACACAAGGGCGTCGTAGGAAGCAACGGTATCGGACACAGCGGAATCACTATTTGGCGTACTGTCCATGATGGCGTCGGCGTCGGGGTAGATACTGCTGTGTGGCTTACGCCTGGTGGCGCCACCTACCGTCCCACGATACCGAAAATGTACGCGCGGCATTCGAAAGCACGCATGCAAGCAATGGGCGTTCAAGAGCCCTTCCGGGTTGCGCGGGCCGAGGTTGTTATGGGCGTTCAAGAGCCCATCCGGGTTGGAGGGGTTAAGGTTTAAAGTCAAGTCGCCGTCTGTACGCTTATAAAACTGCTCTAGAAGCATCAACTGTTTCATCTCATCAAACGTAGTTGTCTTCTCTGATCTGAGCCAGTTTCCCATAGCGTCGGAGAGGTCCCGGGCGTGCTCCAAGAAGGTACTGTCTCGCCCCTTAGTCTCGGGTTGTAACTCGTATGCCCGCAGGACAGCCTCCTTGAGCTCCTCATAAACAACGCAGGACTCCAAAGGCAGTGCATTGTAAGCCTTGAGCCCCTTCCCTATGAGTCTAGAGGACACAAGGGCCGCCCACTTAACTTCAGGCCACTGATGCTCCCGGCACTTCTTCTCAAATCTATTGAAAAACTCTGTGACACCAGACTCGTCAAATACAGGGACCAGTTTGAGAAGGTGTGACAGAGACTGATCATGCGCACGGTTTCCCGTACCGAGTCGCTGTCCCGTCATCTCAACACGAGACTTCTCTAAATCCATGTCGGCACAGTATCTTGTAGATTCTAGTTTAGTCCTAAGTTCAGCTTCCCTCGTCTGTTGCTGCATCCTAGCCAGCTCTTTTCTCTCTTCTATCTTAGCTAGCTCTATCAGCTGTTGACTCTGATGTTGCATCTTTGCCATCTCGAGCTGAAAGAGCATCTTCGGGGTCAAACCTTGAGGAGGAGGAGGAGATGCAATGATGTTAGAAATACCCGGTGATCCCCCCAGGGGCAAACCACCTTGTCAGTCACTACCCACCTGCGGAAGCGTGCTCAGGGTCGGTACTCCAATAGGAGGATTGGGAGTCGAGTGAAGGGGAAGCTCGGCCAAAGGGCTCTGAGCACTCACCCTACCTACCTCGTACGCCAGTCACCCAACCCAGCACACACGTCATCAGGTCATCCTTGGTCATGCCACTAGTACATACATGACCGATAGCTGCGGCTAAGCACTGGAGACCGTACCGATTCATACCCACCAACCGGTCGGAAGGAACAGGCCATTGTAAAAAATTCCTTGCATCCTCCTCACTGTTCACCAAGTTAACAACCTGCCCATGCTGCTGCTCCTCAGCTTCTACATCACGTACTGTGTCTTCATCCTGCACTGATACGCTATAAGGCATTATGCTCACTGAAGATTTTTAACTTTGATACACAAAAAAGAAGTACCCCAAACTCTTATACCACAATATTCACAATACAAAATTCTCGGAGACAGCTTAAGTGCTATATTACTTTGCTAAAAAAATAATTCTTGCATGTCCTCAAAAAATAGTCCACAAAATCAACAAATGTTCACTGCCTAAACTGTGAGAAAAATCTGCACAATAACCTGCAATTATATGTCAGTTCACCAAATCCTGAGCTAGGTCGCCATTTGTTACGATCGGGTCTCGTATAAATCAGTGGCTCTTATACATTGGACTAGACTGGCATAAATGCAACAACGGAAACGCTAGATCCAACCCCTGATATATAATCCCGTCGAACAAAGAACACATATACCCTCCAGAGTTATATCTGCGATAGCGCGGTATCTTAACTCTCAGTATCTATGTGCTTCTACTATAGGCTGATGTTCTCTGAAACAGCCTATTACCTATAACATATGGTTGCTTAGTTATGGTACACAAGGAAAAGATAGTTAACTTAATTAAATCACAAGAGTGATCTAATGCAAACAAGAAGAAGGTTTACTTAACGTTACTTTAATCAATAATAACTGTCACTCCTTTATGAAAGAAAGTGTTGTAAAGTCCTCAAGCACCGAACAAGGAATCTTCTGAATAATGTCGGATGCTACTAAGAAGAACGTATCGGAAATGGAACCACAAAATAGCAGGAGGAAGGACAATGCACGTGTAGGCTAAATACACAAAAAGGCTGGACATATAATGTTATTGGACACAAGAATATTATAAGCGGTGCAACTGTAATAATGCTCGCCACGAAAAAGTAGTACTCCTATTAACAAAACCAGTCTATGCTGGTTGTGTCTCTCTACAGCAACCTAGACCTCAAAATGCTTGTGTAAAAATAATGGGTATGCATAAAAGAGTATATGATCTAATCCAGCTAATGTCTACCCGGGTTAATAAAGTCTAGCTGGGATGCGCAAAGGTACAGAATTCTGGTGGAGCAAGGCAGCTCCTAGCCTAGTGTGGACCTTGGGTCTGTGCGGCCTGATTACGTTAATATGAAGGGGTGCTCTCTTGAGGATTCTCGATCACAAGTATCGAGTATCCTCCTGGCGACCCTCAAAAGTAAAAGCAAATAGAGTTAGAACAGTGTTGGGTGGATTAGGCAAGCAGCCCTCACGCACTACAGTCTAAACTCCAAGGTACACAGACAAAAGATCCACCCAGGTAACCCACAGAATCCGTAGTGTCGTGTAGCTCAAAAGTAGCCTACACACATTGAAAACACCAACAGCAAGGTACCTCATCCCTAGTCTAGCATTATTTAACCCTGTAGAAACATTAGTGATTGATGGAGACAGTCTGAGCAATATAATCTCCCAAAAAGACAATGACTATCTTCAACCTTAATCTAGTACATAAGAAATGTGAGATCCAGCATATAATACAGTCTGGCCACCAATTCAAGGTGTGGATGCAGAGAACCAGAGGGGGATTGATATTAATAAAAGGTGAGGAAGTAGTGGAAATGATAGAGGCAGTAGGAGAGAAAGATTCTAAACAAGAGTGTGGGACAGTTCAAGGGAGATGCTTAGAGTATGCTGTCTGGGAAGGATCTGACAAGGATATTCCCATGGACCTCCTGGCTGGAGTCCCAGTTCGCAAGAATGGCACGAGGGCGCGCGACAGTCGCCCAGTAAGCAGCCGCGTAGTAGGCAGTGTTAGGCAGGAGGCAACGAATCCCGCGAGGCCTATGTAAGGGGACCAGCCATGCGCCACACTCACTACCAAGTCACACCACCTTGTCTCTCTCTCTCTCTCTCTCCCTCTCGCTTTCCCATCATTCAACTACTTAACACAATACTTTCAATTGACTAAATAAAATATAAAGGATTGTGACAGACGAAAATAAAGAACAGTTCTGAACTGTCTGCAACACAAGCTTTCTCGAGAAGGAAAGTACACAATGATAGGTAGACTGTAGCTATATTCTCTGCCCTGGCGAGTCCTAGCGAGTAAGCCATGCGGTTCTGGGGGAAGCGGTGAGCGTCACAAAATTAATAAACATAACCGGTGAATAGTACTTAAAACTATATACTATCTCCGAGCACAATCGCAGATCTGGATAGAGTGCAGGTATTCCGCACAGCTTCACTATATTCCGTTTATCTAGAATATTTAAACACTGCTGAACATCGAGGGTGATTACTGATAATAACTTCCGCTGTAATGAATCCCTGTATTAGTGAAAGATTATACTTGCAAGCTTATATGGATTTTTTTTTATTTCGGTACTATACGTATCTTTGTTATTTTCTACCATGCGCACTGGTATGAGAGCAAGTTCAAGGTTAACTGAACTTAAGCTTTGTATCTATACTTCCTCAATAGAAAACGGTAGAGTCGATGGTGGACTCTAAAATATTTTCATTTGGTTTGGAAAAATGGCATTCGCTTAGCTTCCAAAATCGGCTTAAATGTAATAAATTCGGAGTTCACTTTTATTAACACTTGGAAGGCTTTATGAACTTTTAGGACACTTAGTGGGACTCTTGTTTATTTTTCTAGGAAACTTGGATTTTCAGTCAGAGTCGCTTAGGGGACTCTGTTTATTTACGCTCACTTGGCAGATTACGGTTTTAGTCACTTTTTACTCTTTCCTAGATTCTCGGCTTAGATGTCTTCTCTTGTCTGTTTTCTGATGATGCTTCGGGTGGTGGCTGGCTCTATTCTTCTGCTTCTCTGTGGGCCGTCCAGGTGGGCCGGCTGTGTGAAGATAGTTACAGATGGGTTGATGGGCTTGAGATCTTGAATATGGTTTCGTAACATATAGTAATTGTCGGGCAATTACAGTAGGGCACCATACCGGACTAACGCGAGTATTTCAGAGGTTTAGAGAAATACCCGACTATCCTGATCTGTATATCAACCGTTGATGAAGTCCTGTTAAGGTACTCTTGGAATAGGATTTTGAATATCGTGTTTTGATCAAACAATTATAGCCCGATATCGGACTAACGCAGTAAGTTTGGAAAAAGTATCCTTACTGACTGTCCTGATCTTTTTAAGAGGTTCGGAGGACCCAGGGCGGTGTTTAAACCTTTTAATTACACAGTCTCATGGGAGGCCACAGGCTCAGTGCACCTAGGACTTGATTTGCAGAGTGGCCTTGAGGGTATCTCGCCAAGCCCTGTCTCTAACACAGCGGTCTCAGAGGTTTTAAGACTACCTGTGAAAAGTGGTAGTGTCAACTCTCAATAGTAATGAGTAGAGAGGTCGGTGGTGCCGGAGTCTCTCAACTCTTCACTAGAGAAAATGCCAACCTAGTAAAGAAGGCAATGTTAAATACCGGTAGTGCCTGGTATCAACAAAGTTCCTCTAAAAGGACACTTTCGTGCAGTGTTCACTTCTACAAATAAAAGTAGAGAGGTCGGTTAGTGCCGAGTCTCTCCACGTTTACTAGGAAAAGTGGGACCTGACAACAGGGACAATGATAGATGCTGGTGGTGCCGAGCATTAACAAAGTTCCTAGAGTAGGACTTTAGCACTTTTCACTCTAGAGAATATTGAGGACGGTAGTGCCGTATACCTCAACTTCTTTTAGAGATGGTGCTTAGGTTTTCTATCAGGACACTTCGTACAGTGTTCCCTTTCAAGAGTAATAGTAGAGAGGTCGGTGGTGCCGGAGTCTCTCCACTTTTACTAAGGAAAGTGGGACCTAGCAAAAGGGACAATGTTATATGCTGGTGTTGGCCGAGCATTAACAAAGTTCCTAGAGTAGGACTTTAGCACTTCTCACTCTAGAGAATATTGAGGATGGTATTGCCGTACACCTCAACTTCTTTTAGAGATGGTGCTTGTGGGCCTACCTATAATTATAGAGGAAGAAGCGGTAGTGCCGTAGGTCCTTCTTCCTAACTTAAGGAAAGTTTTACCAGTCTGCAATCTCTCTCTCTCCGCCGCAATGTTGCATCTCTCTCGCTATTCTATCGCTACTATAATAATCAGTGTTCCTCGGAGCTTTCCCAGTGTATACCACCTCCTTTACGTAGGGCACGTGGTACCCGTCTTGCAACTCAGTCCCACCCCTGCTCTGTGCAGCTCTCCAACCCGAGAGTGAAACGTTGCTCTCAGTCTTTCTTCTACTCAACAGCTGAGCTCTGGAACTCTCTCCCAGAAGCAGTCTTTCCCTCTTTCTATGACTTAAATTGCTTCAAACTCCGTGTGTCCAGGCATTTTGGCTCGAACGTCCCTTGATTTTGACCCTGTCACTCTTTCAACTATGGGGGAGGCACTCGCTATAGGCAGTTCTGCCTTTTGCCTCCCTCAATCACATAGAAAAAAAAAAAAAAAGTCACAGTAGCTATGTTTCTCACTGGTGGTGCCGAGTAATAGCAGAGTTTCCTGTAATTGAAGAATAATAATGAAGTTCCGGGACGCCGTACACTTCACTACTAGATTTATAGAAGACACCGCCTATCAAGAGTCTCTATGTTAGCCAGGTTGTGCCTCGTCTAACAAAGATCCCTACGAATAGGATTTGTTATCTCACAGACAGTATATTGAACTTTCGGGAGGCCGTTCGTCAAACTGAATGGAAGTTTAATTATAAGACTTCTAAGGTGGTGGTGCCAGTATTTAGAAGCCTTACAATTGCATAACTCTCTTCAAAAATCCTGACCTGGTATTGAAGATTACTGAGAGGGATCCTTCCCAACCTCCTAGGATGGTAAGGGCATGAGAAGGTATCCTTAAAGAGGTCTACAAACCCTTCTTACTCTGGTGGTCAAGGTATCCTTATAATCAATTTACTAAGTGATGGGATGATGCTTAAATCAAACTACATCTTACAGAAAACGGTACTTCATCAATGGTTAAATAAAACATCATATCATATCTACATGAACTCAATAACACCTTGGCAAACAATAATAATGTTAAAGGAAATGTGAAATCTGAACTTGCGTGGAAGGTTTGGTGTCGTGTGCATGTGTGCATCGTGTGCATCGAAGGAATGACATCCTAGATGCGCATGAGAAAGTATTTGCTCTATTATACTCCTTCCCGGCGTGGTGAAATAGAAATCTACTTACGTATCCTTGTTAGTAGTATTTATGTGGATAAGGACTCGTAAACATATCCTGGTAATTCATTACATAAAATAGTATGTTTTTATGCTTTATTCTCAGATCGTGTTGGTATGCCTGAGTGGTATACCTGAGTGGTATAAACGCATGAGGCGCCCTCTCTCGGCACGTGTGTGTGAGAGACACCAGCGCCGTTTGACGTGGCGTCAACTTTGGAACTAAGGTTACAGATAATATTTATTTAGAAGGAAGAACATGTGATTTGTATAACTAGAAGAAGTAGTTAAAGAATGACAACAAAAGGCATATATATATATGTGTAGGAAAGAATGTCCCAAAGGTCTATTGAGGTAGGTTTTCAGATACTTATTACATAATTAGGTTATCAAAACATCATTATATTCATTTCATCTGGTTACTGATTTCTTATTATATATATTACAATTTACTTATAATCTAATTCCTAAATCTCTAACATATACATTATATCTTAATATAGGCAGAGGACACAGGTGGTGTTATATTACAAGAAGAGTGTATATATGGTATCTAGAATGGTTGGCTAAACACTATCTTCTTCTTTGCTGATGTGATGGGGCGAATAGTCTTGCCGGGCGTGACCGGACATTCCTTTTCCAGTGTGACCTTCGTCAGTCCAGCGACTCGTCTGCTGGTGGTTGATGTCTTCGGTCTCTTCTTCCTTTTCGGTTCGCCTTCTTTCTCCTTGCTTTCCTTTTCTTCTGTTTGGATCTCCTTCCGTTTTCGGGGTATTTTAGTACCATTAGCTCGTTTGTATTTGTTCTTCTTACCTAGGTCACACCTTATATACATTTATGGTATGTATCTAAGATATGTTATTTGGAGGTAGTGATACCAGAAAAACAGATTTTTCTCGTAGCCTTTCAATGCCACTACAAAGCGGGAATTGATGTGTCTTAACTTACTCAGTACCTATGACATCCTTTTCATTATATTCTTGCAACATTATTTTATTCAGCTTAGGAAGTATTTCTACCCGTTAAAGTTATACAAACTATATCGATTGATTCTTTTAGCTACCATATATCCTTCCTAAGCTTCATATAATAATCTAAATGCAGCTGAATATTTAAAAACAAAGACGTCGCCGGTACTGTAAGGGATAGAGATGTTCCAGGGTGTGGTTCCCCTGCATGTATTGGCATCCCCAGTGGTGTAAATAGGAACATAAGTGTTACGTCCTGGGATATATAAACACTGGGCTCTTTCTATTGGACTAGGTATGCGGCAACAAGCAACAACGGAAAACGCTAGATCCAACCCTTATCTATAAACCCAGGCAACAAACCACCCTAAACCGTCAAGAGTCCTGCCTGGACAACAAAGTATCCTATGACTCGGTTACAGGGTGCACGCACTATAGACTGCTGATAGTCAAGCAGGCTATACAAAAGATCACACAATTAAGTTGACTTAAAGCTTCAAGGAAAAGATAGATAACGGAATTAAATTGCAGAAACAATTTAATAACAAAATAGAAGAAAGTACATTTAACGTTACGTTAATTAATACAACTAATCACCCCTGAGTGAAAGAAGGTGAAAGCAAACAGTCCTCAAAACATCGTACAGGTAGACAAGATGCAGGTTTCTAAACTGCATGCGGCTACTGTAGGATCTGATGCTTAGCAAAGAAAGTAAGTTACGGATTTAGAGAACTCTTAACTAATAAGCAGGAATAAATACTAGTGATAGGACCTACAGTGTATGATGGCATAGGTATAATTAAATAAAGGCAGCAACTCGCAACATAACCACATACAGGTGTGCTTCTCACTCTTAGTCAGGCAAGCCTGCTCGAACAGAGTCTCTAAGCCACACCCTGACTCACAATGCTCACAACAACGGTAAACTGTGGCACAATAACAAGCATACAGAAATAATAAACCCCAGCTGTTAATCTGCCAGGTGGCAGAGGTCTAGCCGGAAGGATATAGGCTTCGGATACCCGGGCTGAGCCACCTGCTCTAGCCTAGGGACGTTCCCAAGTCTGTGCGCCAAATTACTCTAATTGAAAGGGTGCTCTCTTGAGAGACTCAGATCCCAAGTATCTGACTCTCTCCTGGCGACCCTAAAACAAACGCAAGACGTGCTAACGCAGTGCTGCGTGGACTAGGCAAGGGCCCTCACACAACACAACACTAGACACACAGGCACACAGACAAGAAAATGCCCCCAGACTCCCACGGGTATCCTAGTAAAGTCGTGCAGGTCCACAGGACTCGCACCAGCAGACTTTACTTAAAGGATCGCAAAAAGCCTCCCCTCCGGTCTAGCCCCTGCTCACCTGCCACAAGAACACACTAGCAAGCATGAAACCACCAAATATGAGACAACAAAAAAGCTTCCTAGGTCTCATTAACAATTACATCTCTGCATAAGGCCCAAAATCCTATCTAGTTATCTGAGAGCTCGTCGTTAATACAATGATAGATATAAGGTCTATCAAGGGGATGGGGTAATTAAATAGACTGGTGAAGTAGTGGAAAGAAGGTATACAAAGTAAGAGAGAAAGTTTCTAAGTGGGGTTTGAGAGGGATAGATATCAAGGGGGTCCGAAGGGTACGACAGTGAGGTGAGCTCTGAGGAGAATAGCTCCTCTGGACCCCTCCAGGATCCCACACAAAGGCACGGTGGTCAGCCAATCACAGGCCGCTACGTCACCCGGCAGCAGGCCTGTAGAAGGCGCCAGGAACCACCAGCCAATCAAAACCGAGAGAAAAGACCACGCGGGCGAACAACTCCTCCGGGAGGGAGGAGGGAGGAGGAGGAAAAGCAACTTTCACCTCCCCCACCCTGCTCGCTCGCTCTCTCTCTCTCCTTCACTACAATGCATCTTATGTATTATAATGAAACAATCAACTATCGATAATAAAATATACTAAGATGTGTTGGTTAAGAATAAGGGCAGCTTCAAGCTGTGAAACAACATAAGAATATCCCAGACATTAGTTACATTGTCGTAGGCTATATACTAAGGAAAAGCCGGCCGGCCGGCTGCCGCCAGCCGGTTTCTATACGGCTGAGCAGCCGACACTCGCGCATGCCCGCACGTGGCTACTATGCAGGAGCGTCACACCTCCCCCAAGATATAAGACACTTGACTAAGTTCTTCATATCTAACAGAAAGCTTCTCATAGTACCACACACTGTTGCGACACAAGGCACTATATATAAAAAAAATAAAGACTGTTGCACTCCACCGAGCAAGTTCAACTAACTTAGCGACAATAAGCGAAAACATTCAACTTAGATACTGCTACAACATCTTATACAAAATTCTACACGTTATAAAAATAAAGAGTTTTTATAAGGTTTTTGCTTTTTTAATTTTTTTTTCGGCTGAACTACAGTGACAGCCTATTTTCCTCCACTCTCAACACACACTGACTGAACGGCGAGGGTTCTCCTGCAAACAAACCCTCCTGTGACAACCAATCAGCCAAAACATTATCAGTGCCCTTAGCATGCCACACATCCAACTTGTGTCCCGGCAGCAAAACAACACCTGGCACTGATAAACTGCCCAGTTCATCACAAGACTGGCATTTCTCTTCGCTCTTTCCGGCAACGGGGCCTGCCAATAACCTTTCACTAGTTCTACCTTCGTGATAGGCGATGCAGCCCCGAGGCGGTCTATGGTGTCGTCAACTCTCGATAAGGTATAGGCGTCTGTCAGGGATAATGCACACACACTCTCGCAATCAACACACTCACTGATCTTGCCACTTAACACCGGTTGCAAAGTTACAGGCAACGACCACTCACGACATTCCTTATCCCTCAGACCCTTCGTCAACACGTAATCCAGCTCTGCTTGCACCACAGGCTGTCGAGCAGGATTTATACGGTAGGGAATTAAATTGAGCCTTGCACTATCTCCAGCCTGCATGTCGGATTCTACCCCATACATCAGGCCTGGAGAAGCAACAAACATGCGGATGCACTGCCACAGCCTAGTAAACAACTTATCTCGCAGAATAACAATCCTAGTGCCCTTCCACAACCCAGCCGAGACCGTAGCTTCTAACCTGTAGTCTCCCTCCTTCTCCACCTTCGTCCCTAGAACAGCCAGGTCATGAGAGGGACAATCAGTACCACCTGTGCAGTCACTCCCATAGCTCATTATTGCTAAGGCTTCCCCGCCGATACCGTACATGCGCACCCCCGCATTCCTTGTGATGACATCTGCCTGCGCAGCATCACCGCTTTTAGCGACATGGCCAGATACAGTCGGTCTATGGTAGGGCTGTTGCATTAGACTAGAGCAGCATTGGGAGGCTATGCGACGACCGGGCACAGCCACTCCACAGCCAACCTCACCAATCTGCTCAATGTCCTCCTTTTGACCACCACCCTTGGCAACCATGGGTCGACCCTGACCTGGCAACCATGCCAAAGCCTCGTCGCCCACCTTGAACCACCGAAACAACGAGGCTAACGGTCTGTTAAAATTCACGTGACCTGCCCGCGGAACATCTTGCACCGCCCGAGTTGTGAGACTCAGGGGCTCAGCACGACCAGTGGGGTATGAACCGAGCTGGTGCTGGAGCGCTGCACACTGCTGCTCAGGCAGGTGCTCTAGCGCTTCCACAGCCACCAGACTCGTGTCCCCCTCCCACTGCTCCGCCGAGAAATGACAATCCCTACTCTCCTCCACCTGTGCCCTACTGCCCCCCTCTCCTTCTCCACCTTGGCCGCGGCAGACCAACGCAGGGACAGTAGGCTGCTCAGGTGGTTGCCTCACAAACTCCTCCAACAGGTTCACATGACATGTTTCCCCATCCTCGTGTTTGATCTCGACAGCACCATTACCACACTTCTGAACTTCCGGATCCTCCAACTGCAGTTTACAAATATCTGAGGGAACCAACCTGTCTAGATGCTTCCGAAGCAACACAAGTCCTCCCCCAATATCAAACTGAGCAACCCTTTTTTCTCTCCGTGTGTAACGTTGCTGCCTCAGAGTCTCTTCCTGCCCTACCTCCTCACTAGCTGTGACAGGTCCTGTGGCCTCTCCAGACTCTAACATAGGTGCCAATAATGAGTCACCAAGAAACACTGCCGGCTCAAAACTCTCCAATTGACCAACACTTCCCGTTTTCTTGTGACCTTTCCTCCGCGGTTTGATAGACTGAGGTGGTGGCTGCAAGGCTCCGGATGTCTGAGAACGCGTCACAACACACGCCATGGTTTGTATGCTACACTTCTCATCCCGCTCCTGTTCCTCCCTACTAACGTCGGGCGCCTTCTCGGCAACGACCAAGGGTGAAACCTTAGGAGCAGGCACCGCAAAGTCGTTGCCGAGGAGGAGGTCGACGCCCCCAACAGGCAAGTTCTCTACGATTCCGACATCCAGCTCCTTCGCCACACCACCCACCTCCAGCTCCATCCGCACCAGCAGGTAGGACTTCGTAGCATTGATCCCCTGAACTACCACCACCCGAGCAGCGTTAATCGGCCTACCAGTAAAGTTCTTTAACAAGGTCTGAGAAGCCCCAGTATCACGCAATAGCTTAACTCCTCGCCTTTCGCCAGCCCACCTCACAAAACCATGCCCTCTATGACCCCCAAAGACGTCGCGGACAGGGTTCGAGCCTTCCGGACTCTTGAACACAGGCTGTGTCCCAACCTCTGACGAACTACCCTTGGCAAACTCAGAAGATATAGGCGACACCCCTATGCTGCGGGCCAATGACACAACCTTGTTTGGTGGCTTGTTCGGACAAGCATTTGCAAAGTGACCCTCCTTGTGACATGCAAAGCACTCTTTACTCTTTGGATTCCCTTGGGAGTGGGAGGTACCATTAGACTTCTTATACGGGACGGTATTTGGTTTATGTTCAGTTTTATTGTCAGTGCTACCTGGTTTTGGGTATTTATGTGTATCAAAATTCTTGGGAGGGGGAGGGGTACGATCCTTTTCACCCGACTCACTCCTAGCTGCTGCTTCGCACCCTCGAATTAATGACAGTCGGAGGTCAGCCATTTCTGCTGCCTCCTGGAGAGTTCTAGGATTTTTTTCCTTTATATTTAATGTTAAGTCCCCGCCTGTGCACTTAAAGAACTGCTCCAAGAGAACCAACTCCCTCAACTCCTCAAAAGTAGCTGCCCTCTCAGAACGCAGCCAATGTCGTAGTGCATCAGACAAGTCCCGGGCGTGTTCTAGGAAGGTACTATCCTTGCCCTTAGTAACACCCCGAAACTTCAAGCGGTAAGTTTCTGGTTGTAACTCATAGGCCCGTAGCACAGCCTTCTTTAGCTCATCATAAACTACACAGGACTCTAAAGGTAGTGCATCATACGCTTTTAGCCCCTTTCCTAGGAGTCTTCATGAAACTAATGCTGCCCACTTTTCCTGAGGCCACTGGTGTTCCTGACACTTCTTCTCAAATCGCATAAAAAACTCAGTCACACATGATTCATCGAACACAGGAACTAGTTTAAGCAGGTGCGACAATGATTGGTCCCGATGTCTGTAACCTCCCCCAATATTTCGCCCTGTTACCTCCACTCGAGATCTCTCCAGCTCCCTGTCAGCCCGATACCTAGTAGACTCTGCCTGCAGTTCAGCCTCTCGTATAGCTGTTCTCTCTGCAGCCTCAGCCTGTATTTCGGTATCCTCAACATGAGCTCTAGCAACCTCAGCCTGAACTCTAGCAACCTCAGCCTGCACACTAACCTGTCTTTCGGCGGCCTCAACCTTGGCCATCTCAAGCCGAAACAACAAATCTGGAGTCAACCCTTGAGGAGGGGAAGATGCATTTAATGGGGAGGGTCCCTGTGATTGAATTCCACGCTGCCATTGACCATCAACTTGGGGGTATGTACTAAATTCAGGCACCCTGACGTTTGATATGGGGGTAGAGTGGAGGGGGGGCTGGGGACCGGGGCCCCCAGTCGCCTCTCCACCCAGGTCTCTCCCTTCTAAACCCAATATCAAAGTCCTCAGCTGATCTTTCCTCATGCCACTTAAACCCTGGTGACCCTGAAGACCTGCCACACACTTTAAGCCATACTTATTCAGCTTCAACACCCTGGCAGCGGTAAGGGGCACCTCTAAAAATCTTCTAGCACCCTCCTCGCTATCGACTAGCCACTCCACAGGTCTTTCTCCCTCCGAGCCCGTATCGTGACCTGACCCACCACTGTGTTCTGATGTATTAGACATGTTTGTGCACTGCAGTAATTATCACGGTTATAGAATGTGCCTTATCTCCTATGCAAGTATGTATATACTAATGTTATTTAAAGTCTTTAATGTGTTATAATATATTGGTTGCTCCAAAAACAAACTATGTCCACTGTATTCCTCTAATCATAAGGAATCTCAAAACAAATGACCACTATATTCCTCTGTTCAGTAAATCCTATGCAAGGTCGCCATTTGTTACGTCCTGGGATATATAAACACTGGGCTCTTTCTATTGGACTAGGTATGCGGCAACAAGCAACAACGGAAAACGCTAGATCCAACCCTTATCTATAAACCCAGGCAACAAACCACCCTAAACCGTCAAGAGTCCTGCCTGGACAACAAAGTATCCTATGACTCGGTTACAGGGTGCACGCACTATAGACTGCTGATAGTCAAGCAGGCTATACAAAAGATCACACAATTAAGTTGACTTAAAGCTTCAAGGAAAAGATAGATAACGGAATTAAATTGCAGAAACAATTTAATAACAAACTAGAAGAAAGTACATTTAACGTTACGTTAATTAATACAACTAATCACCCCAGCGTGAAAGAAGGTGAAAGCAAACAGTCCTCAAAACATCGTACAGGTAGACAAGATGCAGGTTTCTAAACTGCATGCGGCTACTGTAGGATCTGATGCTTAGCAAAGAAAGTAAGTTACGGATTTAGAGAACTCTTAACTAATAAGCAGGAATAAATACTAGTGATAGGACCTACAGTGTATGATGGCATAGTTATAATTAAATAAAGGCAGCAACTCGCAACATAACCACATACAGGTGTGCTTCTCACTCTTAGTCAGGCAAGCCTGCTCGAACAGAGTCTCTAAGCCACACCCTGACTCACAATGCTCACAACAACGGTAAACTGTGGCACAATAACAAGCATACAGAAATAATAAACCCCAGCTGTTAATCTGCCAGGTGGCAGAGGTCTAGCCGGAAGGATATATGCTTCGGATACCCGGGCTGAGCCACCTGCTCTAGCCTAGGGACGTTCCCAAGTCTGTGCGCCAAATTACTCTAATTGAAAGGGTGCTCTCTTGAGAGACTCAGATCCCAAGTATCTGACTCTCTCCTGGCGACCCTAAAACAAACGCAAGACGTGCTAACGCAGTGCTGAGTGGACTAGGCAAGGGCCCTCACACAACACAACACTAGACACACAGGCACACAGACAAGAAAATGCCCCCAGACTCCCACGGGTATCCTAGTAAAGTCGTGCAGGTCCACAGGACTCGCACCAGCAGACTTTACTTAAAGGATCGCAAAAAGCCTCCCCTCCGGTCTAGCCCCTGCTCACCTGCCACAAGAACACACTAGCAAGCATGAAACCACCAAATATGAGACAACAAAAAAGCTTCCTAGGTCTCATTAACAATTACATCTCTGCATAAGGCCCAAAATCCTATCTAGTTATCTGAGAGCTCGTCGTTAATACAATGATAGATATAAGGTCTATCAAGGGGATGGGGTAATTAAATAGACTGGTGAAGTAGTGGAAAGAAGGTATACAAAGTAAGAGAGAAAGTTTCTAAGTGGGGTTTGAGAGGGATAGATATCAAGGGGGTCCGAAGGGTACGACAGTGAGGTGAGCTCTGAGGAGAATAGCTCCTCTGGACCCCTCCAGGATCCCACACAAAGGCACGGTGGTCAGCCAATCACAGGCCGCTACGTCACCCAGCAGCAGGCCTGTAGAAGGCGCCAGGAACCACCAGCCAATCAAAACCGAGAGAAAAGACCACGCGGGCGAACAACTCCTCCGGGAGGGAGGAGGGAGGAGGAGGAAAAGCAACACTCACCTCCCCCACCCTGCTCGCTCGCTCTCTCTCTCTCCTTCACTACAATGCATCTTATGTATTATAATGAAACAATCAACTATCGAGAATAAAATATACTAAGATGTGTTGGTTAAGAATAAGGGCAGCTTCAAGCTGTGAAACAACATAAGAATATCCCAGACATTAGTTACATTGTCGTAGGCTATATACTAAGGAAAAGCCGGCCGGCCGGCTGCCGCCAGCCGGTTTCTATACGGGCTGGGCAGCCGACACTCGCGCATGCCCGCACGTGGCTACTATGCAGGAGCGTCACATAAGAAAAAAGGAGTCTGCAGAGAGTCCTCACACATCATCAGTGTGCAGTAATCCCTCACCTCGACCCCACACACCTCAACCACCTTGATCTCCCATACGCTCCCCACCACCACCACCACCCCGCTCTCCACCTCCAACATCTTTACTACCTGGCTCTCCACCCCGCACACCACCACAACCTTGTGCAACCTACCAGCGGACCTCACCACAATCTAAATCATCACCGGCCAGACCAAGTGACGTGACCACTACCGGACGGAAACCGGACCAGATGAGGGAACCACGGGCGTCACCAACTCGGCAAGGTGATAGTGAGGGGGTTGAGGTGACTGCCCTACCTCAACACTCCCTGACTCCACCACCGAGGAATGCAAGCCAGCGGCACAGGAGGCAAACTCATTTTTATAATTTAATCCAATTAGTTGATTATGTTCCAATTTTAATAATTCACACTAACACTTCAATGTTACCAACATGAATTACCTCCTAGGATACCCTTCCATTCACAAATTTAGATAATAGAGTTTTTATTGTTATTAAATGCAAGTATATATGACACGCAAAGAGAAACTTTACCAATAAATATCCTTAACGAATTATATTTTAATACACTTGATTTTGATGATGACCTTCACATTGGTGAAAGTGATCCAAACAATTTTATAGTAAAGCACTTAGGATATCCAAATCCTACCTCTGAGTAGTTTTGCTCTGAGTCTGTGAATAATAACTTGCATGATTTACCAGATAGTACCTTTTCAATATTATGTCACAACATCTGCAGTGCAACACAACATAATGATGAATTGATTGATCAGTGCATATACCCATTGGAACATTCTTTTGAAGTTAATGGGTTCTGTGAAACCAAATTTACAACCGACATTGAACACTTTACAATATACCTAATTATACACTTCATATTTTAATAGTTTTTCTCGAAATAGTGGTAGTGTTGCATTATACTTACGAAAAGAACATAGTAGCTTCATACATAATTATTTAACTTTAACCAGAGCTGGGCACCACAAACAAAAAGTCAAGTCAGCAAACACAAATCAGCAAACCCAGAACATAACTTCAGCAAACACAAATGTTCAAACCTTGTGAAATTTCTAGTCCTCAAATGCAAATATGCAAACGCAAACAGTTTTTTATTAATTTTAAATTTAAACTACAGAATCAAGGGTAAATCAATAAATTCAATCTCTAATGTCAATAAATATATATATTTACTTAAATATAATGTTGCCCAACTTCCATGGACCTCAAGGATATACATACAGGCTTTTAACCCTCCTGGCCCGGGTGTCATTTTAAAATGACACCACGAAATAAGGGCCGGTGCCCGGGTGTCATTTTAAAATCCGTAAGCTTGAAAGCCTATTCAGCTTGGTCTGAACGCCGTGCGTCCGACGCATGTAAACAAAGCCGATCATTACGTCACCGCACCTCCGAAAACAAGAAAGAGAAGACTCGTTTGTTATTGTATGTCTGTATGTCGTTGTTTCAGTAGTGAAAAGATCGTCGTATTGCTAACATCGCCTGAAAGTGCTCTCCACTGAAATCGTCATCACAACTGAACCAGTTGACATAGAGAGCTCTACTCAACGCCATTCTATAGATTGGAAACCTCACTACATTTATAGATGCGTGGGAAATTTCTAGCAGTTAAACTAAACAAAAATACGGTAGCCTAGGCCTAGACGTTTTTCGGCCAGATCGCCCGGGTAGCCCACACTGTCATTGTGAGAGCCTGCCCGGGCCAAGAGGGTTAACCCGGGAACTGCAGGGAGACTCTTAAGAGTTCCCCCGGCGGACTGCGGGGAGACTCTTATGAGTGAGTGAGAACAAAAAATCAACTGTTGACATCGAAAAAAAAACAAAAAACAAAAAAAAAAAATTTATTTTGATTTTTTTTGGCCCCTGGGCCATGCAAAATCTCAGTCCTCTACCTCCCCTCCTTCCCCACTTTCCTCCTCTCCTTCAGTTATCACCTATTTTCCCTGTTATTCCCTTATTCTGAGATATATTTTCGTGCTAACATTAGCGAGTTGCAAGCAGGATGTTGTCATCACTGATGGCAAGCGAGTGCAAGAGAAAGAGAGAGAGTATCGATCGACTGTGTCTCAGTGGCCTTGGGGGAAATTGGCGGGAAAGCAGCTTGCCTCACCCATACATTATACAACTCGCGGGCTATATCTCCGATTTTGACCATCCAAACGCTGTTTTCACTCGTTTTTTTGTTGTTTCAGGTTAATACCTTTATAATCAACCCATAATAGGCGCATATGGATAAGTATTAATGCTATTAATGGCACAATGAATATTTTAGTGACGGAAACACCTCAAATACGTCAGCACAGGGGGACGTTTCCAATTACCCCCATGCGCACTTCAGAGGTTAAAGCCTGGAAATTGCTGTAAATTGCCAAAACATTCCAGAACGTCACCCGCAGTGAAAGGGTTAATATATATAGCATAGGCCACTTAGTTTGTCCACATGGGCAGTAAAACGTTGGGGCAACTTGTTTATGGGGAGATTGCTTCAGTAATAATCAGTATTCGCAATTCCGCACCATTCAGGAGGAGGTACGCCGAATCACAGAGGTGCAAGGAGGCGATTCATTCGTGGTCCCCCCCTTTGGGAATGGCAATAGGCTATATATGCCTAGATAGGTCTACTTTAGGTTAGATTAAGTAATTTAATAGAAAGTAGCCTAGGCCTATTAATTTTAATGCTCAGAATAAAGGCCTAGCTTCAGATCAAAATTTAATAAAATTTGATTGTAGGCTAAATTTAGTCGAGGCCTATATGATACTTTCAAAATTAACACTTTCTACTTGACACTAATAAAATGAGTGTGATTATAGGACTAGGCCTATACATAGAAGTTAGAGCCTGCAATATTTAACCTAGGCCTACATGCTTTGAGGCATTTTGATGGAATTAGTGATTGACTGATTATAGCCTAGAGCCCTAGACCTAGGCCTAGGCTAGCCTATCCTATATATATAGAAGTTAGAACATGCAATATTATTTAGCCTACATGCTTTGAGGCATTTTGATGGGATAAGGGTAGCCTAGGCCTAGCCTAATAAAATTACTTATATTAGTAATTAGCCTATAGGCCTAGGCTATATATAGAAGTTAGAACATGCAATATTTAGCCTACATGCTTTGAGGCATTTTGATGGGATTAGTGATTATAGACCTAGGCCTACATGCTTTGAGGCATTTTGATGGGATTAGGGTAGCCTAATAACATTAGTTTAGGTTAAACCATTAACAGGCTATCAATCAAATTAACGATAGCCTAACTTTATAATCTTAAATTTTAAAGTTGCAGTTGGGATGTGTGTACATGCTTAGATTGATATGCAGGATTCGAAGTTGCATAATAAATCGTAAGCAGTGTCCACCAACCTTTAACTGTCTTCGTGGTGCGATGTATAAGGTGTTGATTTTCGGTGTGAACATCCTGGGTTCGAATCCACGGACTGCCACATGTGTTTGTAAATTTCATTAATCGATTTTAGGAGTATGGTTGATTGTTGGAAGGAACATAATAATTGATATTGGTTCAGGAGTAATTTATCGAGAGGACTTCTCTAAGTGGTTAAGGCCCCATTAATTGTTCTTTCCATTCACATATGCATAGCCTACGTGAGTTGCAGTTGGGATGTGTGTACATGCTTAGATTGATATTCAGGATTCGAAGTTGCATAATAAATCGTAGGCAGTGTCCACCAACCTTTAACTGTCTTCGCGGTGCGATGTATAAGGTGTTGATTTTCGGTGTGAGCATCCTGGGTTCGAATCCACGGACTGCCACATGTGTTTGTAAATTTCATTAATCGATTTTAGGAGTATGGTTGGTTGTTGGAAGGAACATAATAATTGATATTGGTTCAGGAGTAATTTATCGAGAGGACTTCCCTAAGTGGTTAAGGCCCCATTAATTGCTCTTTCCATTCACATATGCATAGCCTACGTGAGTTGCAGTTGGGATGTGTGTACATGCTTAGATTGATATGCAGGATTCGAAGTTGCATAATAAATCGTAGGCAGTGTCCACCAACCTGTAACTGTCTTCGTGGTGCGATGTATAAGGTGTTGATTTTCGGTGTGAGCATCCTGGGTTCGAATCCACGGACTGCCACATGTGTTTGTAAATTTCATTAATCGATTTAAAGAGTATGGTTGGTTGTTGGAAGGAACATAATAATTGATATTGGTTCAGGAGTAATTTATCGAGAGAACTTCCCTAAATGGTTAAGGCCCCCTTAATTGCACTTTCCTTTCACATATGCATAGCCTACGTGAGTTGCAGTTGGGATGTGTGTACATGCTTAGATTGATATGCAGGATTCGAAGTTGCATAATAAATCGTAGGCAGTGTCCACCAACCTTTAACTATCTTCGTGGTGCGATGTATAAGGTGTTGATTTTCGGTGTGAGCATCCTGGGTTCGAATCCACGGACTGCCACATGTGTTTGTAAATGTCATTAATCGATTTTAGGAGTATGGTTGGTTGTTGGAAGGAACATAATAATTGATATTGGTTCAGGAGTAATTTATCGAGAGGACTTCCCTAAGTGGTTAAGGCCCCATTAATTGCTCTTTCCATTCACATATGCATAGCCTACGTGAGTTGCAGTAGGGATGTGTGTACATGCTTAGATTGATATGCAGGATTCGAAGTTGCATAATAAATCGTAGGCAGTGTCCACCAACCTTTAACTGTCTTCGTGGTGCGATGTATAAGGTGTTGATTTTCGGTGTGAGCATCCTGGGTTCGAATCCACGGACTGCCACATGTGTTTGTAAATTTCATTAATCGATTTTAGGAGTATGGTTGGTTGTTGGAAGGAACATAATAATTGATATTGGTTCAGGAGTAATTTATCGAGAGGACTGCCCTAAGTGGTTAAGGCCCCATTAATTGCTCTTTCCATTCACATATGCATAGCCTACGTGAGTTGCAGTTGTGATGTGTGTACATGCTTAGATTGATATGCAGGATTCGAAGTTGCATAATAAATCGTAGGCAGTGTCCACCAACCTTTAACTGTCTTCGTGGTGCGATGTATAAGGTGTTGATTTTCGGTGTGAGCATCCTGGGTTCGAATCCACGGACTGCCACATGTGTTTGTAAATTTCATTAATCGATTTTAGGAGTATGGTTGGTTGTTGGAAGGAACATAATAATTGATATTGGTTCAGGAGTAATTTATCGAGAGGACTTCCCTAAGTGGTTAAGGCCCCATTAATTGCTCTTTCCATTCACATATGCATAGCCTACGTGAGTTGCAGTTGGGATGTGTGTACATGCTTAGATTGATATGCAGGATTCGAAGTTGCATAATAAATCATAGGCAGTGTCCACCAACCTTTAACTGTCTTCGTGGTGCGATGTATAAGGTGTTGATTTTCGGTGTGAGCATCCTGGGTTCGAATCCACGGACTGCCACATTTGTTTGTAAATTTTATTAATCGATTTTAGGAGTATGGTTGGTTGTTGGAAGGAACATAATAATTGATATTGGTTCAGGAGTAATTTATCGAGAGGACTTCCCTAAGTGGTTAAGGCCCCATTAATTGCTCTTTCCATTCACATATGCATAGCCTACGTGAGTTGCAGTTGGGATGTGTGTATATGCTTAGATTGATATGCAGGATTCGAAGTTGCATAATAAATCGTAGGCAGTGTCCACCAACCTTTAACTGTCTTCGTGGTGCGATGTATAAGGTGTTGATTTTCGGTGTGAGCATCCTGGGTTCGAATCCACGGACTGCCACATGTGTTTGTAAATTTCATTAATCGATTTTAGGAGTATGGTTGGTTGTTGGAAGGAACATAATAATTGATATTGGTTCAGGAGTAATTTATCGAGAGGACTTCTCTATGTGGTTAAGGCCCCATTAATTGCTCTTTCCATTCACATATGCATAGCCTACGTGAGTTGCAGTTGGGATGTGTGTACATGCTTAGATTGATATGCAGGATTCGAAGTTGCATAATAAATCGTAGGCAGTGTCCACCAACCTTTAACTGTCTTCGTGGTGCGATGTATAAGGTGTTGATTTTCGGTGTGAGCATCCTGGGTTCGAATCCACGGACTGCCACATGTGTTTGTAAATGTCATTAATCGATTTTAGGAGTATGGTTGGTTGTGGGAAGGAACATAATAATTAGGCTAGATTATAAAGTTATACTAGGTAAAATTAATCACTTCGACTTTACTCACGTGCTGGTAATGGCTCTTAATGGTGGGTTCACACATTCACGTATATTGCTCCCGTCAGCTCCCGTCTGTTGTAAACGAAGGTATATTGGTAGTTGGCAACCGATTACGTAAAACGTAATGGCATAATACGCAAAACTTTAATGAAATTACGGCCAGTCGGGGGGGTACTCTCGCATGGCGCGAGTAGAAACGAGTAGCCCACGTGGGTCGGGAATGTTGTGGGTGCGGCCAAGGCCGCGCGGTTGCTGATTCGAGTCGAATCAGGAACGTGGATCGCCCTCACGTATGTCAAAAGACGGGGAAACTTACGACCGACCAGGCCACCACGGTCGTCTGACCAGAGCATCCTCGTCGGACGTAGCAGCTACCACGTGAGACGAGAGCTGCTCTCGTCCATCGTAGAAAGTTCTCGTCGAACGTGGAAGTATGCGTGCGTTTGGCAACGCCGCCGCTCTGCGTGTTGCCGGGAAGACGCGGCAATGTCGTACGGGGGGGGTATATAGGGACAGCGTGAGTGACTGTCGTCATACCTCACACCACACCACGACGACCAACACCATCCCTGCTACTCTGCCACCCTGCCACCCTGCATGCCACCCTGCCACCCTGCATGCCACCCTGCCCGCCACCCTGCCACCCTGCATGCCACCCTGCCACCCTGCATGCCACCCTGCCACCCTGCATGCCACCCTGCCCGCCACCCTGCCCGCCACCCTGCCTGCCACCCTGCCACCCTGCCACCCTCTGCACGCTGCCCTGTCCTGCCCTGCCCTGTCACCATGGCTACCAATGCTACCAAGAGAAGTATGAAGACGTCTTCAATCTCACCACCTGGCCCCACGCCTGCAACCTCGCCTGTTCCCTTGACCTCTCCAACCTCGCCTGTCCCCTCGACCTCTGCAACCTCACCGCCTGTCCCCTCGACCTCTGCAACCTCGCCGATTAACACCTCTGACGGTGAAGTGTTAATGAATATAGCCGACGATGATGGAGAGGTGTTGGACGTCGACGAAAGTGAGGAAAACCTCGACGAAGTTGACCAGGAACAGGGACAGGATCCGCCAACAGCAACACAACCCAAAAAACGCCGCCGGAAGAGCACCAACATTATCCTGACGGAGGCGCAGGAGCGTATGTTGGGAGACTGGCTGGAGCAGGATGTGCCTTATCTGTATGATAAGGGTGATAACCGCCACAAAGAGAAGGAGCACATCGACCATGTTTGGGCGGAGAAGGCAGCCAGTCTGGACCCCCCCATCACCGCCTCGGAGTTATTAACCTGGTTCACCTCTCTCCGCTCCAAGTTTGGCAGGCTGACCAAGGACAAGAGTGGTGAGGGGGCCAAGAGGTTGACTGAGAGGGAGAAGTGGATACTGACCATGTTCCACTTCCTGAAGCCCCACATCGTGCGACAGAAGAAGCCCAGGAATCTGGGTATGCCTCAGGTACGTTTATATTTGCTTGTTTCCCAACACTTTCACTATTAATTCGTCAACAACATCAATAATTTCCTGGCGAGCGATAGCAAGCCAAAAGTTTTTGCGTCCTCAGGACACGATTTATTTTTGTCTGAAATATTTTGCTTATTATGGTGCCTTGATTTTTGTACAATTATCTTGTTAACTTAATTCTATAATTACCTTAAATTTTTGTTAATGAAACACATAATAACACAAAGAATTTTATTAATTTCATTTAAAGGTTACAAAGATGAATGGTTATGTTGATTGTGATTTAACAGTTCATAAATAATTAACATGTTACTAATTATACATTCATGTCTCAACAGTCTGCTGCCCAAGCTGCCGAAACTTCTCCTGTGTGTGGACCTCTGCCTGATGACCCCGCCCCAGCAGACGCCGATGAGGAAGACCAAGCAGCCGGCAGTCAGGAGAACACCACCCCAGCCATCTCCATGCCTCCGCGGAGGACGAAGCAGGGGAAGCCTCCTGGTGCTGTTCCTGCAGCCCACGGATCCGGAACCCTGGAGCAAGTGAGTAGAGGAAATATTAGTTTCATAATAGCAACAATAACTTTCAACATATTGTCTTCCCAGATTACCACATATTTTTGTGTAATAATGTGTCTTGTGTTGTGTAACGTGTTAGTCTTATATTTTTCCATAATGGAAACAATAATTTTGAAGAATTTAGGCTTCCCAGAATACCACATAATTTTATTTTTTAACATTAATAATTGGGTCATTATTGACATAGTTTATGTTTCGTGTGTTGTGTAACGTGTAAATATTCTCTTTTTCCATAATGGAAACAATAACTTTGAAGATTTTAGGCTTCCCCGAATACCACATAATTTCATTTGTTAACGTTCATAATTGGTTATTTATTGAAATATGTTATGTTTCGTGTGTTTAATGTTCTCTTGTACCTTGTTCCCTTACCAGGTCCTTGCCACTGCGGAGCAGGTGCGGCAGAACCTGGCTGGGGTGGCTGGTTTGGTGGAGGACCCCGAACTCCAGTATTGGCGCGCCTCCATGGATGTCTCGGCAAAGGACTGTGTGGGGCTGCCGCCAAAGTTTAAAAATCCCTTTAAGAGTGAGCTCATGGCAGCCCTCCACAGGTTCAAGACTGCCTTTGAGGAGGGAGTCACCACTGTTGGTCCGGACCTCATGCTGCATGCCATAAGAAATTATGGCATTCCGGCGCCACAACCTCAACCTCAACCACCTCAACCTCAACCAACCGCTACTGTCATGTACCAGGGGAATCCTACAATAACACTGCCTCAATCAGTGTTGCCAAAGCCTGCTCCTACGTACGTGCTACCTCCACATCAGCTTGCAGCACTGCAATCGTTAATTATGCGGCCGCCCCAGTCGGCAACACCCCTGCCACATTCCACCCACCCACTACCTCAACACCAACGCACTTAGACCTCTCGCAGTTGAGCTCCCAGTTTGGGCTTGGGAACACAAGCTTCAACTTTGAAAATTATCTGTCTGCATCCTCACCTGCACCTTCGAACCCAGCTACGCCGGCACCAAATATTGATCCCGAACAGACCCTGGAGACCCCCAAGAAACAACCCAGCCTGGAGACCAAAAAAATGCCATAACTTTATGAGATATTTTCTAATGAAAGATGTATTAAAAATAAAAAATCCAAATAGTGATGACGTGTGTGTTTATAATTCCAATTTTTTAGCTAAAGTATTTATTAATAAGATGACAAATGAAATATATCCTGAAGGTAATAAACAAGAAAAGACTAATTTAAAAAATAATTACTGATAATATGGTTAATAATAAATATAAAAAATCATGGAAAATATAAAAAAAAAAAACAGTACAAAACAAATGAAGCATTGAAACAATTAACAACGTGATTGAAATATAACACTAAAAGATAAAGAGAAAGTAAGCAGGGAACTATTAAAGTACTTAAAGGAAAATTGAAAATATACAATACAAAATATATGGGAAAGCCTACAAACTTTACAAAACATCAAAAGTAAATTATAAAAGTACAATACTTACTAAACTGGCAAAAAATATATAACTAAATTTTAAGATGAAACTGAAATATACAGAAAAATAACCAATAAAAAGGGGAAAACCTCACTCACCTAAATACGGTCATCTGCCAACCCACAGATCCTTGAGGGGAAGAGAAGTATGTCTTGAGGTAGTCCCGTTGCTCCTTGGCAAGCCTGGTTGCAGTGTTGCGGGACCCAGGGGGCATGTTTCTTCCTACAGGTGGGTCAGTCCTCCAGAGGCCAGGTATGAGTTCATGGGTGTCTGGGTCCTCTTGATCTACCTCTGCTCGGGGTGGGTTTCGTCCTCGTAGGATGTTGTGCAGAATGCATGAGGCCAACACAACAACCTCTGCACGCTCAGGTTTCATAGATATTGGAGTGTGCAAAACTCGGAAGCGGTTAGCAAGAATGCCAAAGGCGTTCTCTACCACCCGGCGGCCCCTGCTGAGTCTGTAGTTGTAGATCCGTTCAGGTTTCGAGAGGAATCGTTGGGGGTAGGGCTTCATCATGTAAGGGCGCAGAGGGAATGCATCATCCCCTACTAAGAAGTAGTCCGTTTGTGGTCCATTTTGATCGGTAGAGATGACCTCGGGGGGGGGGCAGTTTGGCAGTCTGTGTTTCAAGCAACTTACACAGAGGGGTTTGTGCAAAGCCACCACCATCAGACTCTGATCCTATGGCCCCAACATCGACGTAGATGAATTTGTAGTTTGAGTCAACAATTGCCAACAGGACAATGGAAAAAAAACTTCTTGTAGTTGAAGTAATATGTGCCACCGAAGGAGGGGTTGCGGATCCGTATGTGTTTGCCATCAATGGCTCCCACACAATGCGGCAGGTTCCATCGTTCCTCAAAGCCGCTGGCAACCTCCTTCCATTCATCAGGCGTTTGTGGCGTTTTGAGCTCCTGATCTCCGTAGACAGAGATGATGGCCTGGCATGTGTCTGGAACAATTTGGCTGATGGTGTTGTGGGCAACACGAAAGTTGTATTGCAGGCTCTTATACGAATCACCCGTAGCGAGGAAACGTAGGGTGATGGCCACCCGCAGCCCAGGAGGAATGGGTTTCCGCCAGAACGTAGGTTTCCTCTGAATGATGGGCGTGACACGTTCCACAATCTCATCAAATAGTTGTTTGTCTACCCGGGTGAAGTTCTTGTACAGTAGTGGACATTCTCTGGCCAACTCTTGCATGAGGTTCTCATAATGGCCATGTTCAGGCCTCCGTTGTAGATATGGCCACACCCACACTTTCCTCTTGGTCCTTTCCTTCTTCTTCTCTTCTTCCTCTTGATGGATGGAGTTTGCTATTGCAAGTAATTTTAAGACATCTATGTAGGCAATGATGCATTGTATGAGCCGCGTGTTATGCCTAATCTCCGGTTTGATTAAGGAGTTCACATATTTGAACTCCTCCAGGATGAATTCCGTGATGTTGTCCATGGTGCAGAGGAATGAGTGGGAATGGGAAAGGTGTGGCCATTCATGCCCTTTTGTACTTCCCAGATAGCAACCCCGACAGACGTGGTTGACAAAGACTGTCTTTGTCTGTGTTTGGTCAGACGGGGTGTGCCTACGATTGGCCGGAACCGGTCCAGGTACGACCTAACAAATCCCAAGACGTGCGGCCTCAGCTACGCCGGTCTTGTGGGGGTGTGGCATGGGCGTGGCCTGTTTTTCCGCAAATCGGGCAGCCCATGAGGTCGAACGGGGCTATGCCTACGCACGTCGCAAACACGTACGTAGTTCAATACGCCTCCATTGCGTCTGACGTAACACTGGCCCCGTTACGCTACGTCTGTCGGGAAGTGCAATAGACGTGGAAGAACGGGCGTTCAACGGCAAAAACTACTCGCGTCTTTGCGATACGCCGGACGGGAGCTGACGGGAGCAATATACGTGAATGTGTGAACCCACCATAAGGGTGTACGCACGCTGTACGTATTAAACGCCAATTTAGCCTTGCAGTTTTTGTAAGCGATGATGCCCCTGTAGATTATTCTGCCCTTCTCCAGAGACATCTTCTTGGTAATTACAGGCCCATAGAAGGTTTCTAGGTGGGGTCAGGGGTGGCTTAGGTCCTCGATTTCTGCATGCTCTGCAGCATCACTGTCGGATGATGGTGGTGAACTGCTCCCCATGCTGTTGGCAGCTGCGGTAGGGATGATGGTAGACTCCATGTTCACTTCAATAATCCGAAAATATAAACAAAGTTGAAGTGATAGCAGGTTGGAACTCTTGGACTGCTGTGTGTTGTAGGTGTTAGCTCGACGCTTGCTACTAAGTAAGTGAACAAACGTGAAGAGCCGATGTATAGGCCTAGATTCCAGAACACAGGTAGTTGGCTTGGTCACGTGACTTTTTTTGGCGGGAGCTGGGAACGGCCCAGGGCTGGCTGGCAGCTGGAATTTTTATTTTGCGGCCTCGAGGTTTGCAACATGGAGGTACTGTCCAGAGCTTCAAACCCGCAAATAGGCAGCCATTTTGGCGCCAACGCTAATGCGCCAACAAAATGACACTTCCGCCATGGCGGAATTGGCTATTTGCGAAATTGTTGGCTAAAGGAAAAGGACATATCAGGTCCATATAACAGGGGCATAGGGCCCTTCTTAAAAGGAAGTGAACGATCAAGGGGAGGTGGAATAAGATCCAAGAACAACTTCAGATTGGAAGGTAAAATTGCTGCAGCTCCCGAAGTGGTAGTCATTGGAGTGACTGTGAGAGGAGGAATGATAACATAAACTTGAGTCTGAACAGGCACCTGGCCTAGAGATTGCACTGCCGGGGCCACAGGTGCCATTAATTTAACCTGTCGCTCTCCCTTCACTTGTCTCATAAAGTCAAACCACTCCTGCAACTTCTCATTCGACACAAAAACTCCAATTTCCTGGTCTGACTGGGACGCAGACTGAGACATATCTGAGCCCTGCGTTCCGGAATGCCGAGAAGCTGGTCGCTGGCCAGGCGGCAACTCCTCGGTGTCTATTCCTTGTTGGCGTATGGTGAATCCCGGTGACCGGGCTTGGGGGGGCTGGTAAAGCCTCCAACCGAGACTCGCCAGCCCGGGCAGCAGTATCACATGTTTCTGTCTGTGTTAAGGGAACGCCGGGCTGAGATATATCACCCAGGTTTAGGTCTGGGATCTCATTGTCCATGGGTTCCTGGAACGAATCAAGCTGGTCAGAGGAGCACTCGTCCTCCTGACGGCTAGACACAACACTACTGCCACGCTCCGATCCTAATACCGGAATAGCTTTGGGTTCAGGCTGCACTCGGTGTGGGATCGTGAACCGGTGTGATTGGCCGGAGACATTACTTGCTGTGTCTCTAGGGGCCTCCTGTTGTGACGAAGAAGAAGTATGTTCAAGCTTAGGTGGCAGTAGCTGCGCCTTCTTCTTCGAGGAGGAGGATCTTTTGGAGTGCTTCCTTCTTTCCTTTCTATCATCGCCTGATGAGAGTGCGGCGGAAAAGTCAGAGCGGGGTCTCTTTGACTCCTGTTGAACAAGGGGCGAAGAGGACCTGGGAGCTGCGACGGGAGAGTGGGACCGATCTCGCCTAGAAGATGACGACGGCACTTCCGGCGGATTCTTGGTGGTCCGGGGTCGCTTGGTTTGGCGGGAGGGAGCATCGCGAGTATCTGCCGAAGCCGGCGGAGTAACTGTTTGCTTCACATTAGAACTACCGGAAACATAAGCGGAATGCTCTGGTTTAAGAAAATCGTCTAACAAAGGGTCATCCAACTGTAAAGATTTATGAGCAACTGTCTTACAGTATGTTACAAATACTGAATTAATGTGGAGCAAAATTGTCTTACACTGTCCATCAGAATGAGTGAGATAGGAATTACATAGCACAGAACACTTGGGGCATAATTTGGATAACCACCGGCCACGAGACCTGTCCAAAACAAGGCACACATTTAACGCACAAAAGATGACCAATGACCGCTAAATTCTTGCACCCCAAGGCGGAGCAAAACGCAAAGCTACTCTTATCCATGGCTCCCTCCCGCTGGGGAGATGCAGATCCTCCTAGGTGTCCAGACTGCGAACCTGAGGGTGAGAACATTTCAAGAATCAATGCTCATAAGGACACGCTAGGCTGGAAAAGCTAAAAATAAAATTATCTCCAACAATAAAGAGAAAAAAGACCTGAATAACACTATACAATCTTATTTCCCCTTCCGTTATACACATTCCAAAAAAATTTAACTGAGTATTGAGTAGCCTCCCATGTGCTACTGGTGTATATAACTTCTTACCTAAGTGGCCAACACGGACCTAATCCCATCTTATGAGTCTCTGTTAAGTTTGTGAGGCGGAAAAAATGTTTTAAGGGAGGCGGGTAGCCAGACTCTCACAAAAAGACATGTGTAGTAAAATGTCGGTCAACCGAAATTAAACTAGACGCCAGTAAGCAAAGCAGACAAAATCCAACCTATCCAGTGCCAAACAAGGATAATCTGAATTTTAACATAGCTCTAGATGTTTCCGGAAGTTTCCCGGTGGGGAAACCGCTTAAAACAACTAGAGGCACATTGACTAAGTCTCACTTTAACAAATCCCGCCTGTTCTGGGAGGTATGGCCCATACCGTACCTCCCAGAACAGATAACCCAACGTGCACATATTATGGCATAGTTAAACATTAATAATACACAATCAATTCAAGTGGGGAGATTGTAGGCACCAATCGATCAGGGCTAGACCCAGGTGAGGTTATAGGCATGTGATAAAGACTCGCTGGAACTCCTGTTTCATTTGCTTGGCCTCTCTTACTGATTTTCTTTGTGCCTCATTTACACTGAGAGCAATCCAGCTAGCTCTCACAAACACCTCCTCCTCCTCCTATCCACTTCACTACACTAAACATGCACACCACACTTCATTCCTGCACACCAAAATTAAAAAAAACAAAATTATGAATTCTTGCCCAGCCTCGGAGTCCCCAGGGGGGGGGGGGGGGGGGGACCATAAATGCCCCCACACCCGACCGACCATCCCCTGACGACCCTACAAAATTACCTGGACCTCGGCCTGTTACTCTTTCTATAAATTCTGCAACATTCGTGGACTTTCCTCTAACTTTCACTCTGTTGAACACCATCTCTCCTCCTACAAACCTGATCTTCTCTTCCTCACCGAAACTCAGGTGTCTGTAGTGTGACGCTTCTGCATAGTAGCCACGTGCGGGCATGCGCGCGCGTCGGCTGCCCACGCGTCGGCTGCCCAGCCGTTTAGAAACCGGCTGGTGGCAGCCGGCCGGCAGGCTTTTCCTTAGTATATATCCTACGACAACGTAACTAATGTCTGGGATATTCTTATGTTGTTTCACAGCTTGTAGCTGCCCTTATTCTTAACCAACGCATCTTAGTATATTTTATTCTCGATAGTTGATTATTTCATTATAATATATAAGATGTAAGTCTAGTGAGGGCGGGAGGAGACGAGCGGGAGAGAGAGACCGGCTTGGGACGTTGCTTCGCTTGCCAGCTTGGGACGAGCCTGAAGCGTTGCCATATGCATTTGATTGCAACGTTAGGCTTAGTTTCGACTCACGCACGGGGTAGAGGATTTTGACCAGGCAACAGTGTTGAGTGTTGCCAAGCCTGGGATGTATTTTGTATGCCTAGGGTGGGGTCCAGCCAGATTCAAGACTCAGAGCTCACCTCACTGTCGTACCCTTCGGACCCCCTTGATATCTATCCCTCTCAACCCCACTTAGAAACTTTCTCTCTTACTTTGTATACCTTCTTTCCACTACTTCACCAATCTATTTAATTATCCCATCCCCTTGATAGACCTTATATTTATTATTGTATTAACGACGAGCTCTCAGATAACTAGATAGGATTTTGGGCCTTATGCAGAGATGTAATTGTTAATGAGACCTAGGAAGCTTTTTTGTTGTCTCATATTTGGTGGTTTCATGCTTGCTAGTGTGTTCTTGCGTCAGGTTAGCAGGGGCTAGACCGGAGGGGAGGCTTTTTGCGATCCTTTAAGTAAAGTCTGCTGGTGCGAGTCCTGTGGACCCGCATGACTTTACTAGGATACTCGTGGGAGTCTGGGGGCATTTTCTTGTCTGTGTCCCTGTGTGTCTAGTGTTGTGTTGTGTGAGGGCCCTTGCCTAGTCCACTCAGCACTGCGCTAGCACGTCTTGCTTTTGTTTTAGGGTCGCCAGGAGAGAGTCAGATACTTGGGATCTGAGTCTCTCAAGAGAGCACCCTTTCAATTAGAGTAATTTGGCGCACAGACTTGGGAACGTCCCTAGGCTAGAGCAGGTGGCTCAGCCCGGGTATCCGAAGCCTATATTTTTCCGGCTAGACCTCTGCCACCTGGCAGATTAACAGCTAGGGGTTTATTATTTCTGTATGCTTGTTATTGTGCCACAGTTTACCGTTTTTGTGAGCATTGTGATTCAGGGTGTGGCTTAGAGACTCTGTCCGAGCAGGCTTGCCTGACTAAGAGTGAGAAGCACACCTGTATGTGGTTATGTTGCGAGTTGCTGCCTTTATTTAATTATACCTATGCCATTATACACTGTAGGTCCTATCACTAGTATTTATTCCTGCTTATGAGTTAAGAATTCTCTAAATCCGTAACGTATTGTCTTTGCTAAGCATCAGATCCTACAGTAGCCGCATGCAGTTTAGAAACCTGCATCTTGTCTACCTGTACGATGTTTTGAGGACTGTTTGCTTTCACCTTCTTTCACGCAGGGGTGATTAGTTGTATAAATTAACGTAACGTTAAATGTACTTTCTTCTAGTTTGTTATTAAATTGTTTCTGCAATTTAATTATGTTATCTATCTTTTCCTTGAAGCTTTAAGTCCACTTAATTGTGTGATCTTTTATATAGCCTGCTTAACTATCAGCAGTCTGTAACCGAGTCATAGGATACCTCGTTGTCCAGGCAGGACTCTTGACGGTTTAGGGTGGTTTGTTGCCTGGGTTTATAGATAAGGGTTGGATCTAGCGTTTTCCGTTGTTGCTTGTTGCCGCATACCTAGTCCAATAGAAAGAGCCCAGTGTTTATATATCCCAGGACGTAACAGTAGCAACATCCAGCAGCCCCTTCTCTGAATCCTCCTACTTTCTCTATCCTAGTTTCAAAGCCAAAGGCAGATGTTGTGCATATGTGCACAACAAACTCACTTGCTCTCGTGTTCCCGATTTTGACTCCTCTGAATTCTCAACTTTATGGCTCAAACTTTCCTGTCATTCTCTTACTAAATATTTTTGTGCTGTCTATCTTTCCCCTAACTCTACCAACTTTCCCAAATTCTTTGACTATCTAAACTCTACAGTGGAACACGTACTATCCATTTCTCCTTTCTCAGAAATCTCCATCATAGGAGATTTCAACGTTCACCACCGCCAATGGCTCTCCTCTCACACTACTTGATCCACCTGGTGAACAAGCCTACGTCTTTTCTATCATAAATGACCTAGAGCTGTTAGTTCAGCAACCCACCCGTATCCCGGATCGCATCGGAGATCGGCCCAACATTCTTGACTTGTTTCTAACTTCTAACCCTTCTTCTTATACTGTCGATCTTTTCTCTCCTTTGGGCTCCTCCGACCATAAACTTATCTCTGTCACATGTCCTATCTCTCCAGTACGGCCACCCGATCCTCCTAGCCGGCGGCGTTTGTGGCACTTTAGCGCTGCCGACTGGGAGGCTCTCCGGCAGTACTTCTTTGATTTCCCATGGAATGATTTCTGCTTCCGTGGCCCTCAGAGAGTGCTGAACGCATTACTGAGGTAATCCTATCGGGCATGGAAGCAAACATTCCATTCTCTTTCTCTCAGACTAATGCTAAAGAATCTTGGTTTACTCATGCCTGTTCTACTGCTGTCCGCAATAAGGAGGAAGCATTCAAACGGTACCGTCGCCTTAAAACTCAAGACTCTCAATCTTCCTATGTTTCTGCCCAGAATCAAGCCAAATCTGTTCGTAGACTTGCCAAACACTCTTTCATCAATAATAAATGCACTGAACTATCCAACTCTAGCTCTTCCCAAGCTTTCTGACATCTAGCCAAAAACCTCTCCAACAATTTCTCTTCCTCGTTTTTCCCTCCCCTTTCCCACTCTGATGGTACAACCATCACTTCTTCCTCTGACAAAGCTAAACTATTCGCTCAAACTTTTGCTAGAAACTGCACCTTGGATGATTCCGGTGCTATTCCTCCCTCTCCACCCTCCTCTCTCTTACTTATGCCTAATATCCTAATATCTTCTAAAGATGTACTTTCTACCCTCTCTGGGCTTAACACTAATAAGGCACACGGTCCGGACGGTGTTCCTCCTGTTGTTCTCAAAACCTGTGCTTCCGTGCTGACTCCCTGCCTAGGAAAACTCTTTCGTCTCTGTCTATCCTCTAACGTCTTCCCTTCATGCTGGAAGTTTGCTCACATTCAACCTGTCCCAAAGAAGGGTGACCGCTCTCAACCCTCCAACTATCGTCCAATTGCTCTCATCTCTTGTCTTTCTAAAGTTTTTGAAACTATCCTTGCTTCCAAATTTCTTAAGCATTTCTCTTCTCATAATCTGCTCTCAGATCGCCAGTATGGCTTCCTTAAGGGTCGCTCTACTGGTGATCTTCTTTCATATCTTACTAACTCTTGGTCATCCTCCTTTCGGGACTTCGGTGAGACTTTTTCTATTGCACTAGACATATCGAAAGCTTTCGATAGAGTCTGGCACAAATCTTTAATTTCTGAACTACCCTCCTTCGGTTCCTATCCCTCCATCTGTGCCTTTGTCTCTAATTTCCTTTCCGGCCGTTCCATAGCTGCGGTTGTGGACGGCCATTGTTCACTTCCTCACCCTATAAACTCTGGTGTATTCCTCAGGGCTCTGTCCTATCACCTATTCACTTTCTAATTTTTATAAATGATCTCCTTAACTGTACCTTAATTCCCATCCATTCATACGCAGACAACTCAACCTTACACTACTCCATTAGTTTTTCAGAACGCCCCAGCCAGCAATCCCTTAACGACAAACGTAATGAAGCCATAGAACTCTTAACCCTCTCGAACATATGACGCAATTTTGAGGCTATTGGGGATACTTTAAAGCCTTTGTTAGCATCAGGGGTATTTAGAAACCTTTAGTTTAGTTACTTCAACCTCTGCAGTTGTCTTATGAGTTAGCTGTCGGCTGAAAAATAATTTTGGAGAGGTAATTATAAGAGTGAGAGAACTCTATTTCTTATTGCTAATCTGGCAACCTCTGCATCATAAATGCGTGAAAGGGTTAAATTCTGATCTAAATACTATCTCCAATTGGGGCAGAGAAAACCTTGTTACCTTTAATGCTTCCAAAACCCAATTTATCCATCTATCTACCCGTCAGGATCTCCCAGCGGACTATCCCTTATTCTTCAACAATACAAAAATCAACCCTTCATCTTCTCTCAATATTCTTGGTGTCTCTTTTTCTTCTGCTCTCATTTGGAAGGACCATATTACCAGTCTTGCTAAGGCAGCCTCCAAGAAGCTGGGTGTGCTCAACCGCCTTAGGGGGTTCTCTTCCCCAGCACAGCTTCTTGCTCTGTACAGGGGCATAGTGCGTCCTTGTATTGAGTATTGTTCACATGTGTGGGGAGGTTCCTCTCACACCGCTCTCCTAGACAAAGTTGAAAGGAAGGCCTTTTGTATCATTAACTCCCGTCCACTCACCAACTCTCTGCAATCTCTCTCTCTCTGCCGCAATGTTGCATCTCTCTCGCTATTCTATCGCTACTATAATAATCAGTGTTCCTCAGAGCTTTCCCAGTGCATACCACCTCCTTTACGTAGGGCACGTGGTACCCGTCTTGCAACTCAATCCTACCCCTACTCTGTGCAACTCTAACCCAAGAGTGAAACGTTACTCTCAAACTTTCTTCTACTCAACAGCTGAGCTCTGGAACTCTCTCCCAGAATCAGTCTTTCCCTCTTCCTATAACTTAAATTACTTCAAACTCTGTGTGTCCAGGCATTTTGGCTCGATCGTCCCTTGATTTTGGCCCTGTCACTCTTTCAACTATGGGGGAGGCACTCGCTATAGGCAATTCTGCCTTTTGCCTCCCTTAATCACATAGAAAATAAAAATAAAAATAAATAAATAACACTTCCTAGCCATAAGAATAAAACCTACATGAGGCCAACTAGATAGGGGCAGTAGTCGATGATATCAGTAATAATAGTACAAACCTGCACTCCAGCGAAGATCAATCTCAACACGTAGCGATCAAGAAGCGTAGGTTGAAGAGCAGAATGGCTCCGTGCAAGACCCCTCAGCTATGTGAGAAAATCTAAAATGCACTAGCCCTCGTGTAGAGCATACTGTTGCACACCCAAAATGGACCGAACAACAGGCCCCGGTTCACTAAAAGAAGCTTCATGACTAACATGCGAACTAAATAATATTTAGTTCGCATATTATGAGCTAGGGTAATGAAACAAGCACATGGGAGCCTTGCCTTATAACAACGAGGACTCCGTCTAACACACTTGCCTTTACTAAGTACCCGGAAAACAGTCTCCTAGGGCCAGAGAAAGTACGTACACAGGTGTCTATAAGCTACCTGACCTCAGCACTTAGCATGTACATATGAGCAAAATACTCACAATGTCCGAGGGCAGGTGAAGAATGAAGGAGGGCTGGCAAACCCGCGAGGCACGTCCGCCACGTCTGGGCCCAGGATAAGTAAGAACGAGAGATCGCTTCGATGAGCAAGGCGAAGCGTGCGGGAAGCAGCAGACGCATGAGAAGCGCATTGCTCGATCAAGTTTAATTTTAATTTTTATTTTATGTTTTGTTAGTGTTTTCTAGCAGTGGTACCCACATCATATAGGACGAGTCCGTGGGTGTTTTTTTAGAGCGTTTTGCTCACGATGTGTGGCAATCGTATTTTGTTCTCTCCTGGGCGGGAAGTTTGAAAAGCAATCTTAAGTTCAAAGATTGGCCATAAACAATGTTAAGGCGTATTGTCAATGATGAAGGGGCCACTAATAAATAGCTAGTGTATTGGCAACAGATCATTGGACACATAAATACTTAGGACATACACTGTGAGACGTGAATGATATCAAATGATATTTCAATGACGATTAATTAAGTATGGGGAAGAGTTAGTTTAATGCAAATGCGTTAGTCTAGTGTAATTAACAGATATTTGAACACATAAATACTTAAGACATACTCTGTGAGACATTAGTTATATTAAATGAGACTCTTATGATGAGTACTTAAGCTTGGGGTGAATAGCTATTTGGAGTCGAGTGTATTAATATAAGTAATGAGTCAGTGGACATATATACTGTATATATATATATATAATTATAACATACACTGTGAGACATAAATGATATTAAATGAGACTCTTATGATGAGTACTTAAGCTTGGGGAGACTAGCTTGACTCTAATGTAGTGTGCGTGGGGGAGAGAGCTTGGTCATTTATACAGTAGGTAAGGCAGAGGTTCGGCGGCTGAGTGGCCGGACAAACATATAAAGCTCGGTTCACACATACCCGTCCTGAGCTGCCGTCCGGCCCCGACCTCTTAATTCGCCGTGCCTAGGCGGCGTCCTTTATATGCATGCATAAAATGGCCCGTGTGGGTCGGGGCAACTGCCATAAAACGTGTTATGCCGGGACACCCACGGGACATACACGGACACACACAGAAGTTATTGTCTTGGTTGGGGACGGACGGGACGTTAGAACGTGTATGTGTGACCCGAGCTTAACAGTTTGCTTGTACATGACAATTTACTTTATTGGTATCGTGTTGAGGGTTTAATATAAAATCAACTGGTTGAATATAAAATTACGTTAGAAGGGGGCTGACAGACAGACCACGGATAACTTCTGCAGTGAGGCTGACAGAGGTACTAAGAGATATTTCAATACTCCTTACATAACACCTTACTAGAAGATCTTAAATACTCCTGACATAAACGCTATCTAGTTTCCAGCCATACTAAGTCTTTAGGCATTAGAGCATCTATAGAGGTATTAGAACACTCAGACTCAGGAGAGAAGGCAAGATACTTTCCCTAACCTGGTCTGAGCACCTATTCACTTATTTGGCCTTCCTCGGCCCGTTTCGGCTGTAGGGAAAAAGGGCAGCCTTAGCCCTTCTCACTGTTGACATAGGCCCCTGTTGCTCTGGGGGGGGGAGCAGTGTTTTCCCTAAAAGGCTTTCCACTTGGAGGGGGGACTTGGGTATTTGAGCCGAGCCACGTAGTGTCTCGGGTTTCGGCATAACACTAACTATAATACCCGATATCCATAGAGCGTTCCCACAGCGGCTGGTTGGCTTCGGGATGGTCGAGGTTGGGACTGTTGATCATATTCCACAGAATCTCTTGCATCCAAGTCGTTCCACACTTCGGGAACGTCATGATCAACACGTCATCTGCCCGGAACTAGATGAAGAAAGTTCTTATAATGTGAGAATCTAATATATTTCTTAAATTTGAATTTATATTATGTATATACTCAGACATAATACCCCATACCTGAGGGTGATGTGCCTGAGTACAGTACATAATTGTATTCATATATTTTATTTATTTCCTCCCTAGTCTTTCATCAAGCTTGGAATAATACAAGATCAATTTCGGCATTTTTCGGTAAAAAACTGCTCCGGCCAATGGCCAGCATCTCTTACATCGCAGACTCGCTATTGTTCGCCAGGAAAAAAAATAGAAACCTAAATACCACAAAAGGTCTTAAAATTGAAAACAAATGGGGCGAAATGTCTTAATATTGCAAAACTAATTAGACAAAATTCTTAAAATTTCAAAATTAATGGGGCTAAGCATGAGGGAGAAGGAGGTCCAGAAAAAAACACCTCCTAAATTTTGTTTGACCTTCTTCATAGTCTTGATCTAACCACTCTCAATCAGTGTTTCCAATTTTGCTACTTTATCGCTAGCTCTAGAAGTGTTTATTGCGATCTAAAGACACCTTTTTATATCTAACGACATTAATTATAGTGATATCTGGAAACTGGAGCCAATTTTGAGCGTTAGTGGTATTATGCTAGCTTCCTTTGGTATCCCTGCTCTCAATATGACCAGTTTGATTATATTTACATTTGCTTACATTTATTTTATAAGAATGGAAGGGTATACAAATAATCTAGGGTAAACTATTCTGAGTATGCCCAACTTGATATGATTTACCTTTGTTATATATCTATCTATCTATCTATCAATCTATCTATCAATCTATCTATCAATCTATCTATCTATCACATTACGTTAAGCAATATTTGTATGCATTATATTTGTATTTTAGTATTTTGAAAATTATATACAATGCATCTCTTTTGTGAAATAAAACTATGACTGACTGGTTGACTATCTATCTATCTATCTGTTTATCTAAGGTAGGTAACTGTCAATATGCTACACATTATTTGATTTAACCTTCTTCTACTGGTAAGCCAGATTTTTACTGGGGTTGATTAGGTAGGTTCTACTTGACTGGAGGAGCCGAAATCGTTTCAACACATGCACAGAAAGTAATAGAGGATAATTATAACAAAATGTACATTCATATTATTATATTCAATATTCAACACATAAATATTGCATTCACATAGTAGATAATGGCATATACAAAGGTGAGACGCACGAGCGAGGCTCCACAATATAAATTCACTATTAAGACTGCTCAGATAATATAAATTAGTACTCCCTTCAATCGAGGTATTACACTTGCACTTAATAAAGGTAATATATATAAATATACTGTATATATACTGTATATATATATATATATATGCCCTTAAATCGAGGGAAGGCAAATATAATTATTTTCAAGGATGCGACACAGGTATATTATTTAGTATTTGCGGTTTCAATGGTTAATGGTGATAATATTTATCTTTCACTTTGCATTAATATATAGAACTTTAATATAAGTACTTCCCTAAATTAGATGGGCATCACTAGTACTTTTCTTGCTTTTCAAATTGCATAATATAAGATAGTATAGATTCACTCAAGTACTTCCTTTTATATATGGCATATCACTAGTACTGTTATTCTTTTAATATCTTTAATCTCTCTCTTGTGTCAACACTAAGCACTTAATAGCTTTTTACTAGTACTTCATATGCGTTTTTCAATAGCATACAAGGTTGATATCAAAATGTAATAAAGTACTTCCTTTTATCTATAATGTAAAGTACAAATATTTATGAGTGATTTCACTATAAATTATCTAGGGGCACTCTGTAGTCTTCTGGTGAAAATCTGGGCCGTGGTGGTTGTCCTGACGTGGCTGGTTGACAGTAGTTGGAGACTCGAATTCTTGATGTGGGACCTTGAATATTACCTACAATATGCCAGTGCATCTGTAGAGCAAAATCGAGCTAACACAGGAGAGGACTCACTAACGGCTCTGGTCGTTATAAGAGTTTTGATGCAGAACTTCCAGTACTCTTGGTGTTGGGTCTTGAATATCGTGTGCAATATGCCAGTGCACCTGCAACACATTATCGAACTAACGTAAGAGAGTTGTTTATGACGCAATGTCGCTTATTAACTGCTCTGACCGTTATAAGAGTCTTTCAGAACTGGGTTTTGATAAGGAAATTTTGGCCTTTACCGATGACGTGTCCTAGAGCACAATGCCTGGGTGTTCACATCAGAGGGACTCTCTTGTTGAGTGCCGTAATGCAGGAAGGTATCACACAGAACCCTTGTCTAATTAACGTCTAGCCAGTGCGTGAACGATTGATAGACGGGGTGGGTTTGTTACTAATTAATAGAGCGCTTGACAGATCAGTATTTTTTATTAATAACAATGCCGGATCGAGGCAGAGGAATGGATATTAGGTATCTTCCAGTAAGGTCTAATACAAAAAATCCTTTAATGAGCCACAATGTTAAATAAGATTGGAGTAAGGCTTTGTTACCAGTGCAACCAGGGTTTTACTCCAATATTAAGAGGGGTCAAAATCTTCCAGCTATTAATTATTCTCCAGTGATAAATAATTAAGAGCTTTCCAACTGTGTGTAATGATCTTAAATTGGCTGTGGTGGTCATACCTTTTGTTGGGTTCTTCCTGTCAGTCCATTTCAGGGTAATAAGGGCACAGGTGTTGGGGGGAAACTATTGGGGTCTTTGGGGGAGTCCCTCCTGGTCTCACGGTCACGGCTAGAGGTATAATGGCGCTTGGAGGTATGGTGTTTTATGGTGTCTCTTCTTGGGCTCCCTTTTCCTTTCTGGTGTGCCTCGGGATTGTCGATGGTGATGATTAAATTCTTCCCGTTTGTTGGGGGACGTGCCACATCTATTGTAGCGACTCTTGCACATCTTGATGGGTTGGTGGTTGTTTCATTTTGGTTTGGAGGTATGGTGGGCAGTGCAGAAAAATCGCTTGGTGGTGGTGAAAGCATAGTGTGGCATTTCTCTGTTATTTTATATATCTTATACCTTATGCTTACTACACCTCCTTCAAGCTAATAAGAACACCCTCAGACCCCTCCTCGAGATAAATTTGTAAATGTTTTGGTAGAAAAGTGTCCCGGCCAAATGTCGGTTCCTCCTTACAGGCTTGCATTCACTCGCTAGGAGAAAATTGACACTAAAGGTCACAAAAAGCCCATCATCTCCAGATATCACCTTTTGTTCCCCAGAACTCACCCCCACAACATCCTGGAAGGTGGTTAAAACCTCAGGCTCTGACCACCTCCCGATCATTATCACCACCAAAACCAGACTCACCCCAGCTAGCCACAGACACACTTGCACCAATTATAAAAGAACCAACTGGGAAGCTTTCACAAATGAGACAGAACAACATTTTGAAACCCTAAACAGCGCACCCATCACTAACATCAACACATGCTGTCCACACATTCAACACAACTATCCAAAATGCTGACAAGAAACACATTCCAAGAGGTTAGACAAAAAGACACAACCCCAACTTCTCACCAGAAATTCAAAACCTCATCAGACAACGCGATACACGTAAACACTCCCCAGCACCCCACACAGAAGACATCACACAACAAATCCAAGCACTCAACACCCAGATTAACAACAAAATACAAGAACAACAAACACTAAATTGGAATAACTTCCTACAAACACTTGATCACAAAACAAACACCAAAAAACTCTACAAACACTAAACAGCATCACACTTTCAAACAGCAACACAACACAATCACATGCCACAATCACAACAACAGACTCTACTCCTTCATGCAAACAACAAGCAAACACTCTCATTAATCACTTCTCTCATGTCAGCCACTTAAAACCCCATAAAGACGCCCGACATGTCATCCGACGTAAGAGACAATTCCCCACAGATCCTGACTATGCACCCTTCACTAACTACCAGACAAAGCACAACATCAACAATCTCAAGCACTCACCCGCCTGTGGCCTAGAAAACATATTTTTTTTTTTTTTTTTTTTTTTTTTTTTTTTTTTTTTAAAGAGACAATGAACGGAGGAAGGAAAAACACAGATAAAACAAAAAGGTCCATGTGCCTAAAGGCATCCTCCATTCATAAAATGTTTGTAACAACTGGATTTAAACATTTGTTGATTGTAAGTTTGTGGAAAGCAATTCGAGGGAAGTGAATTCCAAAGAGTAGTAGCTCTGGGGATAAATGAATTCTGATAAGCAGAAGTTCTGCATTGTGGAGGAGAAAGTGTAAATTCATGGGCGCTCTCAGCTGCCCTAGTTCTACGGGGAAAGATGTGGAGAGGCGGCACAATTGAAGCAAGTTCCTCGGAACAATTGCTGTGAAAATATCTGTAGAATAATGCAAGGGATGCAACGTTTCTTCGTATGGCTAATGTAGGAAGGTCCTGTGTGATTGCAGGGTTATTGATTAATCTAATAGCTTTATTTTGAATTTTGTCCAACTGCCTCAATGCAACCACTCCACTTCCACCCCACAGAGGTGAACAGTAATCCATCTGAGAGCGCACATGACTTTTATATATTACGGCCAACTGCTCGTCAGTGAAGAATTCTCGAACTCTGTACAGGAGTCCCAGTTTTTTAGAGGCATTCTTAGCAATGCTTCTAACATAATGTGTCCAGCTCAAGTTAGTAGTTAATGTTACACCGAGAATGTCAATACTAAGGGAAGTGGGAATATTTACATCATTAAAAATATATGGGAGTCAGTGAGATTCTGTCGGTTAGAAAATTGAATGTACTTGGTTTTCTGTGCATTAAAGGAAACTAGATTCTCTTGTCCCCATTCATTAATTCTAGAAAGGTCCTGGTTCAGAGAAATTGCAGTGTTTATTTTTGAATTTATAAGATCGGGTTGGGTGAAAGAATTGGTAAATGTGAAGGAACTGTGGAGTGTTGAGTCATCTGCGTAGGAATGTATTGGATTATGAGTGGTAGATATGAGATCATTGATATGAATGAGGAACAGAGTTGGGGCCAAAACTGATCCCTGGGGAACACCAGCATTTATTGAGTGAAATTGAGAATAAAGGCCATCTACCATTACACGTATTTTTCTGTTATGAAGATAAGAAGAAATTAGTGGAACTAATGATGCAAGGCCGTAGTGTGACATCTTCGACAATAAGGATTGATGCCAGACTCTATCAAATGCCTTTGATATATCCAGTGCTATTGTATGTGTTTCACCATGTTGGTCTGTAGCTTGGTTGATTTGATGCGTAAGAAGGCAAAGAATGTCTGCAGTTGATCGACATCGTCTAAAACCATATTGCCTATCACTGATTAATTTATTATTCTCCAGATGCTTAATTATGTGATTATTTAATATAATTTCAAAAACTTTGCCAAGAGTGGAAGTTATAGCTATTGGTCTGTAGTTTGATGGATCTGAAGAGGCACCTTTTTTAGGAACTGGATGGATGTTTGCTTCTTTCCAGGGTACTGGGAAGCATGAGGTATGAGTACACAGACGGAAAAATTTTGCCAATACAGGAGCGAGCACCAAGGAGCAATTCTTAAGTACTATTGGAGGAATTTCATCTGGACCAGGAGCCTTATCTACTGAGAGATTCTGCAAAATAGTTTTGACATGTCTGGTGTGGATCTTAAGCAACATAAGCAACATACACCTCAAACACCTGGGACCACAAGGCATACAAGCACTTACTAACATATCAAACTACAGTTATTCACACAACACAATACCAGACATCTGGAAGCATGGTATCATCATCACTTTCCCCAAACCCAACGAAGACCCCACGCTACCCTCCTCACACCGCCCTATCCCACTCCTCTGCAACCCCTCCAAAGTCATAGAATGCCTTGTTCTACAACTTATTACACACACCTTACCCCTAGCTCCAACACAAAATGGCTTCAGGCCACTGCACTCCACAAACACTCTTCTTACAGACCTTACACAAAGAGCTTTTGACGGCATCAACTCAGCCAGGCCACCACACAGATCACTACTTGCCACACTCGACATTAGTAAAGCCTTCAATGCCATCCCCCGCCACAACCTAACAAACATAATCTACGACACAAACATGCACAACAATACAAAAAGGTGGCTGGCCAACTTCCTAGCAGGCAGATGTGCATACGCATCTTTTGCCGGTCAGTCATCTAGCATCAGAAATTTTCCAAACGGGGTCCCGCAAGGATCCATCTTGTTGCCCCTAATCTTCAATCTGTACATGCATGATATAAATACACCCAATACACCCCAAATAAACATAGCCTCCTACGCAGACGACATAGCACTCACATGCACACACCAAAACCGAAACACAGCAACAGATCTCCTTCAACCCTATCTCAACACACTACATGACTGGTGCACTACAAACAGACTCAATTTAGCCCCAGCCAAATCCACTGCAACCCTCCTCACAAGCTGGACAGGAGATCACACATACTCCCCGGAAGTCACCATAAGCAACACATCCCTAACATACACACACTTACCCAAAATCCTAGGAGTAACATACGATACTCAAATGACATTCAAACAGCACACCACAAACATGAAAAAGAAACTGACACCCAGACTTAACGCCCTCAGGTCACTTGCCCACACAAAATTTGGACACAACAAAGAAAGCACCACTACAGTTTACAAACAATACATAAGATCAGTGATGGAATACGCAAGCCCGGCCTGGGCTTCTAACCTAGCTGAAACACATCATAAGACCTTACAGACTATTCAAAATAAAGCCCTAAAAATCATCACAGACTGCACAGCTACTACACCTGCAGATCACCTACATCAAGAAACCAAAGTCCTCAAAGTCAAAGACCATCTGGACATGAGAGGCACTCAATTCCTGGCAGCAGCCTCCACGAACCAACACCACCCACTACACTACATGGCAACACACCCACAGACACCAAGAAATATCAAAACAACACCCAGCACACGCTATCACACACAAATACTATCTTCTCTCCTTCCCTGCCCAGCCTAAACCAGCTTCCAGAAACACATCAATACTCATATCTCTCGCCGTTCCATTCACTCACTCCTAGACATCACACAGCTGCAGGCACGACCTCCCGAAATTCATCCTTCTGAATCCCCCCTTCCTCGCGAGGACAGAGTCCACCAGGCCAGGCTGAGATGCGGACATCATCTAGCTCTTCTGAGCTATCAGAAGAGACTGGATGACTCTGTCGTCGACACCTACCCAGGTTGTAACACAGCACCCCATACCATTAAACATATCATAGAAGACTGCATTTCACATAACCACTTACGCCAACAACACAATCTACACGCCTTGAGAGTTTTGTGGGAAAGCCCGACCGTGGCCATGGCCTTCCTTAGGGACTCGGGGCTGTTCGGCCAGGCAGCTTAAGGAACAACAACAACAACAACAATAACAAAAGGTCTTAAAATTGATGAAGAAGTGGAACAAAATGTCTTAATTCCTTCTGTACCGCCAGCCGTCCGGCTGGCTCAGTTGATAGCGTGCCTGATTCCCATCTTGCAGGTCTCGTGTTCAATCCCCGCTCAGATTGAAAAGTTTTTCTGGGATATAGCCGCCGGTTACCATCTCCCCATGAGCAAGGGGGATGGATAATGGTCTCTGGTAGACTAAAGAAAGCCAGGCGCTTGTGAATCCTCGAAGGAGAAGATACGGGCGCTATACAGTATAAGTAACCAGACGATTAATATTATTATTATTTCCGGCGACGTTTTTTTTTCTTTTTTTCTAGCTATATTTAGACAATTTTATGAAGCTTAGGAAGGATATGTGGTTGCTAAAAGGATTAATTGAGATAGTCTGTAGTCTTTTAATTGGTAAACGTCTTTCCTAATCAGGGTAAAATCGCCTAATAGTTGCCAGAATAGAAAAGGACGTCACCGGTACTGAATGAGTTAAAATTGATTTAACTATGCTATATCCTAGATAATAGGTCATCAGGCGCCTGGCCCGGGGACACGATTAATATGAAGGGTGCGCCTGGAAGTGTGGTGGGAGGGCTTGTGGCTTTGGCCCCGCTGCATGTCTGCCTGCCGAGATCGGAACCTCTCCGGGTGGTCGGGGGCCGAGGGAGTGCTGGAGCGACTTTGGAGGCCCTGGTCTTTGGGTCTTCTCCTGGGTGACCTAGATATGTGTGAATTTGTGTTTTTTTATCTGTGTTTATTCGTTGTTTTATGTTGTTTTTGTGTTTTCCCTGTTCTTGCTCTGTCTTGAGTCGGCTACCCCCAAAATGGGGATTGGGCCTGAGCATATAGATAGAATAGAAATATCCTTGATTTTATCGATATATATATAAAAATCAAAGGTACATCACTGTCAATATACCCAGCTAGATCTGAATTACCCCTATTAAACGTTTCATATACCCTACCTTCATTTTCTGTATCTGATCAAGATAGTGTGCAGCCACGCCTGGATAGATCCATCCCTCTGGAAGGATGCGGATGATGCCACTGTCAAACTGCGACACGCCCTCTACTTTGTCCAACTCCTCAACCTCCTGGCCGTTTAACAGACGACGCTTGCTCATGGTGGTAGCTTGTTCCGCTCCTTCACTATCAGCTGTGGGATAAAACATTATTCAGTAACTTGCTCATAATGCAGTAACTTGCTCATAATACAATAACTTGCTCAACATAAATTAACTTCCTCATAATAAAGTAACTTGCTCATAATACAGTAACTTGCTCATAATAAAGTAACTTGCTCATAATAAAGTAACTTGCTCATAATACAGTAACTTGTTCATAATACAGTAACTTGCTCATAATACGGTAACTTGTTCATAATACAGTAACTTGCTCATAATAAAGTAACTTGCTCATAATACAGTAACTTGCTCATATTATACCAGCTTTTTACTGGTCTTGCATTGACAAATTGGGTAGGTTCTTACTCGACTGGGGAAAATGAGACCAACACGAACACAAGTACGAAGGCAATAGAGGAAAATATAATACAAACATAGATTGTTCTGTGAGATGACTGAGTCAGCAACAAATGCTAAATACCTTCAACCACCTGCTCCTGTCTACAAATAATACCACAAATCAAACCTGCCGCATTGCTTCCATAAGAAGTCAGGAGCCCTCTAGGACCAGGGATCACCACCAGTACCAAGAAGAAAAACGAGAGCCTCTAGAGAAGCCATCCAAAGAAAATGAGGAGAATGGGATTCCCAGGGGACACTACGAGAACTACCCAGACCAACATGTGAGAATCAGTGACACCCCCGAACTTTTGCAAATACACTATCAAGCCCCCCAGTGCACCCCTGTAGAGTATCAAAATAAGAGATTCGTAATACGAAGTAAACTATCCAAATCAAATTTAACTTCCCCCACCAGTGTAAATAGTGAACAAACCCCCAAACCTAAGCAAACTACCCCAGCTAACGTGTCACTCCCAAATACCATCAGGTCAAACCCAGAGTAAATAAGAAAGTGAAAACATCCCGAACATCATCCTCAAGTAATCCCCAAAGACCTACAAGCTCTTAGTGCAACTGATTCCCTATATAAACCCCAAATCAAAGTCTCACACATGCCCCTATTACCCCAAGACAACAGCCTCCTAGTGCCGACCAAAAATGAGTTACTGTCTTCACTGAACAGAGTTAAGTTAAGCAACCAGCCTACTGGCTTAAATTCACCATTGGATTTGGAGATCGGGATTCCTCAGTTAGAAAGGAATACAATATGAGAAACCTCTAGTGAAGAGAACCCTGTGCAACTAATTAGCTTTCAAGTTCCGGTTAGTCGGACGCTTAGCAGCTCACGATCAGGGAGTTCAAATATCTCAGGGGGATCAGGTAGCCTTGATGCTGATCTAGATGCTAGATTTGTATCACTGTACCGCCCCGATATTCCGAGTACATCATCCTCCAGATTCAGTGAAGATTGTGTTCGAGTGTGTCGAGAGAAGAGGAAGAAGGACCAAGAGAGAACCCGTCACCTAAAGTTGTTTGGCCCAGACCCTAGTACGGATGTGTGAAATCCCCGGGTCCCTATAGTCAACTGTTGGACAACTTGGCCAGGAGAAACGTGCTCTCCAAAACGCTCTACCAGTGTCTCTTCTCGTCACAACCCTTTAAGTGTTCCTTTATTTCGTAATGGTAACGATGGTTGCAATTAGGGTTTGATCTTAGGTATGTTGAGGTTCATAGTGTTAATGTAATTATAGAAGATTTTCCATTCTTCCCTATCTAGTTATTATTCGTTGCTCTGTTAAGGGAGAACATTACACATAATTCTATCGTGGGGTAAATGTTTATATACTTCCTTGAATACAGGCTCCTGTATTCCTTATGTGGATATATATATGTTTGTCCAGGAATAAATACATGCACTTACACGTCAACCAGTGAACACTTATTCAGACCTAGTTTTCATGCTTTGTATCATCTGGGTACAGAACTAATATAAATAGTTAATTTGCAGAGTATTTCTCCTCAGTCACTTATTCATGACTATTGCTATAACCATATCTTAATGAAGTATAATTTATATATTTATTCTTTGAGCTATTCCAGCTCTATGATTTATTCAAGTTACAATAACCTAATATTCACTTCGAAACCCAGTCACGCATACATGACTATTATCTAAATCATGAATTCATGAATTTATATTCATAATTATTATTTTCCGAGTTATTAGAGTTTTATCTCTAGATCAAGTTGCATTAACTTATTGTTCGTTCCGAGATCAAATAGTGTCCTATTTTCCATAACTTCAGTGCCGCGTGTATGCTATCGCAGTAACTTTTATTTAACCTGAGTGAAGCCAGTTTGAGAGCTTTTGGCTATTTATTCAGGACACTATTTATTGTGATTTGAGACTTAACATCTCTGTGTTATTAATATTCATATGTTCCATTGTAACATTAATATATTTATATATGAATATTATGCATATTATTTCCATAAGCATATTGAGAATGTACCTCCGTGGTGGTGATCCTGCCGTGTGACGGTGGCAGACTTAGTAAAGATTTCCTTGAGGATCTTCTGAAGAACTTTGAGGTTGAGGTTTTATACGAATACGAGCCGTTTCACCAGTGTCTTACGCTCTCTTATCGTAGGACTTAAGTAGGGAGTCGTTACACCAGTGTCTTACGCCCTCCACTACGAGTCCTTGACCTAGAATTCCTACAGGAGTCTCTGGAAAAACTTTGATGTTGGATCTTGGGTTTATATGAGTACGAGCCGTTTCACCAGTGTCTTACGCTCTCGTATCGTAGGACTTAAGTAGGGAGTCGTTTCACCAGTGTCTTACGCCCTCCACTACGAGTCCTTGACCTAGACTTCCTACAGGAGTCTCTGGAAGAACTTTGATGTTGGATCTTGGGTTTATACGAATACGAGGCGTTTCACCAGTGTCTTATGCTCTTGTATCGTAGGACTTAAGTAGGAAGTTGTTTCAGCAGTGTCTTACACACTCCAGTACGAGTCCTGACTTAGAAGGAAGCCGTTTCACCAGTGTCTTATGCTCTTCCAATCAGTCTTACTGTTTTTGTAGGTTTACTAAAACTGCAGCATTTGGTCAGTACTGCATACTCTAGCTAAAGTATATCCTGTATTAAGGCAATGTAAAGATGTTGGGTGGTCACCAGTTTGGTCCAACAAGGATACAAGCAAATCCAAGATACCTTCGAGAAATGTGTTGAGTAGTTCCACCAGTGTCTTACTCCCTCAAGGCAATTTCTCGATAAACAGGCCCAAGTCTTCTGGTTATCAACCCTACCAGTGTGGTGTTGATATCCTTCCAACTCTACTGATGATGAGGTGGGCTGAGGTAGTCTTACCATTTCCGTCATTCTCCTCGGTGGGGCATTTCGTGGCTAGACGGGTGGCTGTGCTTGGAGGAGGGTCTGGGTCGACTGCGGTAGCCCTTCTGGGAATCCGCGCCACATCGGTAGTGCATTTCAGGGCAAGAATGGCGAGTTGTGTGTTGAGATGTATGCACTATTCTTTCCCCACGATGTTGAGTGGCCATCTCTGGTTTGTGCATCATTGTCTGTCGACGTCCTCACAGGTATGTTCTTTCCTGGGGTCGGGGGAAGTGCCTGGGTAATACATGCGATTCGAGGAAGCGTGGTGAGGAGGCTCTTGTGCCCTTTTGTCTTGGTGGCAGTGGTTGTTGTTGTTTGCGGGGCCTCATCTCCTTCGTTCCTTTTGTTCATGCTTTTCTTCCCTATCTCAGCTCGTAATACAGTAACTTGCTCATAATACAGTAACTTGCTCATTTTACAGTAACTTGCTCATAATACAGTAACTTGTTCATAATACAGTGACTTGTTCATAATACAATAACTTGTTCATAATACAGTAACTTGCTCATAATACAGTAACTTGCTCATAATACAGTAACTTGTTCATAATACAGTAACTTGTTCATAATACAGTAACTTGCTCATAATACAGTAACTTGCTCATAATACAGTAACTTGCTCATAATACAGTAACTTGCTCATAATACAGTAACTTGCTCATAATACAGTAACTTGCTCATAATACGGTAACTTGCTCATGATACAGTAACTTGCTCATAATACAGTAACTTGCTCATAATACAGTAACTTGCTCATAATACAGTAACTTGCTCATAATACGGTAACTTGCTCATAATACAGTAACTTGCTCATAATACAGTAACTTGCTCATAATACAGTAACTTGCTCATAATACAGTAACTTGCTCATAATACGATAACTTGCTCATGGTGGTAGCTTGATCTGCTCCTTCACTATCGGCTGTGGGGTAGAGCACAGTAACTCTCTTTTCACATTTTGTTTTCTTAACGCTTTAACCAATATCATAAGAGCAATTTAAATCCTCAACGCTGGTCTGACAACTATAGATGCGTGGATGCATGGACTAAAAATGTATGTGGTGTGAGTGCAAGATCGGGATAGATAGGTATACTTGTATGTGAGCGTATGCACCGGTCAACCAAGAAACTGGGAAAGGTGAAAGAAAATAAAACAGTTATGGAATAAACTCAACAAATGTATAAGAGAAAGGCAAGAGTGTATACAGGTAATTTTAATGGGATACATGAATGGTATAGTTGGAAATGAGGAAATAGAAGGCATAGTGGGGAAATGGGGAGTGGAGGGTATGAATATGAATGGTGACTTCCTTCTAGAAGTATGTCCGGAGAAAGAAATGTTTCTGGCTAACACGTGTTTTGAGCATCGTCACATCCATAGATATACATGACGCAGAGGTGAAGATGAGCAGGAACAGAAATACCTAATTGATATACATCATGATTGACTCTGGGCTAAACGGAAGAATTTTAGATTCAAAAGCTGTACGAGGGATGCTGGCGGGATCAAACCATTATACAGTGCTGACAAAAGTGAGAATAAGGAAGAAGTATGAATATGAAAGGAAAGAGAGAAAACTGAAAGTAGAGAGATTAAATGTGAGAAAACTAACTGAAGAATGTAATGCAACAAAATACAGGGATATACTGAAAGAGACTGTAAAGGGCATGGATGATATGATAGATCTAGGAAGTACTGTAGATGAAGTATGGAAAGGTACAAGAGACTCCATGACTAAAGCAGCTGAGAAAGTATATGGCAAGACAAAATATATAATGTGGAAAAAGAAAGGTAACGCATGGCTTACACAACCTATGCAAAGAGATAGAAGAAATAGTGAACAAGAAGAAAGAGTTGCGAAAGAGTATGTTGCAAAAGAATGTGCCTAGAAAACCTAGAGATGCGAGGAAACAAGAATATAAGAACTTATACAAAAAAAAACTTATTAAAACAAAAAGTAAAGAGGGCGATACAAGACGCTAGAAGGAAGCCAGATGAGGAATATGGGAAGAAGATTAGTGAACAGTTTCTGAATGACAAGAAAGTATACTACAGAGCTGTGAAAGAAGCCAGAGGGAAGAAGGCCGAGAGTGTCTCAGGTGGTAAAATGAGGGACATGAATGGGGAGGCGGTGGAGGGTGACGGTGTGGTGGATATACGGAAAGATAATTTTAGTAGCTTAGCTGTAAAGAGTAGGGGGAAGGCAAAGATATCATCCATGGGAATGGAGAGATGTAGAATAAACAGGGTTGATGAAAGACAGATAAGCAGAGAAAAAGTAAAAGAAGCAATCAATAGACTTGAAATGGACGAAGTTGATGGAGTAGATAACATCCCAGGTGAAATGCTGAGATATGGGGGAGAAGAAGCTGTAGACATAATGCATAGGTTATGTAAATTAGTATAGAAAAAGGAAACTGTACCAGAGGACTGGAGGAAAGCAGTGATAGTACCCTTGTACAAAGGGAAGGATAGTAAAGAGGAGTGTAAGAGTTATAGGGGAATTAGCTTGCTTAGCATACCTGGAAAGGTAAACGCAAACGTAGTAACAGAGAGACTGCAGAAGATAACGAATTACAAAATAGGCGAGGAGCAGGGAGGTTTCGGAAAGGGCAGGGGCTGCGTTGACCAGATTGCCTCAATGCGTTTGTTGGTAGAGAAGTATCTAGCTAAGAACAGAAAACTCTATGCAGCATTCATGGATTTGGAAAAAGCCTATGACAAAGTAGATTGGGAGGGTATGTGGGATGTGTTAACAGCACTGTATATGGTGTGGGAGGAAAGTTGCTAATGGCAGTGAAATCTTTCTATAGGAATGCAATGGCAAATGTAAAGGTAGGAGATAAGTTAAGTGATATTTGTTTAGGTCAATGTGGGAGTAATTAAGACAGGGATGTGGCATGGCACCTTGGTTGTTCAATATATACACGGATGGAGTAATTAGAGAATGTAGGGCGGGATCAATGGGTATGGGAGCTAGGCTGGAATCAGGGAAGAGAGTGGAAGATTTTAACATGCCTATATGCGGACGATGCAGTTCTGTTGGTGGAAAATGTGGAAGAACTTCAGAGAGTGATCACATACTTTGACAGGGTATGCGAAAAGATAAAGTTAAAGGTCAATGTAGGGAAATATAAGGTAATGGTGTTTAAGAGAAGAATGCATGAAACCATAGATTTTAAGGCAAAATATAGAATTAAGAGAAAACATGAGAAAAGATGTAAAATAATAATGAGAAAGGCAGAATTGGAAGAGGTTGAAAGTTTCAAGTACTTGGGAGCTGTACTATGCAAATATGGTAAAATGGAGAGCGAGATAAAAGAGATAAAAATGCAAGGGAGAAAGGTAATTAGAGAACTTGATAGTATGCTCAAAGGAAGAATGGTTAGCCAAGAAGTGAAAAAGTCACTGAGAAACAGTGTGCTGCTCCAAACACTCTCATATGGAAAAGAAACATGGACAGAAAAGTGACAAGGACCTCTCCAAACTAAGAGCTGCGGAGATGAGCTTTTCAGAATGGCAGCTGGCGTGAATAGGCTAGATGGGCCAAGTAATAGGGAAGTGTACGAGTCCTTTGGAATGGAAGAAAAAGCCTTGGGAATTGATTATGGTGTGGTTGAAGAGATTAAAAGAAGTACTTTGAGGTGGTATTTGTCATGTTCAGAGAATGGATGAAGACAGAATGTCAAGAAAGATATATGGGAGTCAGGTGAGTGGAACAGCTAGTAGTGGAAGAACACCTATGGTATGGGAAAAGAAAGTGGAAAAGTATATTGAGAAAACAAATTCCATGTAGTGGACGGGGCATTGTGGCACGGGCAAAGGAAGCATGTCTTGACAAAGTAGCCTATAGAGACGTTTCTGTCATGGCCATCCTTTAGCGGGGGTTTCCTAGAGGAAACAAGGCGTCGGAGATGATGATGATGATGGTCTGACAACTTATAAGGAAAGGTTTCAACCCCTTCTGTACTGGCAATGTCTTTTTAATTAAATTTGTTCTATGTTTAGACGATTTGGTGCAATTTGGTGCAGGATCTGAAGTAGTAAAAAGGGTGTAGGGAGATAGTTCGAGGCCTGTTAATTGCTGAAGGCTCTTTTTAAGCTGAATACCATCGTCTAATAGTAGCCAGAATAAAGTTAAAAGGACAGTACCAGTACTGAAAGGGTTAGTACAATTGTTATACCACAACATTGGCCAGTTGCCCCAGTTATGCCACAACCTGCAGCTACCCTCGTGATGCCACAACATAGGCCAGTTACCCCCTCCTAACATGGGTCAGTTGACCCATTAAGAGAACGGGGCCAAAATAGTGAAGTCCCCCACAGGAAAAGAGCAAATCTCCCCATCACCAGAACAGCTCCCCCCAAATCCTCCCCTGAATCCAAAAGGTGGCGTTTGGCAACAGAGGAAATGGATGTGACGTCACCAGCCCAGCTCGGCCCAGGATTGGCCAGCACGACCGCTGCCCCCAACAATCAGGAGGGCCCTTCCACTACTCTCCCCTCTACCCCCCTCGCCGAGACCAGAACGACCAATCTCTTCTATTGAAACCACATACAAACGTGTCCTCTTTCCATGTATATTATATGGGGCAGGGACCACCTAGAAATAGATAGGTGCTCAGACCAGGTATTGGAGGGTATCTCACCTCCCCTCCTAAGATCTGAGTGCTTTGTGGCCCCTAACGAGTGTTTTCTGACCTCAGCAGTGTTAACCGACCTGCAATACCAGCAACGGATAATCCCAACCAGGTAATAACCTAGGTGCTGCCCGGCCCTAGTACACCTGAACAGTTAATCCTGAACAGGTGAAGATCTAGAGTGTTTACCGACCTCTTGATATCCTAACCAGCCTATTACTGGAAAGATATTACTGCAATATATAGAGATGCTTTGCTTAGTTGAGACCTGTCTTTCAGGTCCCCTTTACCGTAACCTAATTAATATCAGTTTGCCTATAAACCCTCACATGCTACCAGTAAATTCTTATTCACCTACTGTATAGGTATATTGTCACATGATTGTCTGACCACTAATGCCCCTTTCCCACTGGTGAGACAAGTCACGAATTTCGTCGCCGACACCAATAAATTGGCACATTCGTGACATGTCTCAACACCTCTCATGAACAATCGTTTGACTCTCAAGGCCTCTCAAGGCCTCGCAAGGGCCTTCGCAAATGTTCGGACAGTTCAAAATTTTGGACGAGGACTCACAAGGATTGGTTACCCTCTTAAGCATCGTCGAGCATCGCCGAAGGATCTGCGAGGGTATCTGCGATCATCTGCGACATCGCGGAGGGTTTCGCATAACAAAAACTTTGCAACGCTTCATGGATGCTCACCGATGCTCTCAGATGTTCCGAGAACGAGAACATCGACAATGCCAAAGAGCACCTTCGGCGAGGTGGGAGAGAAAGAAAAAAAAAACGAGGATGGAGAGAAAGAGAAAACAGGAGGTGGGCTCAATGTTTACGTCGCGGCTTAGCCTAATTAAGCCCACCTCGCTGTTTTCTCTTTCTCTCCCTCCTCGTGTTTTTTTTCTTTCTCTCCCTCTCTCTTTGCCTATAATCCGTTCACCCCGTTCAGCCTACTGTTTTAAGACGTTTACCCCCATCCATGTTTCAATATTTTCCTGGTGAGCGGTAGCTAGCCAACATATATATATTTTTGTTTTTGGATCGTTTTCCTGGTCCCGTTTCTTTCTCATGGTTAACCCCATTAGTTTCCATATTTGGGGGATGGTGGGGGGAAGGTAGAAGGGTAATTGACTCGTGTTACAAATATGAAGCCGATTGGTGAGGTAGTTTCGCCACCACGGATTTTCCTTTTTTTCCTTTTCTTCGTATGGATACGCTGGAAGTGGGTGGTGGGAGGGAGGTGGGTGTGTGGTGGGGGGACGACAGAAGGGTAGGGGACTTGTCACACAAATGCGGAACCGATTGGTTCAGTCGTTTCGCCGCCACATATTTTCCTTTGTTTTCTTTGTGAGGCGACCGATAGTCAGCGAGTGGGTGGGGGGAGGGGGGTTATGTTGGTGGTGGCAAGAAGCCAGAAGGGTAAGGTACACCCAGAAGTGAAAGTCCCTGCATAGGGTTTACCCCCTACTCCTACTACCCCAGAAGCTAGGAACGGGGTGGTCCCTGCCCAGTCCCCCTTACTACTCCTACCCTAGGCAGAAGGGGCAGGGTGTGCCTGTCTGTTACCCCTTCCTTCCCCTCCCCAACCATGAAGAGAACAAACTACCCCCCCCCCCCCCCCCCTCCCGCGCACATTTGCACCCCACCCCAATGCCAGACAGGAGGTTCACACACACACACACACACACCATTATCAATTTCATAAGTAATGGTATCGTGTTTACCTTCATTAATTTACCCTCTGACAGTTTTGACGCATTTTGATTGTTTATCCTGGCTATAATTAGACGAATAATTACAGCTTAGGAAGGATAAATGTGAAATAATGTCCTAATCTGAATTAAATCGTCTAATAATAGCCATACATCAGAAGAGAACAGTGTCATCGATTCTCAGAGGCTTAATATATGATTTGTTATACATGTATTATCATGTAGAAATTATACTAAAAAATACAATAGCTACTCGCTTTACATTTGACAGCGTAACAATTTGCCATGTTTGCTATTTGGTAGTAATGTAAAGCAGTATAATCTAGTAATGAATTATTGTATTTTATGGTGTTTCTGTGTATAACACCTATTGGGAAATATTATCAAGGAAGTGGGTTACTAAATATTATCAAGGAAGTGGGTTACTAAATATTATCAAGGAAGTGGGTTACTAAATATTATCAAGGAAGTGGGTTACTAAATATTATCAAGGAAGTGGGTTACTAAATATTATCAAGGAAGTGGGTTACTAAATATTATCAAGGAAGTGGGTTATCAAGGAAGTGGGTTACTAAATATTATCAAGGAAGTGGGTTACTAAATATTATCAAGGAAGTGGGTTACTAAATATTATCAAGGAAGTGGGTTACTAAATATTATCAAGGAAGTGGGTTACTAAATATTATAGCAAACTGCAAAGGCCTACAGTATATATTTCGTGCATAACTCAATACTGTAAAATCACACACACATATATATATACTGTATATATATATATATATATATATATATATATATATATTTTTTTTTTTTTTCTTTCAGGCAGGTGAGATAAAAATAATAGGCACAGTTTGCATTATTGAGTTTTTTATTGATACTCTCAATTTTTCGTATAGTTTTTCTGGTATTTTCAGGAAGTTGGTAAAGGAGGTTTGCAAATGGTGCCGACGTTTCAATGGGCGCAGCCATCATTTTCAAGGAGAAGTGAAGTTAGAAGGTGATAAGTCGAGTTTATATAGGCAATACAAGATCAAGAGAGGGATTATTGTGTGCTAGCTGCACGCTGGTTGGCTAACCTAAGACTAGCTCTGGTAGGCTGGCCAGACGCAGGAGTGGGCGGGGCCTCCGCGTCGTTCATCTGCGTGTGTGGAGGGGGCATTCCTGGGGGCATCATGGGGGCCTCGCTGTGGAAGGGTGTGCCGAGGGTAGGATCTGGCTGTATTCCGCTTGTGTGTTTAAAGTAGGTTGGTATGTTTGTATATATATATATATATATATAGCTTCAAGAATGAATAGGCGGCGTGAGTCTATTTCTTTATCAAGAATAGAGGTGTGTTTATCTAAGTCAGGTCTGGTGAGTTCCTGATGGTGTGGGGATGTGTGGTAGTGGTCCTTGATAGCTCCGGCTTGAAGGTGGAAGGTAAGGCGACGTGTGTTGGTCAGGGTTCGTAGTTTTAACGTTGTTGCTGATAATGTCTCTCATTATGTTTTTGTCTGTTTCGTGATATGAGGACATGTGGTTTTTATAGTAAATTTTTATGTATTCAGTGTTTGTATTAGTAGGCATGTCGTTTTTGTACCATGTTTCAAGGTGTTTGTTGATGGTGTGGGCGATGTCCGAGTTACTGTACCCATTGTTTACAAGCACCTGGGTGAGCCTCTCGAGTTCCTTGTGAATGTCTCGCCAGGAGGTGCAGTGTGATAGGGCTCCCCTGACTTAGGCGGCGATGGTAGATCGTAAAATATCGCTGGGGGCATTCACTTTCGCCGTTGAGACATAATCCGTTGTTGGTGGGTTTGGTGTAGACAGTGGTGGTAAAGCCTGAGGTGTTGTTGTTGTTTAAGAGGACATCAAGGAAGGGGAGATGACCGTTAGAGGACTCCTCGAAGGTGAAGTTTAGACTGGAAGAGGCGATGAATCGTTGTTGAAGGTCACGTAGCTCCTGTGGGTCCTTCACACGCACGAAGATGTCGTCCACATATCTGCTGTAGACGGAGGGGCGGTTGGTAGTCAGGAGCTCTTCTTCGATGGTGCCCATGTAAAAATTGGCAAAGAGGACTCCTAGGGGACTGCCCATTGCCACACCATCAATCTGCTGATACATGTCACCTCGCGGGCAGGTGAAGGGCGCCTCATTGGTGCATATTTCCAGCAACGTCTTCAGGGCTGTTTCTGGGAGGTCTAAGGGCGTGTTGTCTGGGCAGTGGTAGACTCGATGTAGGATGAGCTCAATGGTGCGGTCCACAGGCACGTTGGTAAAGAGACTTTCTACATCTAGGGAGGCGATGATATGGTCGTCAGTAGAGGAGGCATCTCTTAAAATCTCCAGGAAGTCAGCTGACGAGGAAAGACTGTACTGGCTGGGGGTGTAGGGGGTTAGAAGTTTGTTCAAAGTCTTGGCAATTTGGTAGGTGGCGGTAGGGATCTGGGAGATGATGGGGCGAAGGGGGTTACCTGGTTTGTGGGTTTTGACTGTGCCGTAAGCGTACCCAGGGGAGAAGTCACCGATGAGTTTTTTAAGGTGGATCCCTCCTGTCTTTGCATTAATGGCGGTGATGGTGGTGTTGGTTTTCCGCTTTATTTCTTCGGTGGGGTTACGGGTGATTTTCCGGAATTTTGTAGAGTCGCTTAGGATGTGGTCCATCTTCTGCAGGTATTCATCTTTGTCGTGGATGACCAGCCTGGCAGCTTTATCGGCTCGTCTGATTATGATATTATTATTTTCACGAAGTTGTTTAGCCGCTAAGATGTGGTTTTTGTTGATTAATCCGCTGTTGTGGGAACCACGTGTTTTAGCGGCTTCGGCTAGTAAGGTCGGTTGTAGGTTGGGTGAGGTTGTGAGTTCCCCATCCTTCTCCAGTTTTTGGATGTCGTCCAGGAGAATCTCGATCTCTAGTCGTTTTCGGTGTGGTCGGGGTTTAGAGGTGTAGTGGCAATTGAGTCCTTTGTTGAGGAGTTCTTCTTGGTCGGGGGTCAGGTCCGTGTTGGTGAGGTTGATGTACCCTTTGAGGGGTCTGGGGAGTTTGATGTTGCCGCCATATAGTTTGGACAATTTCTTGATGGCGGTGCTCTCCACTTTGCGTAGGTGCTGTGTATTGAGTTGTTCGAGTTTGGTGTTGATACGTTGTTTAACTGGTGCGTGGGCGGCTTCTTCATTCCATTGTTGTACAAGGGCGTCTCGCTCGTGTTGGAGGTAAAGTGCCGTCTCTCGTTTTTCCAAAGCTTCTTGCTGGACCAATTATCTCCGGAATTGGAGAGTGCAGTCTCGGTTTCTGGCATTCTCATTAAATAGTTTGATATTAGTGTAGCCAGGGAGGATATTTTCTTTCAGGCAGGTGAGATTAAAATAATAGGCACAGTTTGCATTATTGAGTTTTTTATTGATACTCTCAATTTTTCGTATAGTTTTTCTGGTATTTTCAGGAAGTTGGTAAAGGAGGTTTGCAAATGGTTCCGACGTTTCAATGGGCGCAGCCATCATTATCAAGGAGAAGTGAAGTTAGAAGGTGATAAGTCGAGTTTATATAGGCAATACAAGATCAAGAGAGGGATTATTGTGTGCTAGCTGCACGCTGGTTGGCTAACCTAAGACTAGCTCTGGTAGGCTGGCCGGACGCAGGACTGGGCGGGGCCTCTGCGTCGTTCATCTGCGTGTGTGGAGGGGGCATCATGGGGGGCCTTGCTGTGGAAGGGCGTGCCAAGGGTAGGATCTGGCTGTATTACGCTTGTGTGTTTAAAGTAGAATTGGTATGTTTGTATATATATAGCTTCAAGAATGAATAGGCGGCGTGAGTCTATTTCTTTATCAAGAATAGAGGTGTGTTTATCTAAGTCAGGTCTGGTGAGTTCCTCACCCCTCAAAGGGTACATCAACCTCACCAACACGGACCTGACCCCCGACCAAGAAGAACTCCTCAACAAAGGACTCAATTGCCACTACACCTCTAAATCCCGACCACACCGAAAACGACTAGAGATCGAGATTCTCCTGGACGACATCCAAAAACTGGAGAAGGATGGGATACTCACAGCCTCACCCAACCTACAACCGACCTTACTAGCCGAAGCCGCTAAAACACGTGGTTCCCACAACAGCGGATTAATCAACAAAAACCACATCATAGCGGCTAAACAACTTCGTGAAAATAATAATATCATAATCAGACGAGCCGATAAAGCTGCCAGCCTGGTCATCCACGACAAAGATGAATACCTGCAGAAGATGGACCACATCCTAAGCTACTCTACAAAAGTCCGGAAAATCACCCGTAACCCCACCGAAGAAATAAAGCGGAAAACCAACACCACCATCACCGCCATTAATGCAAAGACAGGAGGGATCCACCTTAAAAAACTCATCGGTGACTTCTCCTCTGGGTACGCTTACGGCACAGTCAAAACCCACAAACCAGGTAACCCCCTTCGCCCCATCATCTCCCAGATCCCTACCGCCACCTACCAAATTGCCAAGACTTTGAACAAACTTCTAACCCCCTACACCCCCAGCCAGTACAGTCTTTCCTTGTCAGCTGACTTCCTGGAGATTTTAAGAGATGCCTCCTCTACTGACGACCATATCATCGCCTCCCTAGATGTAGAAAGTCTCTTTACCAACGTGCCTGTGGACCGCACCATTGAGCTCATCCTACATCGAGTCTACCACTGCCCAGACAACACGCCCTTAGACCTCCCAGAAACAGCCCTGAAGACGTTGCTGGAAATATGCACCGCGAGGTGACATGTATCAGCAGATTGATGGTGTGGCAATGGCCAGTCCCCTAGGAGTCCTCTTTGCCAATTTTTACATGGGCACCATCAAAGAAGAGCTCCTGACTACCAACCGCCCCTCCGTCTACTGCAGATATGTGGACGACATCTTCGTGCGTGTGAAGGACCCACAGGAGCTACGTGACCTTCAGCAACGATTCATCGCCTCTTCCAGTCTAAACTTCACCTTCGAGGAGTCCTCTAACGGTCATCTCCCCTTCCTTGATGTCCTCGTAAACAACAACAACACCTCAGGTTTACCACCACTGTCTACACCAAACCCACCAACAACGGATTATGTCTCAACGGCGAAAGTGAATGCCCCCAGCGATATTTACGATCCACCATCGCCGCCTACGTCAGGAGAGCCCTATCACACTGCACCTCCTGGCGAGACACTCACAAGGAACTAGAGAGGCTCACCAAGGTGCTTGTAAACAATGGGTACAGTAACTCGGACATCGCCCACACCATCAACAAACACCTTGAAACATGGTACAAAAACGACATGCCTACTAATACAAACACTGAATACATAAAAATTTACTATAAAAACCACATGTCCTCAGATCACAAAACAGACGAAAACATAATGAGAGACATTATCAGCAACAACGTTAAAACTACGAACCCTGACCAACACCTTAAACTCACCATATACTACAAATCGAGAAAAACATCACAACTAGTCATTCGCAACAGCCCGGCTACCGCTAAGAAACCGTCACAAGAGGACCATGTCATATACCGACACACCTGTAACAGTGAGGACTGTGGACCTCACACTTATGTCGGTTTGACAAGGACTCTTCTGTCACGTCGCCTTACCATCCACCTTCAAGCCGGAGCTATCAAGGACCACTACCACACATCCCCACACCATCAGGAACTCACCAGACCCGACTTAGATAAACACACCTCTATTCTTGATAAAGAAATAGACTCACGCCGCCTATTCATTCTTGAAGCTATATATATACAAACATACCAACCTACTTTAAACACACAAGCGGAATACAGCCAGATCCTACCCTCGGCACGCCCTTCCACAGCGAGGCCCCCCATGATGCCCCCAGGAATGCCCCCTCCACACACGCAGATGAACACGCCCACTCCTGCATCCGGCCACCCTACCAGAGCTAGTCTTAGGTTAGCCAACCAGCGTGCAGCTAGCACACAATAAACCCTCTCTTGCCTATATAAACTCGACTTATCACCTTCTAACTTCACTTCTCCTTGATAATGATGGCTGCGCCCATTGAAACGTCGGAACTATTTGCAAACCTCCTTTACCAACTTCCTGAAAATACCAGAAAAACTATACGAAAAATTGAGAGTATCAATAAAAAACTCAATAATGCAAACTGTGCCTATTATTTTAATCTCACCTGCCTGAAAGAAAATATCCTCCCTGGCTACACTAATATCAATATATATATATATATATATATATATATATATATATATATATATATATATATAAATATATACATGAGAGAGATATATATATATATAACAAATATGATAACATATATCACTGTAATAAGCAGTAGTAAACAAATGGTAGACATACCTCACGTCGGATATATATATATATATTGAACAATTAATTAACATCGAGGCAAACATTTTTGGTAAAGCATTTCCCTCATGAGTTATTGTATTGGTATATTTAGAGTAGCTGGTAACCGTGTTTAAACTTTGAGTACTAAATGCGTCTCAATGCATGGTGTTCTGAAGCTGATTTTCCTGTGTCGACTGCTAAACTCTCACCTTTCCTCCCCCGAACTACATACTTGCATAATTTGAGTCTCGTTTAACCCTTATTGCTTTCTGACATTAGGCTGAGATTAGTATGGATCTTCATATAGAGCTTTTTACCAACTCTTCTGCTACTACTGGAACACCACAGTTAATACAGTTCAGGCCTGCCAACATTATTCAGAATAAATCCTATGACCCTAACTATTCAGTTACACTATTAATCTAATTGATTCTGATTACTTGCACTAAAGATTAACGTTATTGATAGATGTGTGCTAATGTAGAAGCAATAATTACAAAAGTAAATGAAAAATCTGTTGGTAACCCTTAACCCTTTCGCTGCGGGTGACGTTCTGGAATGTTTTGGCAAGTTACAGGAATTTCCAGGCTTTGTAAAAAGCCTTTAAAAAAAATAAAAATCGAGTGTCGGTGGGTGGGAGCGTGAGGGGCCCACCTCCGATCCTCAGAGCACCGAGCGGCTCACTGAGCTAGGCTGTGTCTCAGGCGAGTCTCTCTCTGTCTCTCTCATTAGTGTAGCCAAGTGAGTCAGTGTTACATAATAGCGGGGTTCCCGCGTTTCACTGGGACCACTGCGGGTAAACCAGACCACGTATACGGTCCGTTCTGGTGTCATTTTGAAGCTATTTTCGCCTAGTTTTCGGCAGAATACACTTCATTTAATGCAGATGCTTGATTTATCATTCAGGAGTGCCTGAATATGCTTTAAATAGCCCAAACATAGCCGCAGCCAATGGGTTAAGAACCGAGACAACATTTTCAGAGAAAGTGAGAGAGAGATTCTATAGCAGGAATTAGAGAAGCATTTTCTTACCGATTACCTTGTATTTAATATTTGATAAAATATAACTGTAGATTTCAGGTCGGATAGATGGTGAATAGCTATTACTGAATTTTTATTTTGTATTTGTATACCTATTCATTGAGCATCGGCATGCTTCGAAATAACACTTGTTCCAAGTGAAAACCGATTATGAGAATTATGTATTTAATCATATAGATGACATATACTCGATAAAGTTCAGTATAATTAAGACAACACCAGAGTGCTACGTTAAGGCCGCGTCATACAGAAGTCGAACGTCGCGCGACCAACTCCCGAACAGGATGACTTGCAAACAAAAATCAAATATCAGAAAGTTCGGGTCGATTCGGGTCAATGCGGCCAATGATCTTGTTGATTCTGGGGAAGTTCTGGGGATGTTCATGGGTACAGACGAATATGCTGTGGTTCGGCCAGAAGTTAGTGCATGCGTTAACTTCTAGCCGATATTCGTGTGTGAAAACCGTTAAAAATTGGTCGGCTCTCGTTCGTATTATGGTCGGCTTACATTCGTGTTATGTTCTTTTGTTTCGGCCGATGTTCTGCTGTAATTTCCATTGACGACGTTAACACGAACTACTCGAACATGAGTCGAATATAAGCCGAACATGAGTCGAATATAAACCGAACATAAGGGGACCGGCCGGTTAATTTAGGCTTAAAAAACTCTAAATCCTGAAAACACCAATAGGTGTTTACTCAACAAGAGTCAAAATCCCTTCATAAGCCAGTGAAATGTTATTAGTGAAAACCCATTGGAAATAGTATTTTTTTATGTTTTCCAAACTTTTCCTGTAATTCTAAAAACGTTATATAGCGAACTTTGAAATTAACATGCTCAGTAACTACTGGTCGTACGAGGAGCATACCTATATAAATCGAAAGAGCGTAAGCTACTCTACATCCTACCATACGCTTTATCTTCTACTTTGCCATGTTCCCGCATAAAATATTGTAAATCTAAAAAACAAAAGTAAAAATGTTCACCTAATGACCTTAGACTTTCACCTGTTTTTCTCAGAACCTATATTGCCGCACTATCGGATGTTATTTTACAGTTATTATTGGACCTATAGGAATGGTGTATATACCATTGGAAAGGTAATTAAAAACACTAAAAGGCCTATAAACCAAATTTACTCTAATAATTTTAAAAATTTCACAATATGTCATCAAAGTTGTAATTTTCTATAAATATATTTGCCTGAATCCGTCATCACCTAAATCGAACAAATACACAAAATATATAAAATGTGTTTTATAGAAACTATAGATACACCTTTTGTGAGTTGTTTGATCACTTAAAACATGTGCTATGGGTATTTCTGTAGGAGTTTATCATTTTCTGCAGTACTATGATTTTCAAAATTGTTTTACCTAAATTGCAAGAAAAAAGCAAAAATAAAATAAAATACAACAAAATTTGATCTAGTTTTATGGTCATATACACCTGTGCCAAATTTCATTTAAATTGATAGTAAGACCTGGAAGTAGGGCAATTATCCGGTCGGTCCCCTTAAGTCGATAATAACCCGAATCATATGAATATAGGGAGACAATAAACAGATTATCAGCCGAATTTTACTCGAACAAAACAGACAATCCCCAGATAAAGTGACGAATAAGACAATCATTATCATCATCATCACCACCATAATCATCACCACCACCAATATATTCATCACCATCATCACTATCATCATCATCACCACACCACCACCATAGTTATTACCTTCACCATCACCACCACAACCATCATCATCATCATCACTATCATCATCACCACCACCACCATTTTCATCACCATCATCATTACCACCACCACCAATGTATCGGTGAAAATGGGGAGAGCAAATACGGGCGGCGGCGGACTGAAGATATGCTTTCACCTACGGTGAAATTCCACATATTGTTATTTTTGTTGTTGTTGTTGATGAAATCTTATAGAATAATCTTTCCTCTTGCCGTTTATAAAACAACAAAATATGAAAAGCAATTATTATGGGTGAAAACCGACTGAGAGTTAGGGCAAATACGGGCGGACTTCACCTACGGTGAAATTCCACATGTTATTTTTGTTGTTGTTGTTGATGAAATCTTATAGAATAACCTTTCCTCTTGCCGTTCATGAAAACAACAAAATATAAAAAGCACTTATTATGGGTGAAAACAGACCGAGTTAATATTTTACTGCGGAATGGATTCTATAAGAGCGAAAAACAGCGGACATATATATATATATATATATATATTTTTATTTATTTTTTTTTTTTTTTGGGAGTAAGCTAAATTTGTACATTTTTCGATAGAAAATTGTCTATGGCGAAGCCGGATTTCTCCATACAATGCTGGCTCGCTATCGCTCGCCAGGAAGAAATCGACACCTGGATGGGGATAAGTGTCTTAAAACAGTTGGCTGAATGGAGCCGAATGGATACAAGCCAAAGAAAGAGGGAGAAAAGAGAAAAAAGGAGAAGTGGGCCCCCTTAACATCCCCCTTCTACAACGCCAATACATTCTTTATAGAGGTTCACACTATAGGGCAGGTACAGGTTGTCTTTATAGAGGTTCACACTATAGGGCAGGTACAGGTTGTCTTTATAGAGGTTCACACTATAGGGCAGGTACAGGTTGTCTTTATAGAGGTTCACACTATAGGGCAGGTACAGGTTGTCTTTATAGAGGTTCACACTATAGGGCAGGTACAGGTTGTCTTTATAGAGGTTCACACTATAGGGCAGGTACAGGTTGTCTTTATAGAGGTTCACACTATAGGGCAGGTACAGGTTGTCTTTATAGAGGTTCACACTATAGGGCAGGTACAGGTTGTCTTTATAGAGGTTCACACTATAGGGCAGGTACAGGTTGTCTTTATAGAGGTTCACACTATAGGGCAGGTACAGTTTATGTTTCTTTAATTTTTTTCTATGTGAATGAGGGAGACAAAAGGCATAACTGCCTGCAGCGAGTGCCTCTCCCAGATTTCAAAGAGTGACAGGGCCGAAATCAAAGGAGTACAAAGGAAATCAAGCAACAACAGATCTAGTGACTCTTCTAACCTAGAAGGGTCACTAGATCTGTTGTCCTCCAAAACACTGAGGATCAAGTGTCCAAATAGTGGTTTAGAGTTTAGGGACGTTCGAGCTAAAATGCCTGGACACACAGAGTTTGAAGCAATTTAAGTCATAGGAAGAGGGAAAGACTGATTCTGGGAGAGAGTTCCAGAGCTCAGCATTTGAATAGAAGAAAGTCTGAGAATAGCGTTTCACTCTTGGGTTGGAGAGTTGGAGGTCGTCGTCCCACATTCGTCTAGCATCGTGTTAACGTTTTCTGATGGTCGGCCCGATGCGGCTGGTGTTCCTCATAACTTCTTTCGTATTGGGTAAAGGTCGGCTGATCGACGTATCTCATTCGCACTTAGTTGGCTGATTCGGCGCACATTCGGGTTATCGTCGGGTCATGCTCTGGCATGCATCAATTTATATTTGAATCATGGTCGGGTCTTTGTCGTAAGTCGTTTATATTCGACTCTTATTAGGGGCATTGTCTGGGGATGTTCTTCTTCTACCAACATCGGGACAATATCGGTTGAATTCGCCTCAAATGTGCAAGTCATCGTGTTCGGGAGTAGGTCGCCCAACGTTCGTGTTCTGTATGACGCGGCCTTTAATATCGTATCTGTGAGACTATGGGAAGTGAGTTTTCAATAATTTCACTATCAGTTGCTACGCGGATAATGCTCTCCTGATTATGATATATCCGCGAAAAGATAAGTAGATATCTAGTTTGTTATAAAGTTATGACATACCTCGTTGAAGTCTGTAAAACTGTCTTCATAGCGTAATGCATAAATGCACTGAATTTCGGTGTGAGCATCCTAGGTTCGAATCCCTGGACTGTCACATGTATTTGTTGATTTCATGATTTGAGTTTAGAAGTAAAGTTGGTTGGTGGAAAAAACATATGAAATACCCTTTTGATAGATTCCCCCCCCCCCCCTTCCAAAAAAATGAATGACTGCAGTGAACATGGTAATACATTAAAATGGCAATTAATATATATACTGTATATATACATATATACAATATATATATATATATATATATATATATATATATATATATATATATATATATGAGAGAGAGAGAGCGAGAGAGAGAGTGTTAATATTCTCGAATATGCACCAAAAAGCCTATCCACGGATCGAGCATTGAATTAATATACCACTTATAATCAATTAAGCAATCCATACAATATGTTGTTTAGTAAGTTCCAACATTTCTTCTGAGGTATTAACAAATTACAAGATTGCCATTTCAATGTGCAAATCCATTAAATAACAATGCATATTGCGCGGGTGGGTGAATACTATCGACCTATCTATCTATTGCCTGAAGCCGTGATCTCCGAAGGGTTGGCCACGGGTGAATACAATAATTTGTAAAATAACTAGAAGGGGTGATGGTATTGGAAATTTACATTATAAATACAAACATGATAGAATACTAATTATGCATAAATCATAAGTGTGTGTGTGTCAAGCTACGGATAGGTGACAGATAGTGTAAATGATCTTCATTCAGTAAAATCAGATAATTTATTGCAACATTGTTCGGGCATATATAGAATATATATAGATTATCAATTCCTGACATGGTCTCGGCCTCGTTGCAAGGTTACTTTATTCTGTGTTCGTGGAAAACAATGGTTGTAATCGGCGGTTTCCTCCTGTGTGGGGTTGGGGTAGGGTGTGAGTGGGGGGGCCTGCTTGTTTAATCTCTCCATTATAGGGTAGGGGAAGGAAGGGGTGACTGACTGGCACCATCCCGTCCCTTCTGCCTGGGGTAGGAGTAGTAAGGGGGACTGGGCAGGGCCCACCCCGTTCCTACCTTCTGGGGTAGTAGGAGTAGGGGGTAAACCCTATGCAGGGACTTTCACTTCTGAGTGTACATGTGGTAGAAATATGAAAGCCATAGGTGCAGTCGTTTCGCTGTTACGATTTGTTTTCGGCGACTCCGTATATATACGGACCTGGCACTGGGCGTGACAAGACCCTAGTCCGTATATATACGGACCTGGCACGCTGGGGGTTTTAAGACGTTTACCCCCATCCAGGTTTCAATACGCCGAACCATCGCTTGAATCGCTGAAGACGTCGCAGAACATACGGCGAGTTTTCTTTCATCCTCGCATGGTTTCGCAAGATATTTTTGAAAATGTGACATGCCTCGCAGAGGTCATCGGCGAAACATCGCTCACTTCGCCGAACGTCGCAGAAGGTCGGCGATTGCGTCGCCGACATCGGCGACATCTTCACTGAGTATAATTTGTCATCTGTTTGTAAGGTCAAAATCGTGAACGTCGCACGTATTCTTGCGAATTTGACAAAACTAAGTCATCGGCGACGAAAATCGTGACTTGTCTCACCAGTGGGAAATGGGCATAAGTCACCAGACTGCTGTGTACCTGTACGTGAAGAGCTCTGCCTTACATACACATTACACTAAACTCCAATTAGCTATTCCCACACCTATTGAGTCTGCCTAGGAGTTACATTTATCATCCTTACGTCTCTCAGTATGTGTGCTATATTTTATATGTCCTATTTATATGTTGTGTTTGTACTTATGATTTATAATTTGATGATTACCTATGTATTGTCTCATGACTGTCAATTTAAATATTCATGTTAAACCTCATACTCTTAATTAATAAACTTGTACACCTACTAATGTACTCTCTCAACACCTCCCCCTCGGTACATCGGGACCCCGCAACTCATGGTATAGTTTATAGAGGTTGATATCTTGATAATTATTGTTGTCTTAATTATCATACCTTTAGACAGTTTCCGATGCCAATGCAAAAGATCTCTAAGGGGAGATTTCCACTTGAGGGATTTTTTTCTTGACCCCTTTCTCCCTCATGCATAGCCCCATTGCTTTTGAGATTTTAAGACGTTCTCCCCATTGGTTTATCGATTTTAAGAACTTACGCCCCATTTCTGTAAATTGTAAGACCGTTTGTGCCATTTAGGTGTCGATATTTTCCTGGCGAGTGATAGCGAGCCTGTGATTTTACTGAAAAATGTACAAATTTATCTTGAAAGGAGGTCATGGGGGTGTAATTTTAAGCTTGATGGAGGTCCCGGGAACAAACTTAAAACCTCCCCTTAAATGTTGCCGTTATAATGATGATTATCGAAAATTGACGATATAAACTCTCGTTTGGTACCAGCTTTGAGGCTGTTTACGAGCAACTGTAGTCTGGCCACTTCAAAATATAGGTTTCATAAGAATTGAACTACTTACCATAATCTACCTTTGATTTAGTTTCCGATTACAATGTGAAAGAGCTTCAAAATAATAAGAGAAACAACTTATTCATCGAAAATTATCGGAAACAGTGTTCGTGTGACACTCTGTACTTTAACTCTCTTCCTCTTTAACCCCTTCAGCACCATGACGCATTTTTAGCCTTGATTTTGGATAAAATTAGATGATGTTCTGCAGTTTAAGAACCTACGTTATTAAGAGGGTTTATTGAGATCGTATTTAGCCACCTGAGTCGTAGAGGTATATTATAAACTAAAGACAATCCTCTAATGGTAACCAGAATATGATAAACATTACGTAATGGTGGTGAAGGGGTTAACACTATAAGTTAACCTCTTCAAAGACATGAATATAGCTTAAGGGAAGAAGGATATATTTATTGGTCGATTTATTTATGTATTTATTATTCTTTTAGTTTCCTCCTTACACCTCCATCAAGCTTTAACAACCATCCCCAGAGAGAGGGGATAACTGTCTTCCAAGCATGGCTGTACCTGATGAAGCAAAATAAAATAATATATAAGTGGCTTGCTCATGCTGACCGTAAACATTTGTAAAAAAAAAATGTAGAAAAACGTACCTCATGTAAGAGGTTGTTATGGAGTGTAGGTGCGTTATGAAGAGAAACACTTGTTTACTATAAAAGACAAAACTACGAACCTAAAGTAAAAGAATGTGTTGGTGTGTGAAGGTGATACTGAAATAACGTAAACTACCTTCACAAATGTTATCTGCATACAGTACTTAAAGTAACAGATTGTGTTGGTGTGTGAAGGTGATACTGAAATAACGTAAACTACCTTCACAAATGTTATCTGCATACAGTACTTAAAGTAACAGATTGTGTTGGTGTGTGAAGGTGATACTGAAATAACGTAAACTACCTTCACAAATGTTATCTACATACAGTACTTAAAGTAACAGATTGTGTTGGTGTGTGAAGGTGATACTGAAATAACGTAAACTACCTTCACAAATGTTATCTACATACAGTACTTAAAGTAACAGATTGTGTTGGTGTGTGAAGGTGATACTGAAATAACGTAAACTACCTTCACAAATGTTATCTGCATACAGTACTTAAAGTAACAGATTGTGTTGGTGTGTGTACGTGTTATTAAATGGCCTCGTCACACATTTACGGCTTGGACCACGACATGGAACGAAACACGTTTCTTGTTGAAGTCTCCATACGTTTCGTTACATCTCGTCACGTGAAACAGTGTCTCTTGTTATCTCGTGGAAGGCTATGCAATTTTAAGGGGTCCGCTAAAATTTCGGAGCGTCTCGTGACCTGACTTTTTATCGTAGTATGTCATTATGAATACGTTACAAGTGTGTATGCTACGGTGTGGCGTTGTTGTGAAGTATGTCATTATGAATACGTTACAAGTGTGTATGCTACGGTGTGGCGTTGTTGCGAAGTCGCAAAATGTTGTGGTAAAGTCGCGCGACGTCACACCGAAAAATGACGTTGCCAGTGTACTACGAGGACAGCTTGTAGTCATCACGTACAGTCACGTAACGCCATCGAACACTAAGAAAGCACACTGACAACATCTCGTAATAACATCAACTTTTCGGCACACACAGACGACTTTTTACAGCTTATCACCAAATTATCCACGTGTTTTGAAAGTAATGGTTATTTTTCTCCAAAATGGCATGAATTTAGTCCCGGTACTATTCATTTCTCACCCATTTCCTGCATCCATGCCCACATATTCCACGTGTTCTTAAAGTAATGGTACCAGTAATATTTATCCAAAATGGCATGAATTAGTCCCAGTACTATTTATTTTATCCACCCATGTCCTGCATTCATGCCCAAATTGTCCACGTGTGTTTAAAGTACACAAGATCATAAGAACACAGGAGTCTGCAGAGAGCAAACTGGGCCACACACAGCAGATCCCTTTCACACTCAACCCATCTCGTCCATATAAGAATATAAGAAAATGGGAGTCTGCAGAAAGCCGATTGGCCCATACACTTGCAGATCTCTCTCACACCCAACTCTAATTATAAGGCCTAATCATAGGCCCAACTCACTAACATCTATCTCATTTTATGTTAAAGCTCTCTATCGTTCTTGATCCCACTACAGCACTCGGTAGCCTATTTCTGAGATGACTATCTACCTATCTATCTACAGTATATGCTCAGGCCCAATCCCCACTTTTCATATTTTTTATTTTTATTTTCCTCTATTTAATTTTTTTTATTTTTTTATTTTTTGTTTTATTATCTTGGGGTGGCAAACTCAAGACAGAGCAAGAACAGGAAAACACAAAACACAAGACAAAACAACGAACAAACACAGACAAAACACAAAATTCACACACATCCAGGTCACCCAGGAGAATACCCAGAGACCAGGGTCACCAAGGTCACTCCAGCACTTCCCTGGCCCACCCATGACTAGCATACCAGATCAAACCATCCGCGTTGCTAGCATAAGAACCTGCAGTGGCCAGCAGAGGGACCGAGTAAGCAACAACAACAACAAGAGAAGACCAAAGAGAGAAAACGCGGCTCGGAGGGGAAACTACGATAGCCGCCCAGACATACATGTGGCCGCACGGTACTCCAGCACAACTATGCATGTTCATCACCAACCCCTGCAATGTGCCCCTGTAGAGTATCAAAACCATAGTAAAGTAGATGTTAAGATGCAAAGTGAATATTTAGAACCAGTGCTAACCAATTACAACAGTGCAAAAAATGAAGAAATAAACAGGCAAGAAATAAACAGAACAGCTTCACATGTCATACATAAATATCCCTCAGATCCAGCACAATCCAAATACCAAAGTTAAATCAATGCATAAATCATCCTCAAGTAATCCCCAAGTTCAAACAAACCCTAGTGTGACCGGCTCCCTGAAAGAACACAAAGCCAGAGTGTCACCCCTGGCCCTCCTGCCCCAAAACCTGGCAATGAAAACGCCGACAAAAACGGAGTCACTAGCGGGCGAAACAAAGTAGAATCAAGCAATCAGCCTACTGGCTTTACACCTTTTTTGAGTTCTGAACTCGAAGCTCCCAGGATAGAAGGGAGAAAGGAAGGTACAAATCTTGACTAAGAATTTAGTTCTTTATCTTCTGGTGATCCATACCAAAGGGTACCAGAAAATAGTTCAATCGACATCTTCTCCAAATGTGAGATTCCGATCAAATCACAATATCTTGTACAAAGCAGCCTCTTGAGTCTTTCTCGTGACTTTGTATTAACAGACAGGGACGAGATAGAGTCATTGGCTGCTATATCTTTCGATAAGTTTATAATAGATGACCCAAGTACTATTAGTGCAAGCTTAGTTAAGACCACTCAGCCTAGGCTTGCATCACCGTACTTCTTCGAGGTTCAGGACAGTAATTATATTAATTGTCCAACTACGCCCGAAAATACCTTAAGTTTACCGAGTGTAGGGGATCCTTTATTGTCATCCTCCAGGTTCACCGTGAATAGTGATCAAATGCGTTGTTCCAAGACGAGAGAGAGGAGAGATAGAGCAGAACGTAAACTGGAGTTGTTTGGGCCCGAACCTAGCTGGGAAGTGTGAAATCCCAGGTCCCTGTAGACAAGAACCAGGACAACCGTGCCTCTACCAGGGTGCTCCAAACTCGCTCTCTCAGTGTTCTACTCTCTACGCAATCCTTTAAGTGTTTTTCTTGTTCGTAATGGTAACGATGATTACAGTGAGGATCTAGACTGAGGTATGTCAAGGTTCACAGTGTTAACGTAAACTAAAAAGATTTTCCATTCTTCCCTTACTTATTTGTTATCCGTTGCTCTGTTTCAGGAGAAAAATGCACACTTTTATCGTGTGGAAATTATTTGCTTACTTCCTCAAATTCAGGCTCCTGTATTCTTCGACGACGTGGAAATATATATATATTTATCCGGTTATAAAGACCTACACCTACACGTAAAACTTAAACACTTATTCAGACCTCAGTTTATACGCTACTTATCATCCGGGTACATATCCAATAGTGAAAGTTCAGTCGCAGAGAAATTGCTCCCTCAGTCACGTATAGATGACTAATATTTTAACCATACGTTTATGTAGTTATCTTTCATATTTATTACTCTTTGAGTTATTACAGTTTAATTACTTATTCAAGTTTCTTTAACTTATTGTTTGTTTTGAAATCAAATACTGTCCTATTGTCCATACTTATCAGTGCTACGCTTACAACATCGCAGTAACTATTATTTACTTACATTCGAACCACATTTGAAAGCTTTGTATGTTTATTTCAGGACTATATTTATTGTGATTTGAGACTTATCCTCTCTGTGTGTTATTATTCATATGGTAATTTGTAACATTATTATTCTTTATATATGAATGTTATGTTTACTTTTCAAGAGATATATTGAGATTGTACCCTAGCTATTAAGGAATAAAACCTGTATATCCTTTAAATACTTGTGTGTTTTGTGTCCATTGCTTATTACTAGAGTGTTGTTTAATAGAGCCAAGGCTGATCCTACCCAGTAGAGAGGTACCTAAGTTGATGATTAGCGCTGATTCCTAAGGTGGAAATCGCAATCAGATTACCTCAGTTTTCTTGAAAGCGTGGCGTAACACTGGTGGCAGCGGTTACTCAACTCGGGGGGACGACCTTCGTTTCTCTATCTCACTCAGTATATATAATCAATACACAAACATCATGGCAGGGAAATCACTTGAAATTATTCATTTCAAGCCAGAGGACCATGATATTAACACCTATCTTGAAATGGTCAAGCCCATGCTTGAAATTGTGTTTTAAGGAAGACGAAACTTCAAAGATTCACACGGTAATAATGAAGTTGGGACGGCATATGTCCCTCATTTCCGGTTATGTGCGTGACACCCCCAATTTGAAAAGGATGCCAAAAGTGCTATAAGTCTGTTTCTCGAGAAAATTATTGCGAACCAGCAATTACACAGTGTTCAATTCTCAGGAAACTTAGATGCTATGATCAGCTAGTTAAATCAGCTAGTAGTTACAGCCTTCCCAAGTGAAACCACAGCCGCAAGAAAAGAGAACGTGTTTAGTGCTTTACTTCGTGTTTTACCGGCGTCAGTAAGGGATCATTTTGGTATCACAGAACCTAAAGGTTACGACGAGGACTTACCGATTATCCGGCAATCCTGGCACTTCAGAAAAGCTATGAAAAGGACAAAATTGCCGCGATAAGTCGAGCCACCACCCAACCTCAACACTCTTCTGCTTCATCAACAGTTGCTCCATTTCATCGTTCTTCAGACAAGATGGAAGATTGGGCCAGGGTCAGACCCTGAGACTGGAAACCCTGTAGTCCAAAGTGCCCTCTGACCTCCCTAGAAAAGTCATTTTCTGAGTTGGTGAACCGTCGTCCCAAACTCTCTGTTTTGGGGCCAGATCCCCTGGATCAAACCACGACGTGTTGCCACCATCACCGAAGACAGATCTGCAGGGATTGACGATGTGACTGAAAAAGGACTACAAGAAGACACTGTGGTACTGGAGGAGTCTTCAAACATGCAAGATAATACGGAATTTTAATCCGCCCCCGCCCACCTGTTGTCAAACTGGTGGGGGCTCGTGATTGAACAATCTCAAATGCAGGAAATTTTTGTTTATAATCATCTTACTATTCAAGGTGTTAAATCTAGACTTTTGATTGACACGGGTGCATCCTGTTCGTGTCTTTTCTCATCTTACTTTACCAAACACAAGGCCACTGTTGGGCCTCTCCAACCATCCCCTATTGTATTAATTGATGCAAATGATGGCATAATTCCAAATCGAGGACAAACAGCTCCCCTCTACATAGCTACCAACACCCCAGATCACGGTCAACATCATCCATTCATGATCTTCCCATCTTCTGAAACTAATTGTGATGGGTACTTAGGCTTTGACTTACTGACCTTACTACATACCACCATCGATTGTGTAAACAGTGTTAAATTTTGACCCTAAACCAAAAAAAAAAAAAAAAAAACAATCAGCGAACCTAAATTCATCCATCCTGTTCGAACCATCAGAACATCTCAGGCTATCTTAACCAAAACTGTTACGCTACCTCCTCACCATGAACAGTGAAGTTCTATCTTGCCCACCTTATCTGGTGAATTAATTCTAACACCTAGTCTCCAGAGTCCCTTTGACAGGGATTTCCTCACCGCTCCCGCTATCATGCCTGAGAATTTAAATCAATTAAAAATTGCCAACATATCTGATCGCCCTCTCACTTTGCCCAAAGGGTTAACAATAGGTGAACTAGAAACCCATGATGATGAACTGTCCCTATCAGATAATGAAGCCTCTGTTCCTCCCCCTAAATTTCCTGAGATTCGCTCACAATTAACAAACCAGCAAAGACAAGATCTACAGAGCTTAATGACTTCATTCCCAGACATCTTCGCCACATCAGCCATGGACGTTGGGAAAACTCAAGTGCTAAACCATCCTATTCACACCGTAAGACCTCCCATTCGCCAGCCTATTCAACTAAAAAAAAAAACATCCAACGCCAAGAAGATGAAACACAAGTACAAGATATGATGGACTCAGGTGTTATTCACCCCTCGACTAGTCCATGGTCTTCTCCAGTAGTACTTGTAAGAAAAAAAGATGGGTCAACAAGATTCTGCATTGACAACCGCCAGCTGAACGATGTCACCATCAAAGACGCCGCCCCACTGCCTCGCATCGATGATTCACTAAATTCCTTACTTGGAGCTAGACGGTTCACCACCCTCGATCTACAGGCGTGATATTGACAGGTCCCCGTCGTACCAGAGCATCCAGAGAAAACTACTTTTTCCACCAGTCAGGGTAGATTTTACAAGTTTACCGTACTTCCCTTTGGGTTGTGCAACGGACCCGCTACTTTTTCCAGACTTATGGAATCAGTACTGCAAGGGCTAACCTGGGAAACTTGCCTTGCTTATCTGGACGACATCATCGTATTCGGTCAAACTTGGTCCGAACACCTTCAACGCCTTCGCCAAGTTTTTCAACGAATTTGTGATGCCCACCTGAAACTGAAACCATCAAAATGCACCATGGCCCAGAAAGAAGTCAAGTTCCTTGGCCACATTGTCTCAGATGCAGGAATTTCACCAGACCCGTCTAAACTACAAGCCATAAGCGCCATCACACCAACCAACAATGTGAAAGGCATTTGAGCATTTCTAGGGTTGGCTTCCTACTACAGGCACTTCATTAAAGACTTCGCCACCATAGCCAAGCCTCTCCACGACCTCACAAGAAAAGAAGAACCTTTCATATGGAACACTCAACAATTACAGGCCTTCCAAACCTTAAAAGACTTATTGGTAGCTGCACCAGTCGTCTCCTTCCCTGACTACACTAAACCTTTCCGTCTCTACACCGACGTCTCCAAGTTCGGAATTGGTGCAGTCCTAGCTGAAACCCGGGAAGGTAGGGAACATATAATTGCCTGTGCCAGCTGGACTCTCCTACCCTGCTGAAATTAACAATCCTGTCACCAAACGAGAATGTTTGGGTATTATTTGGGCACTCCAGCACTTTAAAGCATATCTTGCAGGGGTCAAAGTAACCATCATTACTGACCACCAAGCCTTACAGTGGCTCAGGAAATCAGACACCAAGAATGCTTTAACCGTCAGGTGGCAAGAGTCCCTCGAAGAGTATAACTTCGAGATCGCCTACCGACCTGGAAAACTCCACACTAATGCTGATGCACTTTCCCGACTGCCTCTTCAATAAACCTCACCAACCGCAGCAGTTCAAGCAATTCACCACCAACACTCTACAGACCAGGACCAGCAACAACTTCTCCAAGCATACCAAAGGAATGACAAACCCGATTGGATACCAACATTTGTCTTTGAACAACTGGAAAGAAAGGGAGACAACCTGTACACCACATATGGCAAAATTGCAATTAGTCCCAACACCGCCATGGACATCATACAATATCTGCATCCACCTAGGCCTGAAAAAACTCATTACCACATTTCAAGACATCTATTGGATGCCAAAGCCCTATGTAACAGCCAGAATGATAACTGAAGCTTGCCGAGCCTGCGCCTTGGGCAAGGATAAAACCAGAACTCCAGGTCCATCAGGCAAATTAATTGCATCCAAGCCATGGCAACTCCTAGCTGTAGACGTCATGGGACCAATGGACGGGGTCAAAGGCTATAAGTACACAATAACCTTTGTTGATACATATTCAAAATACGTCATTGCCTGCCCAGCCAAAGAACACTATGCTTTTGCAGTTGCTGAATCTCTCTTACATATGTTTTCTTACTTTGGCCCTCCTCAAGCCATCCATTCGGATAATGCCCCCGAATTTACAGGACATGTCTGGATGCAAATCTCCCAGATCTTTGGCTATAAAATCAGTCATTCATCTCCTTATTGGCCCCAAGGAAACTCAATATGCGAACGCAGCCACAGAACTATTGCAAACCAAACAAGGACCAGGCTGCAACGAATGAACTCCACAGATTGGCCAAGCCAGGTTCGAATTGTACAATGGGGAATTAACACCTGTCCTCGTGAGGATGGCATAACCCCTCACGAAAGGATATTTGGAGAACCACCACTACTGCTTCCCTTAAGACACCTGTCCGTCCCATCCGAGCCCTTGCCTGACCTCAACCAGTCACTCGTCCATCTACGCAACCGATTATGAAGCTCCAGTACCTACAAGACCTGAAACTCGACGAAACTTCCAAGATCAGCCCACACCACGTCGGCAACCTTGTGATGGTGGCTCAACTTCCCGTGCCATCAAAATTTAAACCGCGGTTCAAGAGTCCCTTTGAAATTTTGACCGTTCAAAATTGTTACCAAGTCACGGTCAATTACCATGGGGAATCACGCACGTATCGAAACCGCTATGTAAGCCGATTCCAGCCTCTCAATAATAACATCACTATGTTGGCTGACCCTAATGATAATGTTGCATGCCCCACTACTAATCTCGACCCTTTACCAAACCCTAACACAGAACCTACCAACTACTCCTACCCCAACCCCAACCCCACCCCCATTACCCGCTCTCTCGATCCCTAAACCAAAATGCCCCCTTCCTACCCCTAACCCTATTCCAACCCCAATGCCCCCATTTCCTAACTATCCTGCATTCCTTCCACCAACCACTCGAGCCCTCTCAGCTCCGCCTGGTTTCGCTCCTCTTCCTTCAACCCTATCCCATTCCTCATCCCTTCCTAATTCCTCTACCCAAACCATTCCAATTCCAAAATAAACTATCCTACCTATCCCTCATCCATCCCCCACCTTATCTTCCTCCGCCAACACCGAAATCCCTACCTTTACTCCATCTCCCCCAACCCAAATCTCAACCATTCCATATCCTTTCCTACCCGTCCAACCCTCCACCCCAAACCTCCAACCTTCTCAACCCCACATATCCTTCCCATTCCTTCCTCCTCCTATCCTAAACCAAAACCTAAACCCAAACTTAAACCCAAACCTAAACCCCAACACCCTTCCCACTCCAAACCAAGAAAAGTTCACTTCCTCACATCCCCACCATTAATCCCCTTCACCACCTCCTATCTCACAGCCTGTGTATTCCCAGTATGGCCGCCGCATCACCAAGCCTAGGAGATGGGAACCAGCAGTGACAAAAAGGAGACAAACCCTAACTCCATCCCCAACAACCTCACCTATGCAGCCAGACACCATGCCCACAAACCTCACGCCTGCCTCTACATCTGCACCTGACCAAGCAGCCCTAGCAGCCTCCAACCCACCTCGTCAGTCTCCAATCAAAAACCCCCAAACATCACATTAACTTCCACCCCTCCCCCCTCTTTGCCTAAGGACCTCACCCTTCCTTCCAACCCATCAAGTGACCCTAACCCTCAAACTCCATCATTCCCTCCCCAGACTCAGCCCCAGCCGCATCTCCCACTATGAAAATAGCTAAGCTCTCCCTCCACATTCACAATGAGAACAGAAACATAACTTCCCCTAGACAACTCTTAAATATTCTATCCCATTCAAATGTTCCTCATCCCCTCACCGTGTTTAGAGATGCAAATGGCACTAACAACATCACAGCCAGAGTGTGGTGCTACTTCCTCCACCATCTCCAGCCCTACATCCACACCGAGTCTTGCAAGAAATATATGCTCCAGCCCCGAGGTCGGGACTTTTTTTTGGAAGGCGATGGTGAGATGACGGAGGATAAAATTATTCCCGACATACCTGCCAACCATCTACCACCCATGACTAGCATACCATATTAAACCATCCACGTTGCTAGCATAAGAACCTGCAGTGGCAACCAGAGGGACCGAGTAAGCAACGACAACAACAAGAGAAGACCAAAGAGAGAAAACGCGGCTCGGAGGGGAAGCTACGATAGCCGCCCAGACCAACATGTGGCCGCACGGTACTCCAGCAACACTATGCAAGTTCATCACCAACCCCTGCAATGTGCCCCTGTAGAGTATCAAAACCATAGTAAAGTGGATGTTAAGATGCAAAGTTAATATTTAGAACCACTGCTAACCAATCACAACAGTGCAAATAATGAAGTATTAAACAGGCAAGAAATAACAGAACAGCCTCACACGTCATACATAAATATCCCTCAGATCCTGGACAAGCCAAATACCAAAGTTAAATCAATGCATGCATCATCCTCAAGTAATCCCCAAGTTCAAACAAACCCTAGTGCAACTGGCTCCCTGAAAGAACACAAAGCCAGAGTGTCACCCCTGGCCCTCTTGCCCCGAAACCGGGCAACGAAACCTCCGACAAAAATGGAGTCACTATGCGTGCGGAACAAAGTAGAATCAAGCAATGAGCCTACTGGCTTTACACCTTTTTTGAGCTCTGAACTCGAAGCTCCCAGGATAGAAGGGAGAAAGGAAGGTACAAATTTTGACTAAGAATTTAGTTCTTTATCTTCTGGTGATCCATACCAAAGGGTACCAGAAAATAGTTCAATCGACATCTTCTCCAAATGTGAGATTCCGATCGAATCGCAATATCTTGTACAAAGCAGCCTCTTGAGTCTTTCTCGTGACTTCGTATTAACAGACAGGAATGAGATAGAGTCATTGGCTGCTATTTCCTTCGATAAGTTCAAAATAGATGACCCAAGTACTATTAGTGCAAGCTTAGTTAACGCCACTCAGCCTAGGCTTGCATCACCGTACTTCTTCGAGGTTCAGGACAGTAATTATATTAACTGTCCACCTATGCCCGAAAATACCTTAAGTTTACCGAGTGTAGGGGATCCTTTATTTGTCATCCTCCAGATGCAGCGTGAATAGTGATCAAGTGCGTAATGCCAAGACGAAAGAGAAGAGAAGTAGAGCAGAACATAAACTGGAGTTTTTTGGGCCCGAACCTAGCTGGGAAGTGGGAAATCCCAGGTCCCTGTAGTCAAGAACCAAGACAACCGTGCCTCTACCAGTGTGCTCCAAACTCGCTCTCCCAGTATTCTACTCACTACGCAATCCTTTAAGTATTTTTCTTGTTCGTAATGGTAACAATGATTACAGTGAGGGTTTAGACTGAGGTATGTCAAGGTTCACAGTGTTAACGTAAAATAAGAAGATTTTCCATTCCTCCCTTACTTATTTGTTATTCGTTGCTCTGTTTCGGGAGAACAATACACACTTCTATCGTGCGAAAAATAATTACATACTTCCTCGAATTCCGGCTCCTATATTCTTCGATGTTGAAATACATATACATTTATTCGGTTATAAGGACCTACATCTACACGTAAAACTTGAACACTTATTCAGACCTGAGTTTATACGCTACTTATCATCCGGGTACAGATCCAATAGTGAAAGTTCATTCGCAGAGTAATTGCTCCCTCAGTCACGTATTGATGACTAATATTTTTACCATACGTTTATGAAGTTATCTTTCATATTTATTACTCTTTGAGTTATTACAGTTTTATTACTTATTCAAGTTTCTTTAACTTATTGTTCATTTTGAAATCAAATACTGTCCTATTGTCCATACTTATCAGCGCTACGCTTACAACATCGCAGTAACTATTATTTACTTATCAGCGCTACGCTTACAACATCGCAGTAACTATTATTTACTTATCAGCGCTACGCTTACAATATCGCAGTAACTATTATTTACTTATCAGCGCTACGCTTACAACATCGCAGTAACTATTATTTACTTATCAGCGCTACGCTTACATCGCAGTAACTATTATTTACTTATCAGCGCTACGCTTACAACATCGCAGTAACTATTATTTACTTATCAGCGCTACGCTTACAACATCGCAGTAACTATTATTTACTTATCAGCGCTACGCTTACAACATCGCAGTAACAATTATTTACTTATCAGCGCTACGCTTACAACATCGCAGTAACTATTATTTACTTATCAGCGCTACGCTTACAACATCGCAGTAACTATTATTTACTTATGAGCGCTACGCTTACATCGCAGTAACTATTATTTTCTTATCAGCGCTACGCTTACAACATCCCAGTAACTATTATTTACTTATCAGCGCTACGCTTACAACATCGCAGTAACTATTATTTACTTATCAGCACTACGCTTACAACATCTCAGTAACTATTATTTACATACATTCGACCCATATTTAAGTGCTTTGTATGTTTATTTCAGGACTTTATTTATTATGCTTTGAGACTTATCCTCTCTGTGTGTTATTATTCATATGTTCATTTGTAACATTATTATTCTTTATATATGAATGTTATGTTTACTTTTCCAGAGACATATTGAGATTGTACCCTAGCTATTAGGAATAAAACCTGTATATCCTTTACTTGTGTGTTTTGTGTCCATTGCTTATTACTAGTGTTGTTTAGTAGAGCCAAGGTTGATCCCTACCCAGTGGAGAGGTACATAAGTTGATGATTAGCGCTGATTCCTAAGGTGGAAATCGCAATCAGATTATGTCAAGTTTTCTTGATAACGTGGCATAACAATTTCACTTATCTAAAAGTCTGTTACCAATCGAAATATAATATTATCACAAAAATTTAATTTGTCCACGTGTTTTAAAAGTACCGGTAATGGTTATATTATTCCAAATGGGATTAATTTAGTCCCAGTACTATTATTTGCTCACCCATTTCCTGCATACATGCCCAATAGTCCGGTAGCCATGGCGCTGCACCTTGTTTTGTCGGATAAAGTTTTTTGTTTTGCTGTTTCTTGTAGCTTGGGGGTACCTCTTCAAAATACAGGAGGGTGCCCAGTGGGCACCCTTGGGTATTTTGAGATATTAACCCCATAAACACCAAAATCACAAAAGAAACGTGATTTATTATCAAGTCCGTCACCAGAGATGTCAGGGAGACAGTGGTCAACAAAAATCATCATCTCCTCCTGTCAACCAAACTACCAGCCCAGAAAGTTGGCCTGTCATCCATTGAAAACAAAAAAACAGCTGAACAAATTACTGTGTGAGGAACTGAGCAAAGACAGGCTATTTCATCTATGGAGCACAAAGAAGCACAAGTTGGTGGTGACAGGTGAGGACCCATGTCCCATCGAGATCAGGATGGAAGAAAGACGGGACAGATATGATCTAGAAAATCAGCAGGAAGAAGCTGACACCATCATCGTCCAACAATTCCTGAGGTGTGCTGGAGAAGCCCATCACATCACTGTGGTTTCTGATGACACAGATGTGTTGGTCCTCCTCCTTCACCATTACCATCAGACAGGACTGGATGTACCACTAATCATGGATTCGCCCCGCAAGGACAGAACAATAGTGGACATCAAGTCAACACTGGCCAAGCAGACACAAATTGTCGAACACCTTTTACCAGCCCATGCCATATCAGGATGTGACACTGTAGCATCGTACTATGGGTTGGGAAAAGGCTCTGTCATCAAAGCCCTGAAAGCTGGTTATGACCTATCAGCCATTGGCAACATGGATGCACCATTCCAGCAAGTCCTTGAACAAGCCACTGCCTTCATCTCAGCCTGTTATGGCATAACAGAGAGTACAGACATGTCCCACACAAGGCTACTTGTCTGGGGAAGAAAGAATGGGAAAGGACATATGTCTGCACCAAATCTGGCTGCTCTACCACCAACAAAGGAAGCATTCCTTGAAAATGTTAAGAGGGCCCACTTCCAAGCATACTTGTGGCGAAAAAATCTCGATGTGAATCAGGTACCAGCACTGGACCCAGAGGAATTTGGATGGGAAAAAGACACCTGTAACAGGGCACTGATCCCAATCCACCTACCAGAAGATGCCAAACTTGTATTGTATTGTTTTGTAGATGTTTAGGTGACAATCACCACTGTCAATCTGGGGATCCGCCGCTGATGAGCTCGTCCTGGAATCTTTACGACTCTGAATCTTATGATTATTTACAGGACTGAACATGCCATTTTTATCGGCAATAGCTCAGAGAAGAGTGTTGAGAGGGGAGAAGGGGTGTTGGAGAGAGAGGAAGGTGTTGGAGTGGCTTTGTTATGTGTGTTTTGTCTGTATACGTTGTCAGGATGTCCTCCGACTGGGTGCAAGCATGTGAAACATGCTAGGACGTACTACCGCTCCCACTAAATGTCCGCCGTGGCAGGGATTCGATCCCGGGTCTTTCAGATTCACACGCGAGCGTGCTCACCACTTGACCACCACGGCCTGGGACACTTGTCCCAGACTACATCCTGAAGATGATCCGGTGTGGCTGCAAGAGTGAGACCCCTTGTGCTTCCAAGAAGTGCAGCTGTAAAGAACATGGTTTGCCATGCACGATGTTCTGTGCATGTTTCAGGGTAGGATGCTCAAGATCCTAAGTTTTGGGCATGAAGGGGTTAATATCTCAAAATGCCCAAGGGTGCCCACTGGGCACCCTCCAGTATTTTGAAGAGGTACCACCAAGCTACAAGAAACAGCAAAAAAAAACTTTATCTGACAAAACAAGGCTCATCAATAAATCAGGCTATGGCTCCCGGACTACAAATATTCCATGTGTTTTTAAAGTAATGGTAATATTACTCCAAAATGGTATGAATTTAGTCCCAGTAGTCCAAATGAGGACAAAGGAAATCAAGCAGTAACATCTAGTGACCCCTCTATTCTGCTTGTCTTCCAAATCACTGAGGATTAACTGTCCAAACAGTGGTTTAGAGTGGGTAAGGGAACATTGGAAAGGGAACTACTGCCCTGGAACTATTGTCCGTGGCGGGATTAGGAAGTTAGTAGGGGATATAAGTGATTATACGTGATCTTTCGTATATCTGGGAAAAAGAGAGTAACGTCTTAGTAATATATATACGCTATAATCCTTGAAGAATCTGAGGTGGGAATAAAATAAAGTTATTAATTTACATACGCAGTCGGTCGCGGGTTTGATGCAAGATATTTGTCTAGGCGAAATCTAAAAGAATCAACGGTGCTGCAGTCTATAGTGTCTCGAGGAAGCCCGTTCCACAAGTTGACAGCTCGATTGAAGACGAAATGTGCGAGTTAAAAGATTTACCAATAATGATCAGTACTATTCAAATTAGATCAAATTTGTTTCAGAAAAGATATAGGCAAATATTGGTTTGGTAACAGAGTTGTAGAGATGTGGAATATGCAACCGATGGCAATAGCGGGATAAAATAAACGATAGAGAGCTTTAACCTTTCCAGCCCGGGTGTCCTTTTAACCCTTTGGCGCACGATGACTCGTTCAGAGTCATTAGGTATTTTTTTCCTAGGCGCACGATGACTCGTTAAGAGTCATTAAACTTAAAAATATTCGCCAAAAATTAAGTTTTCGTCTGACGCGCGTCATATTTGGCACAGATATTAAGTATTACATCTAGTTCAACGGATACAATTGGCAACCCCCTCAGTTTAACCGTTTACTCACGGCTGGCTGGGAAGGGAGCAGAGTACAGCTCAGTCTGTGTTTCGATACTTTCACCTTTACTCGTGTATCTCAGTAACTGTTTGGTTTATAGTAATTCTGAAGTTACCAGTGGAATCCTCATTAAATTCCGCTTCCATATATGTATGCAAATCAAAAATGGTGCAGGCAAAATTTTGAGCTAGCGCGAGTTGGAGATAAGGTATTTACTTTTTTTTTTACAATTCTTATTTCGGAGTGCCCCAATTCTATGTTTTTATTCGCTTATCTTCAAGTTCAATCAATAACGAAGCCGATGGTACCTCATTAATCCAAATACAATGATTTTTTGGTGGATAAAAACGTCACGGAAACAAATTATCGCCGGGCACAAAACTGGCTCTGAGTGAGCTGAGATATACTTTGGGAGTGGGAAAAACTTTGATTGGAAACTATAGGTGCGCCAAAGGGTTAAAAGGACACCACGAAATAGGGGCAGGAGCCCGGGTGTCCTGTTAACAGGTAGTAAGCTTGAAAGCCTATTCAGCTTGGTCTGAACGCCGTGCGTCCGACGCATGTAAACAAAGCCGATCGTTGCGTCACCGCACCTCCGAAAACAATAAGGAGACGTCGGATCAATGTTATTGTTGTGACGTCAGACGAAATTAGTGTCTGAAAAGCTCCGATATTGTCAACATCGTGGCAAAATTTGCTCCACGGAAATCGTCATCACAACTGAACCAGTTGACTTAGAGAGCTCTACTCAATGCCAGTCTACAGATTGGAAACCGCACTATGTTTATTGATGCGTGGGAAATTTCTAGCAGTTAAACTAAATAAGAATACGGTAGCCTAGGCCTAGACGTTTTTCGGCCAGATCGCCCGGGTAGCCCACACTGTCCTTTGGAGGACATGCCCGGGCCAGGAGGGTTAAGATAAATTTAGATAAGAAAATTAGAAACCATTTAGAAACATTTTATTTAATCAATTCTTCTCAGCATGGATTCACTCAGGGACGTTCTTGCCTTACTAATTTGCTTAGCTTTTCCTCAGAGGATTATGAAGCAGTAGACAATGACAAGGCATATGATATATATTTAGATTTCAGTAAAGCTTTCGACAGAGTCCCTCATGAGAAATTGATGAGAAAGATTGAAGCGCATGGAATAGGTGGGTCGTTGTTGGGATGGATTAGGTCATGGCTAATTGGTAGGAAGCAGAGAGTTAGCATAAATGGCACAAAGTCAGAATGGGGCGAAGTCAAAAGTGATGTCCCCCAGGGATCTGTATTGGGTCCTCTTTTGTTTGTTATATACATAAGTTACCTTGATTTAGGTATAACGAGTAGGATAAGTAAATTCGCAGATGACACCAAAATGGGGAGAACAATAGATTCAGATAGAGACATAGAGAGTCTCCAAAGGGATCTAGATACTTTACACGAATGATCAGTAAATTGGCAGATGAATTGTAACATTGACAAATGCAAGGTATTAAAGATAGGGAAGATTAATAAAGTTGCAAAATATAAACTAGCTAATATGGAATTAGAAAAATCAGACTGTGAGAAATATCTAGGTGTGTTTGTTAGCAATTATTTGAAACCTAGAACACAGTGCATAAGCGTTCGTAACAAGGCAAACATGATTCTCGGGTTCATCTCTAGGAGTGTGAGTAACAGAACTTCTGATGTTATCTTAAGACTTTACTTGTCATTAGTGAGACCCCATATGGATTATGCTGTTCAATTTCGGTGTCCTTATTACAGAATGGACATAGATTCCTTGGAGAGTGAACAACGTAGAATGACAAAAATTATCCACAATATAAGAAATCTTCCATATGAAGAAAGGTTGAAGAAATTATGCTTATATTCGTTAGAGGGACCAGAGTTAGAAGGGATATGATAGAGGTGTTCAAGTAAGTTAGTGGGATTAATAAAGGGGACATGAAAGAAGTACTAAAGCTCATTGATAGTGAAAGAACTCGAACAAATGGTTTCAAATTAGATACATTTCGTTTCAGAAAAGTTATAGGCAAATATTGGTTTGGTAACAGAGTTGTAGACAGGTGGAATAGGCTACCAAGTGTTATAGTGGGATCAAGAACGATAGAGAGCTTTAACCCGAAAACGGCGAGGGGGGGGGGGTATTGAACTAGCTCCCCATGGGCCAGCATATTGGCTCCATTCAGGCCTATAATCGTCATTTTACGATAAATATCGTTATTACTTATTCATATGAGCCTATTTTACCTTCACTATGAAGATAGTAACCTGTAACAATAAAACAAGTGAAAATATCATTTTTCTGGTCAAAATCGCGAATATAGACGGACCAGCCCATTCATGAATTATGGAGAAAATTGAGGCAACCCCTCCCTCCACGAGGCCTCAAGCCACACTGAGCTTACTCATGCACACACTCGGTTATGTAACACACCTGCTAGGCACGTAAGCACATCCTGCACACAGTTTGCTAATGTTAGCACAAAAATATACCAACGAATTAGGGAATAACAGGGAAAATAGGTGATAATTGAAGGGGGAGGGGAAAGGGAGGAAGGAGGGGATGTGGAGGGGTGATATGAGGTATAGGGGAAAAAAAAAAAAAAAATTTTTTTAGTGCTACTGGGGCTGTTTAAATGTTTTTTTTAGGCCTCCCTCTTAAGAGCTTTGCCGCCGTCGCCCAGTAAAACCTCTTATGAGCTTTGCCGCCGTTTACGGGTTAAGAAAACATTAGATAGGTATATGGACGAGAGGGGTTGGGTGTGACGAGGATCTGCCGGGTGTGGCCAATCGGCGCTCTTCAGACCCCCATTGTCTGACCTCTGACCTTTTTGGTGAGGTCGGTCCTCATGGTATTAACGAGCTGGGCCTATAATTAGGCGTTTTAATTGGGGTTGGGTGTGACACGGATCTGCCTTGTGCGGGCCAGTCTGCAGATACACTTCAAGTTTCAATTCTTAGGGTTCGGAACCACTTTTCCCTTGCCCCTTTCTCTGTATCGCCTAGTAGGTAAATTTTACAATGGTAGGAGGATTCCTAGATCCCGCCCCCTAAATAGGAGCGACGCAGACACACACATACACGCACACACACACACACACACATAATCTTATATTGCTAGTTTAACCCCTTCAGCAGCAGGACATCAGTTTACCTATTATTATGGATGAAGTTAGACAATGTTATGCAGTTTAAGAAGGACTTACTTCATTCTGAGTTTTAAATGAGATCGTATTTACACCTAAAAGTCCCAGAGCTAAAGAAAATTGTCCAATGGTACCGGTAACCAAGAATAAAATGTTTATGCAGTATCAAGGAGTTTGGAGCAGAGTCGCTAGGAATGTCGACTCTGTGCTACTCTGGGAGAAAGGGTGCAGAGTGTGACAAATTAACAGAGTAAGACGGGGTAGAACAGAATAGGACAGACTTGAACAGAGTAACACTCTGTTCTAGTCTGTTTCCTAACAGAGTTTGTTAGGGGTATGATTGAGTGCAGTCGGCTATAAATGAAGAGTGCAACAGAGTACAACAGAGTCAATCAGAATATATAGGAATGTAAAAAAGTACAGTTCTGTTTACGTACAGAGTAGTACAGAGTGGCGTACCAACTTCAATGACCATGCCCCAGGAGACATATATATAATAATAATAATAATAATAATAATAATAAAAATAATATACAGTATGTAAAGATTGGCAGCCCAATGAGGAGAACAAAAAATATATTTTACAATCTAGTGGATGTACATGAGAAATATATATATATGAAAATGGTAAACTAGGATTTCAATGTATTAGTATAATATAAATTAAAACATAAATATGCAATAAAGATAACAGTGATAGTGTACCATACAAATTAACTTAAATTAGCCAATAGTCTAACTGATATATATACTGTATAATTTTGTTGTCTGCTTAAGGTTGAAAACTCTTTTGTATTTTACTTTAATAAATAAATAGCTCAAAATCCCATACCTATCAGTACATTACACAGATATTATATATATGGGGTATGCTTAACCTAATGTCTGAACACACTATTATTTTGGTATAATATTATACAGTATATACAGTATATATACGCAAATGAAAATATACTGTACATACACGTTCACGTATACCAACATATCATAAATGCAATACACAACTACACACGCCCATTTACATGTGCACACATACTTATACATGTACCTTCGCAGCAGCAGAACGCGTATCTAGAAATATTGCTACAATGCGAGAAGAAAGTATTGGAGAAATTGTATGTTAAAAGATGCATTTTGTGTATGTGTGCAGGTTGGGTCAGGTAAGAGTTATAACGGGAGGTCAATCCTCAGGCGAGATCAAATGAGGGAGTGAAAAGGGCTAAAGTGGAAACAGCTTAGGGGGGATTATAGCATTGAGGACATTGTTTTGTATCTGTGTGTGTGTGTGTGTGTGTGTATGTGTCTGTGTGCATGTGTGTGAGAGAGAGATAGAGAGACAAGGTGAAATGTGGAAAAGTTGTACATTCTGTTTATAAAGGTTGAAACTCATAGATGATAATACACTAGCAATAATGCAATTATGGCAGGAAGTGAAAATAGCATCAAGGTTTAGCAATGTGTTCATTTTGGGGGATTTTAATTTTCCGAAGATCAATTGGCAGCATCAAATCGGCGACTCAGATTCTGAAGAGTTTATTGAGGCGGTACAAGATAGTTTTGTATTTCAATTCATACACTCGCCGACTAGAGGTAATAATATCCTTGATTTAGATCTCAGTAATAATGAACATATAGGAGACTCTGATTCTGAGGAGTTTATAGAGGTAGTACAAGATAGTTTTTTATTTCAATTCATAGATACGCCGACTAGAGGTAATAATATTCTCGATTTAGTTTTCAGTAACAATGAACATATGGTAAATAATGTAGAGATAGGGGACCACCTAGGAAATAGTGACCACAATTCTGTGTATTTTAATATACAATGGAAAGGTAATACCAGAGAGAATACAACATTAATACCTGACTTCAGAAAAGCCAATTATGGTAGGTTAAGAAGAGCCCTATTAGCTGATCCTATGGTCAAAAAATTAAGTCGATCCAGGTGTCCAAATGAGTGTACCCCTTCTCAGGCACCTGTCATCTTAAGTCAGGAAGAGACGTCAACCTTGGTAGATGCATACGATAATTTTATGGAGTCAGTATTCAATGCACAAAATAAATACATCCCCAAAAGAAAATTTAGATCAACACAGAACCAACCCAAATGCATGAATAATAGACTATTAGATCTTCTAGGACAAAAGAGAGGAATATATAGAACAATTAGGAAAGGCGAAATTCACCTACTTGCTTACTATCAGAATCTATCAAGACAGGTAAAAAAGGATATTAGGAAAGAAAAAATAAATTATGAAATTAATGTTGCCAATGACTCAAAAAATAATCCTAAAGCTTTTTACCAACTATATAAATCAAATGATAGAGATGTAATTGGTCCCCTTAAAACTTCGATAGGAGAAATTACAGAAAATGATTTAGAAATGTGCAGTACATTAAATAGTCAATTTCTTTCCGTTTTCACTAATGAAAATTTGGCACAGTTTCCAGAAGTCTGTAAGGTATATAGCGATAGTATAGAAAATAGGTTAAGTACGTTACTATAAGTAGAAATGATGTGCTTAAGGAAATTGACAGACTGAAACCTCATAAATCGCCTGGTCCTGATGAGGTATATGCTAGAGTATTAAAAGAATGTAGGGATGAGTTAAGTTACCCATTAACATTTTTATTTAACAAGTCATTGGAGACAGGTATAGTTCCAGAAGCTTGGAAGCTTGCAAACGTAGTTCCGATCTTCAAAAAAGGTGACAAATCAATAGCATCCAATTACCGTCCCATTAGTCTTACATCAATCATAGGAAAGCTACTAGAGTCAATTATTGCTAGTAAAATTAGAAACCACTTAGATACATTTAATTTAATAAATTCTTCTCAGCATGGATTCACTCAGGGACGTTCTTGCCTTACTAATTTGCTTAGTTTTTTCTCAGAGGTATATGAAGCAGTAGATAATGACAAGTCATATGATATAATATATTTAGATTTCAGTAAAGCTTTCGACAGAGTCCCCCATGAGAGATTGATGAGAAAGGTTGAGGCGCATGGAATAGGTGGGGCGTTGTTGAGATGGATTAGGTCATGGGTAATTGGTAGGAAGCAGAGAGTCAGCATAAATGGTACGAAGTCAGAATGGGGAGCAGCCAAAAGTGGTGTCCCCCAGGGATCTGTATTAGGTCCTCTGTTGTTTGTTATATACATAAATTACTTTGATTTAGGTATAACTAGTAGGAAAAGTAAATTTGCAGACGATACCAAAATGGGGAGAACAATTGATTCAGATAGAGATATAGAGTGCCTCCAAAGGAATCTAGATACCTTACACGAATGGTCAGTAAATTGGCAGATGAAGTTTAACATTGACAAATGCAAGGAGTTAAAGATAGGGAAGATGCATACAAATGTTAAATATAAACTAGCTAATATGGAATTAGAAAACTCGAATTGTGAGAAAGATCTAGGTGTGTTTGTTAGCAATGATTTGAAGCCTAGACAACAGTGTATACGCGTTCGAAACAAGGCAAACAGGATTCTCGGGTTCATCTCTAGGAGTGTGAGTAACAGAACTGCTGATGTTATCTTAAAACTTTACTTGTCATTAGTGAGACCCCCTATGGATTATGCTGTTCAATTTTGGTGTCCTTATTACAGAATGGACATAGATTCATTGGAGAGAGTACAACGTAGAATGACAAAAATGATCCATATTATTAGAAATCTTCAGTATAAAGAAAGGTTGAAGAAATTAGGCTTACATTCGTTAGAGAGACGCAGAGTTAGAGGGGATATGATAGAGGTGTTCAAATGGGTTAGTGGGATTAACAAAGGGGACATGACAAATGTACTAAAGCTCAGTGATAGCGAATGAACTCGTACCAATGGTTTCAAATTAGATAAATTTCGTTTCAGAAAAATATAGGGAAATATTGGTTTGGTAACAGAGTTGTAGATGGGTGGAATGGACTACCAAGTGCTATAGTGGGATTAAAAACGATAGGGAGCTTTAAGATAAAATTGGATAAGCATATGGATGAGAAGGGTTGGGTGTGAAGGGGGATCAGCAGGGTTGGGCCAATCAGCGCTCTGCAGACCCCGTAATCCTGCATTAATCTCTAACCGTTTTGGTAAGATGATCCTCAGGGTATTAGAGTGTTGAGCCTATAATTGGGCTTTGTAATTGGGGTTGTGTGGGACAGGGATCTGCCTTGGTTAGGCCAATCGGCTTTCTGCAGACTCCCATTTTCTTAAGTTCTTATGTTCTTATATAATAAATAATGTAGAGATAGGGGACCAACTAGGAACTAGCGATCACAAATCTATTTATTTTAATATACAATGGACAGGAAATGCTAAAGAGAATCCGTCACTTATCCCAGATTTCAGAAAAGCCGATTATGGTGGGATAAGAAGAGCCTTAAGGGTGGACCCTATTGTTAAACAATAAGTCAGGATAAGTCAGAGTTAAACTTGACAGCTACATATGAACAGTTTATTTATTAACTTCACAATGTGCAAAATAAATATATCCCAAAAGAAGATTTAGATCTACACAGAACCAACCAAAATGGATGAATAATAAGCTAATAGATCTTATAGGAAAAAAAGGAATATATAGAAAAATTAAGAAAGGCGAAAATCACCTATACTTATTTACTATCAGACTATCAAGACAGATCAAAAGGGAAATTAGGAAAGCAAAAAGACATTATGAAATAAGGATAGCCAACAGCTCAAAAAATAACCCTAAAGCTTTTTACCAACTATATGAATCTAAAGTTAGAAAACTTCGATAGGAGAAATGACAGAAAATGATTTAGAAATGTACAGTACATAAAATAGTCAGTTTCTTTCCGTTTTCACAAATGAAAATTTGGCACAGATTCCAGAAGTCCGTAAGGTTTATAGGGATAGTATAGAAAATAGGTTAAGTACGGTTTCTAGATGTAGAAATTATGTGCTCAAGGAAATTGACAGACTGAAACCTCAGAAATCGCCTGGTCGTGATGAGATATATGCTAGAGTATTAAAAAAATGCAGAGTTGAGTTAAGTTACCCTTAACATTTCTTTTTTAACAAGTCATAAGAAACAGGTTTAGTGCGAAGCTTGCAAATGTGGTTCCGATCTTCAAAAATGGTGATAAATCAATAGCATCTAATTACCGTCCCATTAGTCTCACATCAATCATTAGGAAAGCTACTAGAATCAATTATTGCTAGTAAAATGAGAAACCACTTAGAAACATTTAACTTAAGAGGGGATGGGCCGGTTTTCTGGACCACTTTCTCCCTCATGTTTAGCCCCCTTAGTTTTCAGATGTTAAGATGTTTGCCCCACTAGTTAGTCGATTTTAAGACCTTTCGCCCCATTTCGTCGTCAATATTTAGACCTTTCGTGCTATTTAGGTGTCGTTTTTCTCCCTGTTGAACGATAGTGAGCCTGTAATGTTGGAAGAACCGGCCATCGGCCGGGAAATTTTCCTACCGAAAAATGTACAAATTAACCTAGAAGGGGGATCTATTGGATGTTTTTTTTACATTTGATGGAGGTCTAGAGAGGAAACTAGAAAAATAATGAATACATGCATAAATCGCCCAAAAAGTGAACCATCTCCCCTTAATCAATTCTTCTCAGCATGGATTCACCCAGGGACGTTCTTGCCTTACTAATTTGCTTAGCTTTTTCTCAGAGGTATATGAAGCAGTATACAATGACAAGTCATAATTATGATATTATATATTTATATTTCAGTAAAGCTTTCGACAGAGTCCCTCATGAGAGATTGATGCCAAAGGTTGAGGCTTATGGAATAGGTGTGGCGTTGTTAGGATGTATTAGGTCATGGCTAATTGGTAGGAAGCAGAGAGTCAGCATAAATGGTACCAAATCAGAATGAGGAGCAGTCAAAAGTGGTGTCCCCCAGGGATCTGTATTAGGTCCTCTGTTGTTAGTTATATACATAAATGACCTTGATTTAGGTATAACTAGTAGGATAAGTAAGTTTGCAGACGATACCAAAAATGTGGAGAAAAATGTATTCAGATAGAGATATAGAGTGCCTGCAAAGGGATCTAGATACCTTACACGAATGGTCAATAAATTGGCAGATTGAAGACATTGACAAATGCAAGGTATTAAAGATAGGGAAGATGCATACAAATGTTAAATATAAACTAGCTAATATGGAATTAGAAAACTCAGACTGTGAGAAAGATCTAGGTGTGTTTGTTAGCAATGATTTGAAGCCTAGAAAACAATGTATAAGCGTTCGTAACAAGGCAATTAAACAGGATTCTCGAGTTCATCTCTAGGAGTGTGAGGAACAGAACTGCTGATGTTATCTTAAAACTGTACTTGTCATTAGTGAGACCCCATATGGATTATGCTGTTCAATTTTGGTGTCCTTATTACAGTATGGACACAGATTCATTGGAGAGAGTACTACGTAGAATGACAAAAAATATTCATAATAATAGAAATGTTCCGTTTTTTTTTTTTTTTTTTTTTTTTTAAAGAGACAATGAACGGAGGAAAGAAAAACACAGATAAAACAAAAAGGTCCATGTGCCTAAAGGCATCCTCCATTCATAAAATGTTTGTAACAACTGGATTTAAACATTTGTAAATTGTAAGTTTGTGGAAAGCAATTCGAGGGAAGTGAATTCCAAAGAGTAGTAGCTCTGGGGATAAATGAATTCTGATAAGCAGAAGTTCTGCATTGTGGAGGAGAAAGTGTAAATTCATGGGCGCTCTCAGCTGCCCTAGTTCTACGGGGAAAGATGTGGAGAGGCGGCACAATTGAAGCAAGTTCCTCGGAACAATTGCTGTGAAAATATCTGTAGAATAATGCAAGGGATGCAACGTTTCTTCGTATGGATAATGTAGGAAGGTCCTGTGTGATTGCAGGGTTATTGATTAATCTAATAGGTTTATTTTGAAAATGTTGTCCAACCGCCTCAATGCAACCACTCCACTTCCACCCCACAGAGGTGAACAGTAATCCATCTGAGAACGCACATGGCTTTTATATATTACGGCCAACTGCTCGTCAGGGAAGAATTCTCGAACTCTGTACAGGAGTCCCAGTTTTTTAGAGGCATTCTTAGCAATGCTTCTAACATAATGTGTCCAGCTCAAGTTAGTAGTTAATGTTACACCGAGAATGTCAATACTAGGGGAAGTGGGAATATTTACATCATTAAAAAATATATGGGAGTCAGTGAGATTCTGTCGGTTAGAAAATTGAATGTACTCGGTTTTCTGTGCATTAAAGGAAACTAGATTCTTTTGTCCCCATCCATTAATTCTAGAAAGGTCCTGGTTCAGAGAAATTGCAGTGTTTATTTTTGAATTTATAAGATCGGGTTGGGTGAAAGAATTGGTAAATGTGAAGGAACTGTGGAGTGTTGAGTCATCTGCGTAGGAATGTATTGGATTATGAGTGGTAGATATGAGATCATTGATATGAATGAGGAACAGAATTGGGGCCAAAACTGATCCCTGGGGAACACCAGCATTTATTGAGTGAAATTGAGAATAAAGGCCATCTACCATTACACGTATTTGTCTGTTATGAAGATAAGGAGAAATTAGTGGAACTAATGATGCAAGGCCGTAGTGTGACATCTTCGACAATAAGGATTGATGCCAGACTCTATCAAATGCCTTTGATATATCCAGTGCTATTGTATGTGTTTCACCATGTTGGTCTGTAGCTTGATGATTTGATGCGTAAGAAGGCAAAGAATGTCTGCAGTTGATCGACATCGTCTAAAACCATATTGCCTATCACTGATTAATTAATTATTCTCAAGATGCTTAATTATGTGATTATTTAATATAATTTCAAAGACTTTACCAAAAGTGGAAGTTATAGCTATTGGTCTGTAGTTTGATGGATCTGAAGAGGCACCTTTTTAAGGAACGGGATGAATGTTTGCTTCTTTCCAGGGTACTGGGAAGCATGAGGTATGAGTACACAGACGGAAATTGTTTGCCAATTCTTAAGTATATACTATTGGAGGAATTTCATCTGGACCAGGAGCCTTATATACTGAGAGATTCTGCAAAATAGTTTTGACATGTCTGGTGTGGATCTTAAGTGAGGGAATTTCAGGCGAATTAAAATTAAGTACAGGGACATCTTGATTTATTTCATCTAAGGTTGAGATGGTGGAGAAAATATCCGCAAGAAGGTTAGCTTTACCTCGTGGGTCACTTACAAGATTGCCAGTCGGAGATTTTAATGGTGGAATGGATGAAGCAGTAGTGAAGTTGGATTTGAATGAATTAAGAGTAGACCAAAAAAAATTGTTATCATTTGGATTATTTAGAAGTTTATTTGCCTGCTTGTGGAGAAAGTTTGATTTAGTTAGGTTTAATACAGGTTTGGCATGATTTATGATGTTTCTAAAGTAATTAAAGGCTTCATGTGTTTTTGATCTTGTGTATGCATTGTAGGCTATTGCTTTTTGTTCAGTTACTCTAGCACAATTATGGTCAAACCATTTAGGTGAATTAGATCTTTTACTGTACTTTTGATGAGGAATAAAAGTTTCCATTCCAATTTTTACAAAATCTTGTATGTGGCTCAAGGTGGAGTGTGCATCATTAGAAAAGAAAGAGGTCCAGGGAATATCAATAAAGAAACCTTGAAGACCCTCCCAGTCTGCCCTATCGTAATGCCATTTAGTCACCAAAACAGGTTCAGAGTGGGAAGGTGTGGTAGGTGATAGACAGGTGGCCTGTATCAGACAGTGATCAGAAGATCCAAGCGGGGACCTCACTGTAACATCATAATTTTCTGAATTGGTTGTTAAAAATAAGTCCAGTAGGTGGGAATTATGATTAGGATTATCTGGTACACGGGTGGGTTGGTTAACTAGTTGAGTGAGATTAAATGAGTCTGCAAATAGCTCACATTCAAGACCAGCATTTTCAGTCCTGGCTGAATGAGTGAGCCATTCAACATTATGGACATTAAAATCACCCAACACAGTGATTTCAGAAGAAGCATTTAAGTTGAGGACACTGAGTTGTGAGGACAGAGAATCAAAAAGACTTTGCTCTGGAGGAGTATTTGGGGAACGGTAGATGCAACATATGTATCTAAATTTACCAGCAGAAATTAATTTGTATATAGAATAATCAAAATAGGGACAATTGAAACTAGTAACCTCCTCCATGGCAATTTCAGATTTTGCGAAGCAACATACACCTCCTTTAGGTCTGAAATTTTGGAGCAGTTGATAACCTGGAAAATTAAATCTAGACGTGTCAGATGTGGAAGTTACTTGAGTCTCTGTCAAAAAGAGGAGAGTAGGGGATTCTGCTTGAAGAAATTGGTGTACAGAATTGATGTTAGAGTGAAGTCCCCTTATAATACTAAAGAAAAAGCTGCACCGACGAGCAGCTTTGGGACGTTGCAATGCTCTTGACACAGTCGCATGATGACGACCGGGAGGGCCCTGTGTCAATGACCCAACCCTGCCGGGGGTGGATATCCGAGGGACCACCAGGTTTGCTCTTAACAATTGTACTGCCATATTTATTAGGTAAGTGTATGGTGTTGCATGTATGATATGTAGTGGGAAGAGTAGTGTTTTATGGATAGAGGATAGCGATGTAGGGCAATGTCGTGAAGTTGGATGTGTATGTTATATAAAGAGGGTTTTCCTGATACCCCTGATGTGTGAGGCAGAAAGATATGTATCCAGCTACCAAGGCCTGGGAGAGAAAATGGAATTCAGGTATGAAGAAAGGTTGAAGAAATTAGGCTTACATTCGTTAGAGAGACGCAGAGTTAGAGGGGATATGATAGAGGTATTCAAGTGGGTTAGTGGGATTAATAAAGGGGACATGAAAAATTTACTAAAGCTCAGTGATAGCCAAAGAACTCGTACAAATGGTTTCAAATTAGATAAATTTCGTTTCAAGATATTGGTTTGGTAACAGAGTTGTAGATAGGTGGAATAGGCTACCAAGTGCTATAGTGGGATCAAGCATGATAGGGAGCTTTAAGATAAAATTAGATAGGCATATGGACGAGATGGGTTGGGTGTGAGGGGGATCTGTCAGGTGTGGGCCAATCGGCGCTCTGCAGACCCCCGTTTTCTGACCTGACTATTTCGGTGAGGTTAGTCGTAATGGTGTTAGTAAGCTGGGCGTATAATTAGGCATCATAATTAGGGTTGGGTGTGACATGGCCAATCGGCTTTCTGCAGACTCCCATTTTCTTATGTTCTTATTTTCTTAAAAGTAACAGTAATGTTGAAACAACAATAATAAGTATACATAGATAGGGGCATGTATGAGCGACCCTTGCCACACAAGCCTATTTTTCCTCCTCAAAATCGATTTAATAGTAAAACTAATCAATGTATTAGTATAACTCTTTGGCCATGAGAACTGCAAAACGTGAAAGTATTACCTCATATGAAATATATACAGTATAGTCAAAATAATCATAAAAGTATATTAACAAAGATAAAAAAAACACAAATGAAGAAACAAGGAAAAATGGAGGAGTGTTGATTAATAAAAGAAAGAAACCGAGGTAAGGGAAGGGGAGAAACCGAAGGTAAGAACATGTAAAATAAGGGAAGTATATATATTTAATCTCTGCCAGGTCATTCCACTTTGTTTCGTTCACTATAACTCGCCCTAGCTTGTAAATTATCAGAGCGAACGAAACTGAACACGGACCATTGACAAATTTCAGGAGGAATTCCCTATAGAAGTCATTCAGTCATAGCCCGAGTGACCTTAAAATAACATTGATCGCAGGGAGAGGGACATTGAATAAACAAAGAAATGTAAGTAGGGGAATGGGGACAGAGAAAAGACTGTGAGAAAGATCTAGGTGTGTTTGTTAGCAATGATTTGATGCCTAGAAAACAATATATAATCGATCGTAACAAGGCAAACAGGATTCTCGGGTTCATATCTAGGAGTGTGAGTACCAGAACTGCTGATGTTATCTTAAAACTCTACTTGTCATTAGTGAGACCCAATATGGATTATGCTGTTCAATTTTGGTGTCCTTATTACAGAATGGACATCGATTCATTGGAGAGAGTACAACGTAGAATGACAAAAATTATCCATAATATTAGAAATTCTCCGTATGAAGAAAGGTTGAAGAAATTAGACTTACATTCGTTAGAGAGACGCAGAGTTAGAGGGGATATGATAGAAGTATTCAAGTGGGTTAGTGGGATTAATAAAGGGGACATGAAAAATGTACTAAAGCTCAGTGATAGCGAAAGAACTCGTACAAATGGTTTCAAATTAGATAAATTTTGTTTCCGAAAAGATATAGGCAAATATTGGTTTGGTAACCAATTGTAGATGGGTGGAATAGGCTACCAAGTGATATAGTGGGATCATGAACGATAGGGAGCTTTAAGATAAAATTAGATAGGCATATGGACGAGATGGGTTGGGTGTGAGGGGGATCTACCAGGTGTGGGCCAATCGGCGCTCAGCAGACCCCCGTAATGTTGTGTTAATCCCTGACCATTTTGGTGGGGGCAGTACTCAAGGTATTAGTGAGTTGGGCCTATAATTGGGGTTGAGTGTGACAGGGATCTGCCTTGTATGGGCCGATCGGCTTTTTGCAGACTCCCATTTTCTTATGTTCTTATGTCGTGCTCCATATCGTGAATGTGTGACGGGGCCTTTACTTGAATATCTTAAGCCGGTATCACACAAGAGCTTTTATAGTCAACATTCGATTATCAGCATTTTTCTGGTAACATTTCTGGACTATTTTGCACTGGAATTGGAAACTATACTGTCGGTGGCTGAATTTAGGTAACCGAAATATTGTAAATGTTGACCTTATAAGCTGCCAGACCAGTGTTGAAGATAAATGTTGAGTGAAAAAGCGCTCGTGTGATACCGGCTTTAGCCGCAGCGTATGCGTTAGCAATTTATGTAATGCTAAACCCCAGCGACGCATAGGGTGCGTCGCGGTTAATTACTCTGTTCCTATGGCACCTAGAGGGCTCAGATTTGTATGGGAACCGCGTAAGTATCCCACGCAACAATGCCGATGGTTGAAAACCCTCAAAGTCCAACCGCGTGCCCGTGAGTACGCAAAAACGTGTTTTTGCATGTTTTTGCCTACCCATTTCCCCATGTTAATTCCGACTTTCGGGCGCCCCGTAGGACCCCTTAATTACCTAGGGGATCGTTTTTTTTGTTGTTTTTCCTTCATTTCTAACCCATTCCAGGTGTTTTCTTAAAAAAAAAAAAAATTTACAACCTGTTGGGCTTGGAGTGTACATTTATACTATATTGCCTGGGGCTCAGTGGGTTAATTGAAATAGTTTTTAATAATAATAATAAAAATAATAATAATAATAATAATTAGAGTAGATAAGCCCTCCGCCAATCACTGCGCTCCCTTTTATTTGCTTGCACAGCCAAATGATTTTGACAGCTCATGGCTGCAACATGTCACGCCCTGCCCACCAGCCAATCAGCGGCCTCCATTATCGGAGCGCGAAGCTGGACTTCTCACTCCACCTCAAAAGTCACTCTCTTTCTCTTCCCGAAGAGTTCCTGCTGATTATCCACTAAGTAATACCTCGGTGCCAGCCCTGTACTCCTGTAAGCCGCCAAAAGAGGTTTATAATCAGCTTCCTGGGACTTATTTTGAAGAGAAGAAAGAGGAGGTGAAGCAAGCAAGAATCCAGAGCGAGCGTGTCTCGGCGCGTGCCAGTCAGCCAATCACAGCACGGGAGAGCGGGAGGCCTGACTATAAAGGCTGCCGCGCGCGGGCTCCAGGGGTCACTCACCCTTCAGAGCCCTCCGGATAAACACACTGCAACCTACTTGCTCTCTTTCGCCCGGGCACAAAGGAGAACCAGGAACCCACCTTTCCAGTTACCTTGCGCTCACCTAAAGTCACAACCCATACCACCCCTGACCTCTCCTCACTTTCGCCCACTCGGAGGATGCACCATCAGTATCCTGCCGCCTGTCGTCACGTTGCTAGTCTGCACACATACAGTCAAGCGCTTCAAGAGGGACGACAGAAGGTGGACGGAAGTGAGGACTTCCAGAAGAACTACTGGCCAGCTCTGAGGTGGTAAAGCACAGTTCCAGACACACACACACCTGATCCAGCATACCAGAATATATTTGTTTAAGGACTCATATTGGGCCCACATATGATAAAGAAAGAAAGAGAGAGTGGTTGACTAACCTGGTAGTTTCTATCAAAATTGATGTGTCCTTCTAGGACAAGACTACAAGAAAAAGAATTTTGACTCACCTGAATATATAAAGATGATGTGTTATTAATTAGTTATCTTTGTTAGCAACGGCGCCATGACGAAAGAGTTATTATATAGGATCTGATAGGAGAGGTCAAAGATTAGAAAGAGTAAAAGTAAAGAGGGGAGGGAAAGAATACTTTTGTTAATAAATGGGGCAACCAGTAAGTTAAAGAGGGAAAACAGTTGTTTAGTTGCCTAATAGATTAGCTATAGCTAGGGAAGGACACTAGTCCATATGAATCATTCATTAAGTTGTGTAAAAAGGAAACTGTGAAGAAGGACACTAGTCCAATGTGAGTTACGTTATTATCAAGTCTAAAAGAGCTATTCCATGCATTCGTTTGAAGCACGGTTCATCTTTTGTTAGAACGATTATTGATTAAGGTGCAAGGTAACATTGCGTGTTTGTAATAGGGTTACTTGAGGGTAAATTCGGAAGGTGTCATTGAGATAAAGATTGTAAACCTATATTGTGAAGTAACTGGGTGACGGAACCCAATAGTGTCATTGAGATAAATAATGTAAGCCTATATTGTGAAGTAACTGGGTGACGGAACCCAATAGTGTTATTGAGATAAAGATTGTAAACCTATATTGTGAAGTAACTGGGTGGCGGAACCCATATTATATGTTAGAGAGACCTTGTAATCTCATTCGGTAATTTGTACGATTTTATGTCATTGTGGAGGTACTTGTGTAGTAACGACGGTTGTGTCAAAGGAATAAATAGACTATGTATTGAGGAGATAGATTATAATTATGTGTTATAGCCTTGGTATTAACACCTTAAGAGCGGGTGGTGGAGTATATTTCACTGTGCCGCCCAGCGGGTTTTTTTTACCATAAATGGGGTTGCTTCCGTGCTCTTTTTCATGCATAAACAAGATCCAGAGCGTAATACAAGTATATATCCCTGAAAGGGCATAAATTGAACTTTCCAATGACACCCGAACCATCATTCTACGATCACTGGTTGTCTTGCAACGATCGTGCAACCGAAGGGCAAAATCGCTAAAATACGGTAATTTCTTTATATAATTACGTATATAGCGAGGGAGTAACGATGGATGTAAGTGGAGTACATCTCAGTTGGTCCACGGCGGCTGTGGCGGGTGGTCATGAGGTAACCCATGCTCCTCCCATCGCTCATCTCTCTCTCAGAGCCAATATTGCGCCAAAATTGCACACAGACTTAAGTCTGGCCCCGCCACATTGTCCAAATTTTTCGATACGGACTTAAGTCGGGCCCCGATAGACAAGGGTTAAGAAAGGATACAGAAGGGTCAGTAAACGTGGGAAAACCTAAAGAGTAGAGGAAAGAATATCACTTTTGTTTTAGTTAGGCAGAGAGCAAATGGTTCATTAGGCCCTGGTCTCAATAAAAGGCACAGCAGGGTTTTGATTTAATTATTTAGGATTAATCACTAATAAAGGGTCGTAGGATCGAAGCCGACTTGAGTCAATACCTGAATAGCGGGGATTCAGTTAGGGAGTAACGGGAACTTTAAGGGTCCAAAGTGCAACCTAGCATGAATCGACGTAATATTCAATCTGTGTATTGAACTCATCTCGGCCTGAGCCAAGAACCTATTATTAGAGTAGTTAGGAAGTCTGTTAAATAAAATATACGAACTTCTAAATGACTGTCGAATTATCCCCCGTAGTAGTAGTAACATAACAGATTTAGAAATAAATATTACAATAATAATAATAACGATTGCTATAATGGGATCAAGAACAATAGAGCTTCAATTTGAAATTAGATAGAACAAGATGGGTTGGGTGTGAAAGGGATCTGCCATGTGTAGGTCAATCGGCTCTGGAGACTCCCATTTTCTTATTTGTTTATTTTCTCATTTGTGAAGGAGAGAGGGAGTATGGCGAGAGAATAGGATGTCGTAAACGTAAGGAAGATAGCGATAAATATGAGAGAGAGAGAGAGCGCGGGATGAGAGAGAGCGCGGGAGGGGTTGGGTGTGAAAGGGATCTGACATGGGTGGGCCAATCGACTCTCTGCAGACTCCGGTTTTCTTATGTTCTCATTTGTGAGAGAGAAAGAGAGACTAGGATGTCATAAATGTAAGGAAGACAGAGATAAATGAGAGAGATTTTTTATGAGATGGGTTGGGTGTGAAAAGGATCTGTCTTGTGTGGGCCAATTGGCTCTCTACAGACTCCCATTTTCTTATGTTCCTATTTCTTACAATTGTGTTTTGGTTGCAGGTACATGATAACATGGGTGTATAGTAAGTAGTGTAAATAACCGGTAAAGTTTATGAGATGGGTTGAGTGTGAAAGGGACCTGCCTTATGTGGGCCACTTGACTCTCTGCAGACTCCCATTTTCATCTTGGTTGCATGTGTAAGGGATCTGCCTCATTTGTACCGGTGTGCAAACAAACAAGAGCGAGAGAGAAAGAGATTGGCTGTGTAAGGGATCTGCCTCTATTCGCTTGGTAAAAGAGTTGTAGATATGTGGAATAGGCTACCAAGTGCTATAGTGGGATCAATAACAATAGAGCTTCAACATAAAATTTGATAAGACGAGATGGATTGGGTGTGAAAGGGATCTGCCGTGTGTGGGCCAACCGGCTCTCTGCAGACTCCCATTTTCATCTTGGTAGCATGTGTAAGGATCTGCCTCCTTTGTACCAGTGTGCAAATAAGAGAGAGATTGGCTGTGTAAGGGATCTGCCTCTCTCGTAACAGAGTTGTAGATATGTGAAATAGGCTACCTAGTGCTATAGTGGGATCAAGAACAATAGAGAATTTAAAGATAAAATCAGATAGTCATATGGATGAAATGGGTTGTATGTGAAAGGGATCTGCCTTTTGTGGGCCACTTGTCTCTCTGCAGATTCCCATGTTCATCTTGTAAGGGATCTGCCTCATTTGTACCGGTGTGCAAACAAACGAGCGACAGAGAGAGACTGGGTGTGTAAGGGATCTGCCTCTATTCGTTTAGTAACAGAGTTGTAGATATGTGGAATAGGCTACCGAGTCTTATAGCCAATCGGCTCTCTGCAGACTCCTGTTTACTTATGTTCTCATTTGTGAGAGAGAGAGTGAGGCTCCCTATTTCCTGTTCTCATGCACTAGTACAGTATGTCGTAATCGTAAGGAAGACAGCGATAATTAAGAGAGAGAGAGAGAGATAACTCAACACTCAAACAAGCACAAAAAGAGCTACACAAGACCATCACATAAGCACACACACGCCTATCTAGCGACGAACTGTCCTGTTTACATATCATACACACTGCCCCCCCCCCCCCCCTCCCCATTCCATCACTTCGTATGTACGATATTATTTCCGTATTTTTTACTGTGTATGGATTAAGTTATTGGTGTTCACTCTTGACATATGTGTCCTGCTACTTCTGTATGCATACATAATAGCATGAAAGTGATCAATACGCGCATATGAAGCCATGTATCTCGTATATCGGGGTTCTCTTCCCTTCCATCGGTCCACCCCTTATACCTCCCTCCCTCCTCCCTGTCCCATACTTGTAAACATTATATTTTAGCTTTCCGAAGGTAAATACATACTTCCGATAAATATCTAGCCTTGTATTTAAATCATGAATCCTGTTTAATGTCATTATTTAATAGAAACATGTGTAAGGGTTACATTTATACACAGGATAAGATAAGCAAATACAAACCTCAGCAGAGCATAATCATTGGTGATGAGAGGGTAGTTGTAGGCAGTGTTGCAAGTTGTACCGCTACATATTACCGCTAGATGTAGAGCTATATTTACTTCAGTTTAGTAGCCATTTTTTCATATCTAGAGACATTTACTCGGAATAATTTGAAAATTTCAGACATTCTAGTTATATTACATTGTAAAATTTGCAAAACAAACAAATCAAAACTCTTTAGGAATTGCAGCATTGTTCTACCATTGTTTGACTGTGTAGCAATGTGCTAGCGACTTTTGAGAAAGGATCTAGCGGTGTTTTGGGGTATCACTTAGGCAGTGTTGCCAGTTGTATCGCTACATATTACCGCTAGATGTAGAGCTATTTACTTCAATTTAGAAGCCATTTTTTCATATCTAGAGAGATTTACTAGGGATAATTTAAAAATTTCAGACATTCTAGTCATATATACATTGTAAAATTTGCAAAACAAACAAACCAAAAATCTTTAGAAATTGCAGCATTATTCTAACATTGTTTGACTATGTAGCAACATGCTAGCGACTTTTGAGAAACGATCTAGCGGTATTTTGTGGAGACATACTGGGAGGGTGGGAGGGAGGTGGTGGTTGCAGTGTTGCCAGTTGTAAAGCTACATATTACCGCTAAATGTAGAGCTATTTACTTCAATCTAGCAGCCATTTCTTTTATATCTAGAGACATTTACTAGGGATAATTTGAAAATTTCAGACATTCTAGTCATGCTACATTGTAAAATTTGCAAAACAAACAAACCAAAACTCTTTAGATATTGCAGCATTATCCTAACATTGTTTGGCTATGTAGCAACATGCTAGCGACTTTTGAGAAAGGATCTAGCGGTATTTCGTGGTAACACTTTAGGAGGGTTAAAATACGAGTCACACGGGCAATTGCCAAAACTTTAAAGGTCCATATCATTGTTATTAAACTAAGCATTTGGCAAAGGGAGGAATTGTTAAAAACCTTAGCCAATACTCTGTCATTCACCAAAAATAAATTTGAATTTATCATTATTATTTGGTAGGGTAGGTATGTATAGGTAGGTTGGCTAAATAATTGCTGGAATTCGTAGGGACTCGAACGGTTTTGAGAGATTTAAATAAAAAACAAATGATAGATCTGAATAATACAGAGATTATGTTATTAACACCTTACGAGCGGCCTATGCGGTTTATTTATGTGTACCGCACAGCGGGGTGTTTTTAGCCAAAATAGGGCTGTTTACGTGATCATTTTCATGCCTAAATAAGACCCAGAACGTAAAACAAGTACCTATCCCTGAAAGGGCATAAACAGAGCTTTCGAATGACACCATAACGATCCTTGTATGATGGATAGTTTTCTTGCAATAACCGTGCAACGCGAGTGCAAAAAGCAGGTAATTCGGTACTTTCAGTACATAATTGAGTATGTAGCGAGTGAGAGAGGGAGGAGGGAGCTGAGATTTGTGTCAGTAGGTTCGCCGCGGTGGTCTGGAGCAGTCATACGCTCGCTAGTCTCCTGCCACCACTTGTCTCTCTCTCTCAGCCACATTACGTGCTGAAATTGCCACTCGAGTTATGTCGAGCGCCGCCACATAGTCCAGCTTTATTTAACTCGACTTATGTTGCTCGCCGCTAAATAAGGGTTAAGCAAAACTGGGGGATGCGTGGAAGCCTATAGACTGTAGACGGTAAACTTTGTGTGGGTAGCGAATTCGGTTTATATATTTTTTTGGTATCAAAACGTTCGGAATCGCGAGCCTCACCCAACTACGCAAGCATGGCTCTGATCATCGGCGTACACCTAGGCACAACCCCTAGGCACAACCCCTAGCCCAGACAAACGTGCTCGAACCATTACCTACGAGATGGGTTGTCTTCCCACACCAGGAAAGGACATAGTCATCAACCGAGACAATGCCAAAGCACTAAGAAAGGAAAGAAGTGGGAAAGACAGGCGACACCAAGAATGGAGCCATGAAAACCGTACCTACCCTCGCCCTTGTTGCCCACCCCCGCGCCACCTCCGGGACAAAGGAAGCCGAGAAGGAGGGTCCAGACAGCCCGCCCCAACTCAAAGCCACAGGGAAATAAGCACCGTAAGATACCAACTGCCAGGTGCCTTTCTGTCACCTAATAACAACACCGACCTGGCACTGAACAAAGGGGCCTATATACTCCCGCCGATTTTCATATAGTATCTCAATCGGAGAGCTGTTTCTTGTGGTCAATGGGCGTGAGGAAAGCTTGAAGATTGAGGGATAAGTTGAAGAATTGTTCTTATGGTCGATGGACGTAGAAACAATGGCGATACTGAAGTCACTCACCAATAATAATTATTTGAAGTGGGTATCAACAAGGCTGGTTTATTAGACTCTTTGAAGGAAGCTAACTAATATCCTCCCCTACCCCAACCCCGGCGCTATTGTGGATATATGTACGCTACCGAAGGGATAGTACCTTTTTCCGGGATAGACCAAGCCGCAAGAAACTCTATCAACCCTCAGTTCTGTATCAAAGTTCTTTCAAAGACCAGAGTAGTCAGGAGTTCACTCCTGCGTTTACTCGATTCTATTTTACCTTTGCGATGGCTAAGTAGATAGTATTCAAGGTCCCAATTCAATAACTTGAATACAACTGTGCTATCCCAGTCATGACAGGAAAACCCCCCCATGGCCATCACATCTACCGAAGATTGGATTACTTATTCTACACATCTAAAGTGAAGTTGTTGTGGTAAACTATCAATGGAAGTTAAATATTACTAAGCTATAATGAATCAAATAAAATCAATCTAAATGAAAACTACTCTATATCTAAATTGAATTCAATCTGAAACAAGCTAATTTATATCCAAAGGTCTCACATAATAAAATTTATATATAGGGTAAGGTTATAAGGGTTAATATTAGCCAGGAATTAACTCACCAATAGTTCCACGTGGCAATGAGGCAAGGGAGAACGTTTTACCCAATATGGTGGTGGACAATGGGGAACGAGACTTCGGTCCCAAGACACGAGTCAAGTTAAAGAAAGAATAAATGATTACATGGGAATGGACATGAATAATATGCTTATCTATCAGTCAGTCATGATGTCGATGAGAGCGTCGTGATGGTGTAGCTGTGTGTATTGTGATTAAAGGCACAAAAGCCCGATCAACTGAGGGCGGAAAATTAGATGTTGACTGGTTGGTGTTCGTGAAGGCTCTGGCGTAACTCAAAAGCACACCTTGCTGCCTTGGCAAACCGCCAGGAGCCCAAATTATCGTACCGCATTTAGGTTGCTCTATACGATAAATTATATTAATATATACAATAAATAATATATACTACATAAGACCATGGCAATATTGCTTAATAGCATATTAGACCTTTTATAACTTAACTTATTTACAATCTTATAATATACGATCTACTCGTCCTACGTCGTTCTGTAGGAGAGATCATGACGTCACAAAGACATACGAGATCACAAAAGTCATATTCTATCGTATTTATACGATACACTCCCCCCACAAAAAAGACCTGAACCCCACCTTAAACCTAAAGTTGCCCAGAGGCTATCTTCTGACGCCACAAGTCAACGGCGCCAGCAGCAGCGCGTCTGGGACGCGTGCCGGTCCGAGAATGATCACCATCAGTAAGAGGTGAGTCGTTCCTTTGAGAATCCTCGGACCCAGCAATAACAGGTGGAGCATCAGATTGCAATGCGGAATCGAGCTCCAAAGCGTACAAACGTGCGATAGGACGAACAGTAGTTCCAGTGGCTGTCTTCAATAGCGCCACACGCTCTACAGAGTCTGCCCCCTTGTATACCTCCAACACGCGGCCTAATTTCCAGTATAAACGAGGACTATCTTCTTTAATTAAAACAACTTCACCAACTGTAGGTGCCGTTGGTCTACCAGAGGGAGTAACACTCCTTTCCCTCAATGCTAGCAGATATTCACTAATCCACCGTTTCCTAAAATCCTCGATTATCCTGGATATATACTGGTATCTCTTAGACACCGCTACCTCAGAGTACAACGAGGGATCCTCTAACTCTACTATGGACTGAAAATCAGATGGAAACGCAGTCAATGGTTTTCCATATAGCAAGTGAGCTGGCGTTAATGGTAGTGGTTATTGCAGGTCGGTGTACACATATGTAAGCGGGCGATCATTCACGACTGCCTCTATCTCTGTGAGGACTGTCGTCAACTCACTCTTCTTTAATAGAGCACGTCCTACAACCGCTCTGAGTCCTGACTTTACTATGCCGACACACCGTTCCCACATTCCACCAAACCAAGGTGCCTTAACTGGAATGAACCTCCATTCGCACTTCTTCTCTCCCAAAAAAGTGATGATAGTAGGATCACTACTCATATCCTTTAGATATTTTGATGCTTGGACATAAGTGGGAGCATTGTCGCTAAGAATGAGTTGAGGGAATGAACGACGGGCACAAAACCGTCTGAACGCCAGCATAAATTCTTCGCTAGACATATTATCACATAGTTCTAGGTGTACCGCTCGAGACGTCGCACAGGTAAACAATAATATATAAACCTTCTCATGCTCCCTCGTCTTCAATGCCCCTGTGTAATCTAATCCTACCGCTTGGAAAGGTTCTACGTGCTTTACACGGCATTCAGGTAGAGGTGGAGCTGGTCCAGTTGCATATGGTTTACCCTTTAGTCTCTGGCATATTACACACTTTCTCACTACGCGTCGAGCTACTTGTCGAACTCTGGGTATCCACCATGTGAGACGTAAATTTGATATAATATGACATACCCCGTAGTGTTTTACTTCCCTATGTGCACGTATGATCAATAGATCAGTAACGTGATGTCTTGTTGGCATAAGTATAGGTCGGTTTGTGCCGTCTGGTACACCCGACCACTTCAGGCGACCCTCACACCTGATGAGGCCATTGTCTAGGTGCAACCTTAGTTGACGCACTATATTAGGCATTAATGTCTTATTCGAGCTTTTCAAGGATTTTAATTCATTGGAAAAGGTTTCTACTTGAACCCATTTGATCAAAGTTACTTCAGCTGCTTTAAATTCACGAGCATCAATGTTGTGACCCCTGTTGCAGAGTTGGCCCGTTACTTTAAGCTTGAGATTGGATACATATCGCAACACCCAAGCTACAACTCTGACTAGTTTATTATAGTCACCGAATCTTACCCACTTCATGATAGGACCCGGTGGCTCATTTGGTTGGGCTGTAACTGCCACTGTTTCCAGTGGCAGAAGTCCCTCACCAACAGCATGCCATATCGTCCATTCACTTTCATGGAGCAGCCACTTTGGACTATGCCACCACAATTCGGACTTCATTAACTGGCTAGCCGTTATACCCCTAGTTATGAGATCACTAGGGTTTTCCTTTGTATTTACATAATGATAAGCAACGTCTGGCAAAAGGGCTCTAATCTCATATACCCTATTCCGCACATAAACTGGCAGAGACTTCTTGCTATGTATCCAGTTGAGTGCGACCTGACTATCGCACCATACATGAACGATTTCAATATTTAATTCGCTCTCGTATGCTGCGCGTACATGTTGCACCAGACGAGCTAATAGCAGCATGGCAGTCAATTCCATTTTAGGGATAGTTACCTTTTTAACCGGGGCTACCTTGGCCCGGGCTGTAACTAAATGTGCCCCAAATGAAGTAACAACATATATGGCTACCCCGTATGCCGTGGCGCTAGCATCGCAAAACGTAACGTCACCGAACGCCGCCACTTTACGAGGTATAGGTTTAGTACATAGGATGGCATATTCATTCAACAACAATGTCCCTTGGTCATTCAGGTCCTCGGGCAAACTGTCATCCCATCCTATCTTACGTCTCCAAACTTCCTGCATTAGAATCCTAGCTCTTATGGTAACAGGTAATGCTAGACCCAAAGGATAAACAAATTGCGCAACTTTGCTCAACAGACTTCTTTTGGTGTGCGCTCCTGTCTGCTGAGCAAAAGACCTTGTTTGAAAAGTTAGTATGTCATGTTTAGGTTGCCAGATCATCCCCAAATTTCTGGACTTTTCCTGGTTAAGAGATGCCGTACCATCCACTTGTATTAAACTCTGAAGATCTTCACTATTAGTAACCCACTCGCGGAGACATAGATGTGCATCCGCAAACAATCTGCGTGCTTGCCAGTATGCATACAACAAATCATCTTGACTATCGCTAGTACCCTGCAAATTGTCAATGTATAATCCGCGAGATAGTTTACTTGTGTCCTCATGAGTGTCAGCTAGATGTTTTCTGATTGTGGCATTTAACAAAAACTGCGAGCAAGTGGCCCCAAAGAGTACAACCCGAAAACGGTATATTATGATGGGACTTTCAGAGTCGCTAATGTCGCCGAACCAAAGAAAGCGGGTAACATCTCTATCTTCCTCCTTTAGCTTGACCATCAAGAATGCCTTCTCGATGTCACTGGTATAGGCATACTTCCCCAGCCTAAACCGCAATAGATGTTGGGACAGATCCGACACCATGGACGGACCTGTCAACAGGCAGTCATTTAGACTGGGTTGTTGTCCTTGGTGGGCAGAACAGTCATACACCACCCGTATTGGTGTGGTGACGCTGTCTTTCTTTACCCCATGATGGGCCAGATAGTGAACCCTACCCTTCTTACACGGTTCCCTGACATCGACTCTCTCTATAAAGCCCCTATCCTCATAACTCCGAAATACATCGTCATACGCCTGGCGCGTGCTCGGTTCGTTAGACAATTTCCGCTGCAATGCGCGCAAGCGACCTAATGCCAAACCATAGTTGGTAGGCAGGCTTATCTCACTGTTCTTCCAGGGTAAACTAACTTTATATTGCTTGTCTGAGGCACAGTAGCACACAGACTCGTCAAACCTTTGTAGCGCAACTTCCGAGTCATAATCAGTCTCCATAGGATTAATGCCTATGTGATCCAATCTCCACAGTCGTTCCAGGTCGAACTCGGCAGCCATCTTAGGGTCACTAGGTTGGGAATCCTCCCTTCCCAACTCCTCTGCCGCGGTTACATTGACTCTATATATCGAGACCGTGTCGACCAGGACCTTTGACTGTGTAGTATGCACCTTTCCGCTCATGCAGTATCCAAATTTAGTGGGGATTAAATTTACACCACACATCTTTTTAAATCCAGGGTATACTACTTCATAATAATGATCCACACCAAGTAGAACATGCACCTCACTCTGATTTCCCATGGGATCTGACAAGTTAACCCCTTTGCTACGTAATGCGTGTTCCACCTTCTTCACACCCACAGATACATATTCTGGTAGGGTGTCTACTACGATACAAGTCATAAAGTACCGGTTTTTACGATAGAAATATGAAATCTCCGCTATCTCGTAGTCTTGTTTATCAGTAACCCCTGTGAAGCCCTGTAATCGAAGAGTCTCAGCCCCTACGATTCGGTGCTTCAGTCCCACTAGTACGGACCTCTTTATAAAGGAACGTTGAGACCCTTGATCTAGAAGTACCCGACAAATTTTGTTACTGTCATTACCTTCCATGGGAATCTGTATTGTGGGCAATATAGTGGTGTCTTGCGTGCTACCTAGTGCCACAGTTGTAGTACCCTCATTTTTGACGTCTTTGACTTTATCTGCTGTAGGACACAACTTATCAAAGTGATGTCCTTTGCAGTGGCGACAGGGCCTTAAGTATGTAGCAGTACATTGTCCCTGCTTACCATGTTCTTTACTTAGACAACCTACACATAGCTTCAATCTTTTCGCCTGTGCTAGTTTTGTCTCATTTGTTGGGTATTTTATGCAGAAACTCCATTTATGTTTGTTGTTACATAGCTTACATAGAATCTGAGCAGGTTTCTTATACACACCCTCTTTCTTTACTTTAGTCCCCACTGTCATGCTTACTGTTCCCCTCTTCTCCACATTCCCACTCCCTCCCGACTCATACATTCTCCCTTTGTTCAACTGTAGATTATTGATCTCCTTACTGAACTGAGTTTTGAACTCCCCCAGCTCAAATGATCTTACCTTATCAAGTATTGCCATAGGAAGCTTCTGACGCAAGATAATGACTATCATTTCCAGAGTGGTAAGCCCTAGGGTATCTAGCGATCGAGTATGGCACTCTATATTTGCCCTGAAGTTTGTCAACTCATCAACCTTATACTGTGGTTCTGCGAGCCCCAACAAGGCAACGACATGGGCCATCTTCAACTGCTCTCTATCCCCGTATGTGGACTCTAATAAGTGTACCGCTTCAAGATAACTACCACCTACTACTGCAAAACCCTCTATTAAATGTAAGGCCTCTCCTTCCATTTGTCCCTTCAGATAGTGAAACTTGCGGACATTATCCAAAGAGGATTCATGAACCGTAGATCGAAATACGTCCCAGAAAGCTAACCACTCGGTTAACTTGCCCCCAAATGTAGGAAGATTGAGCTTTGGGAGGTGTACAGTATGTTTTGGGTCAGCCCTTCTATGGGCCTCATCATCGCCTCCCTTCTTACTTGCGACAGCACGCTGTAATAGGTACTTCGCTCTAAAGACAGGTTCGTCATAGAGGGCGCGATTATCACACTCTGTAACTATCTCTTCCTCCTCTGTCATGTCAGCCACAATCACCTCACTCAGAGCCGTAATACGACCGTGGGTAACCTGGACGTTTTCTAATCTAGCCTCCAATTCCTCTAGTTCAGCAGTAGTGATGAAAGTGTTGACGTCCACAATTAGCCTATTTATTACTCCCCGAAGTCCCGCCCTTTGATTTTTAGGGGCTTTGTTCAGCACCCCACTAGACGGTGTCTCTTTACCGTTTTTATCCATTTTGCTTGCGAGCCAATAGGCTATGTATCTAAATATTACGTTACAAAAACAACGGCCAAATAATAGGCTACTTAAGAGACGCCAACCGGCGGACTTCTATGTTATGGAGAAAAAATAGTACACTAAATAGCAATACCTACTAATGGATCATATTGAACAAGAAAAAATGTTAGGTCAGGTCATATGTCACAGGAAGTCTGAAACGGAAAAGAAAATTATTGGGGAAAGACGATGGGGGGGAAGCAGGACTTATGCAGGCGCAATGACACAACCCCGGCGTCCCTCTCTTGCCAACGCTTCGTTAGCCCTATAATCTTGTTATATAGGACTTGATTGGTGTCTAAGTCGAGGTGGACACCATCCTGGTCGAGGTCTCGGATGCTGAGTGTGATAGAAACAAAGCGGTGCTTCGTTTCTATTAACCGACACCTCAGGGCGCGGTTAACAGAATTTTGTATAGCCTTATATTCCGCCGCTGCGAACCCTCGGACTCTCGTCCGGCTCTCAATTGCCACGATCTTGCAGCTTCCTCCGGACTCACGCTCCAGATCCAGCGCCACCTCTTTAATTGCGTCAGCTAACTCGTGGGGTACTGTACCGGGGCGTATATCATTGCCGCCTATAAACAAAAAGATTATATGCGGCCTAAACCGTACCACTTGCCCCCACTGGGGGGAGGCTTTCAGGGTGTCAACGGTTGCTCCCGGTACCCCGAAGTAGGTCAGCCGGAAAGTTCTTTCCCCCTCTGACGCCCGATACGACTCAGTACCTCCGTCAGCTGCCCTTAGCCTAGTTGCATAAGAATGCCCTACTATGGCTATTCGCTGAGGTACCGGCGCCTGAGGTACAGGGAGATAGACAAGCCCCACCCCTCCGGGGTCCTTGCTCCTGCATCCCTGGGCTAATCCCTTGCTCATTGCCTAAGAATCCCTTACTGGTAGCTAATTCCCGGGTCTGGGCACCAATGTGGTAAACTATCAATGGAAGTTAAATATTACTAAGCTATAATGAATCAAATAAAATCAATCTAAATGAAAACTACTCTATATCTAAATTGAATTCAATCTGAAACAAGCTAATTTATATCCAAAGGTCTCACATAATAAAATGTATATATAGGGTAAGGTTATAAGGGTTAATATTAGCCAGGAATTAACTCACCAATAGTTCCACGTGGCAATGAGGCAAGGGAGAACGTTTTACCCAATATGGTGGTGGACAATGGGGAACGAGACTTCGGTCCCAAGACACGAGTCAAGTTAAAGAAAGAATAAATGATTACATGGGAATGGACATGAATAATATGCTTATCTATCAGTCAGTCATGATGTCGATGAGAGCGTCGTGATGGTGTAGCTGTGTGTATTGTGATTAGAGGCACAAAAGCACGATCAACTGAGGGCAGAAAATTAGATGTTGACTGGTTGGTGTTCGTGAAGGCTCTGGCGTAACTCAAAAGCACACCTTGCTGCCTTGGCAAACCGCCAGGAGCCCAAATTATCGTACCGCATTTAGGTTGCTCTATACGATAAAATATATTAATATATACAATAAATTATATATACTACATAAGACCATGGCAATATTGCTTAATAGCATATTAGGCCTTTTATAACTTAAGTTATTTACAATCTTATAATATACGATCTACTCGTCCTACGTCGTTCTGTAGGAGAGATCATGACGTCACAAAGACATACGAGATCACAAAAGTCATATTCTATCGTATTTATACGATAGTTGTTATACCTACAAGTTATAGAGGATCTAACTGTGGAAAGAATATATATTTAGTGTCTTCTCAGAGAATGAGTATACAAAGATCAAAAAGTGGAAAGTAGTCAAAAAATGTCTACCGGGTATATATAAAGAAGTATTCTAGAAACATCGGATACTAATGCAAAAAAGCGAGAGAAAGGAAGTACTAGTGAAACCCAAATAAATCATGGAAGTACTAATAATAATTCTGGTAAAACAAATAACAAATAAATTCAAGTTAACTTATGCGTAAGCACCATAGTGAATTACCACAGAAAATAATTACGTTCAGCTTCCAATCCAGAATAACTCTATGCAGGTAAAAACCAAAAGTTCCCATATATAATTACTACGTAGCCTTTCTAAGCACAAGTGTAAATCCTCGATTGAAAGGAGTGCTATTCTTATCTCTGAAATAAATACAGGACAAGTGTAATCTTTCAATTAGAAAGCGGTCCACCATACTCACTTAGACATTGCATAGAATAATCCAGTCTTACGAGTCAGACGTAGTGGAGCTTCGTTCGTGCATCTATTATTGTTGTTCTTGACCATTTTGTTCCAGCCTTACATATACGATATTTTTGTGCCAATAAATGAAATATGAATGCACGTCTTGTGATAATTATCCTCTATTTTCTTTTTGTGTCTGTGGTAAAACAATAGTGACTACTCCAGTTAGGAAGAACCCACTTAATCAAACCAATCAAACCCCAGTAAAAACCTTTCATAACAGTAAGATACCGATAAAAGGAAAAGACACCTCTCAAAAGCAGAAGAAAATGAGAAAGGAGAATGTACAAATCAACAACGGGAACACAAGTCAACCTGGAATCAAGTCATCTCCACGCCCAAATGAATCAACAGCAAGAGCCAGGGTTGCAAACATTAGGTCAGAATGTCCTCCTACACCAGGAAAGAAGATTCCACGGAAACATTCTCCTACGTCATCTATGTCTACAGATTAGACTATAACAATTGTTAGTTAAGTAAAATGTATAAATGTAATATTAAGAATATACCTTGTAACAAGACGATTGTCTTCAAATATTCATGCATTACATTGTCAATCTAATTATAATATATGTCAATACTCTTATGTTTATAATACTGAATAATACAACCAATTATGCTATAATATCTTTAATGTTTTTAACTATGCAAAAGTAATACAATATAAAATAGATAAACTCTTTTACTTATTTTTCTCAACAACATATACTCACATGCCTTCTTCTTACTAAGCTACTAATAAACAAACCACATTACCTTCCTTCATGTATTTAATCTTTCCTAAGTATACTTCTGTATTCTTTTCATCGTGTGCATCGAGATCTTCACGCTTAGCGTATGTCAACATACGCCGCCAGTAATACCAACCTATACTCGCCAGGACTACCAACCTGTCAGATTCACTACTCTCGTATATATACAATTTATGGTATAAATAAACATCTCTCTTATCTCTGTCTAAGATTTTAGGATAGCCCGGCCACTTGTTAAAGTACTATCACACATCCAATCATAAGTCTATTAACCCGGCAAGTGCGGGAAGACTCTTAAGAGTTTCCCCGGGCGACTGCGGGAAGACTGCGGGCGACTTCGGGAAGACTCTTAAGATCCTGGGCCTAGAAAAAATCCATTTAAAACACCCCCCAATTCTTTTGTTTTTGTTTTTTTGTTTTTTTTGCCTGGGCCATACCAAATATCACTCCTCCACATCCCCTCCTTCCCCACTTTCCTCCCCTCCTTCAGCTATCACCTATTTTCCCTGTTATTCCCTTATTCTGTGGTCTATTTTCGTGCTAACATTAGCGAGTTGGTAGCAGGGCGTTGTCATCACTGTTACCAAGCGTGGGAAAGAGCGAGAGAGAGACTATTGCGTAACAGTGTCTCTCCAAACAAGGGGAGGGGAGGAGGGGAGGGAGGTTGCCTCAGCCATACATTATGTAACTCCCGGCCTGTATCGCCGATTTTGACCATCCAAACGCTGTTTCCACTTGTTTTATTGCTGCAACAGGTTAATACCTTTATAATCAACCTAAAAGTGGCGCATATGGATAAGTATTAATGCTATTTATGGTAAAATAACGATGTTAGTGATGGGAACAGCTCAAATACGTGCACACAGGCGTGTGGTGTCTCATACCCCCCATGCGCACGTCTTAGGTTAATAGACTACTCCTGTAGATTGAATACGCTGATGCGCATAGCGACCTTCACTTTTTATCTTCTCCCTTTCGCTTGGGTTTTCCCACTTAGAGTTTAAAGCTCAGAAACCTGAAACCTTGAACAAAAGTTATATTATCTCGAGAACCTCATGATCCTGCCTTTTTTATATGACCCCCAAATAAGCCTTGGTATTAAACCTTGTTTTATAAAATACCACCTTTGCATGAAACTCACTTATCATTGAGTTTTTGATTAAAGTAAATTAAGTTGACCTCACATCAGAGCAAGAAGGACTCTCTAGCCTAACAGAGAGTGCCCGCTAGCACCCTTGCTCTCCTCAAAGGAGGAACGGATACCCTTCAGTAATCCTCAACACTATGCTAAGAAAATCTGAGAGGAGTAAGCGATTTTGAGGCTTCTTATTACTGGCATACCACATAAGAAACATCAATATTACCCTCCCACTCAGTTGCATATAGACGGCATACCGAACATCTACTTGTCTGAGGAGTTAATAATCCTATTAACCCTCTCACGTCCTGACGCAATTTTTGAGCCTATTAGGGATACTTTAAAGCCTTTGTTACCGTCAGGGGTATTTATAAACCTTTAGTTTATTTACTTCAACCTCTGCAGTAGTCTTTGATATGCTGTGGGCAGAAAACTAATTTTGGAGAGGTAATTATAAGAGTGAGAGTAATCTATTTCTTATTGCCAATCTGGCAAACTTTGCGTCATAAGGATGTGAGAGGGTTAAGGGATTGTTGTTAACCCATACAGCCCCACCGACGCGCCTGACGCGTCGGCGATGTATGTAACGCACAGCCCCAGAGACGCGCCTGGCGCGTCACCCTAATTGCGCCGACCGTAACCTCAGGTGTAGGAACTCAAGAGGGCTCAGATTTGTATGAGAACTGTGTACGTATCCCACGCAACCGTGCCGATGGTTGAAAACTCTCAAAGTCCACGTGCGTGCGCGTGAGCGCGCAATAACCTGGTTTTTTGGGGTAATTGGCTTAAATTTTTTACTCTTGTAAAATACGTTTTCGGGGGCTCTGTAGGACCATTCTTTAAGCTTTTTGAGTGGTTTTTCGTGGTTTTTCCTTCATTATAATAATAATAATAATAATAATAATAATAATATTTATTCAGTCAGCAATTTACAGAGTTGGTACCACGTAGTTTGTTACAAATATGACATGTACCAGCCTTGCATAATTCCAACTAAGGATAGCCCAATAAGGCCGTTAGGCGTATTTCCATTGGGGTCCTTGTGGGATTAGGTTAGCTGGGGAAAAGGGGAGGATAAAGAAATAGATACTTTAGAAAAAGTATTTCTAGGGGGTTATTTTAAGATACCTTACATCCTATAGTAAATATCAGTAATCCGTAATCAGTAATCAGTAATAATTTCAGTTTGGTTTGTCTATCTCTTATGTCGTATTTAGTAGTAGACATAAGCTTGGTGCTCCCTTCTCGCAGCTGTCCGGTTCAGGTGTTCCTTCAGGCTACGTCTGAAGGAATACAATGTTCTCTTTTCACGGACTGACTGGGGTAGGTCGTTCCAGTCTTTGATGGCAGTGAAGAAGAATGTTTGCTTACCCTGTCCTTGGATTCTCAGGACCTTAAAATTAAACATCATGTTTCTTGTATTATGTCCACTCCTCTCATTTGCTTTAACAAAATCATGCTTTAGATACTCTGGAGCTCTGTCATAGAAAATTTTGAAGGCATTAGTCATCCTGATTTGTTTGGCCCTGTCAGAAACATTGAGCATACCTAGTGACTGAAGTTGTTCCTGGCCAACATGTGATCTGGGTCCTAGATTCAGCATGAACCTAACCATTTTATTTTGAGTGACCTGAAGTTTGTGCTGTGCTGATTTAGATGATGCAGAGTACCAGGATGACACAGAATAGTCAAAATGACATTGAACAAGCGCTTGGCAGAGGGTCTTTTTGGTCGCCGCGGGCAAGCATCCCACCTGTCTATACAGGTATTTTATACGTGCTCTACACTTACTCAGGATAGATTCCAAAATTGTTTCACCTGACAAACTCGCGTCCAGTTTCAGTCCGAGATATTTAACTTGTGACACTGTTGTTATAGGAATATCATTACAGTTGACCGAGAAGCCCACAATGTCTTTCAGTTTGCGTTTTGTTCCACATAAGATGGCTTCCGTCTTGCCCAGGTGAAGAGATAGTCTATTGTCCACTAGCCATTCACTACATGATGCTAGTTCTTTGGAAAGTGAAGCGGCAATACTTATTGGGTCTTTTCCTGAAACCAGAAGCACGCTGTCGTCTGCATACAGTAATAATTTACATGAGACGCTCAGTTCCATGTCGTTCACATAACAGAGAAAGAGTAAGGGACCAAGGATGCTTCCCTGCGGGACCCCACAGTTAATTGGCATAGGATCAGATATATTATCATCAATTTTGACTCTTTGGGTTCTACCACTAAGATAAGATTTAAACCAGTTCACAGACCCTATGCCCATAGCTTGTAGTTTATTACATAGGATATCATGGTCTACTGTGTCAAACGCTTTTTGTAGATCAAGAAGAACCATACCGGTGTAGTTACCTTTAGACATTTCTTTACGAATGTGATCCGTTAAGTGGATGAGACAGGAGTCTGTCGAGTACATGCATCTGAAACCTGATTGAAACTTATAGAATAGATCATTTTGTTTGAGGTAGTGTTCAATTTGGGTGTATACCGCTCTTTCAAGGATTTTAGATACAATACATAATATGCTAACTGGTCTGTAGTTGCCAACTTCTAGTTTATTTCCTTTCTTGAATAGAGGGGTTACAATAGCTTCCTTCAGTTCAGCAGGTACTGTGTTGGTGTTAATTGACAAGTTGATGATGTGGGTTAGGGGGCCTGCTATACCAATGGCTCCATCTCGTAGAAATTTGGCAGGAATTTTGTCTGGTCCTGTGCTCTTATGTACATTTAGGTTAGACAGCTCGTCAAAAGTGTATTTTGGTGTAACATTTTGCAATCTAAATGTGTTCGGGTGTATGTCTTTATCTCTGTAGAAATTACGAAAGGTGTCCGTTGTTGTCGTGTATTTATTGAGAGGTTGAGGTAGGTTCTGTGCAAGTGTGTTTGCTATGGAAGTGAAGAAGGAGTTGAAGTAGGTTGAAATTTGTCGTTTATCGTGGCAAACCTGATCATTAATGGTGAGAGCAATATTAGTGTTAGACGAATCCCTTGTCTTGTTGCTGTAGCCTATTGTTTTTAGGTGCCTCCATAGTTTCTTTGGGTTATTCTGATATTCCTCTGCCTTATTGTGAAAATAATTATTTTTCGCTGATTTCATTTTCCTACTTAGTTTATTCCTGGCCCTGTTGAACTCATGTTTCAGACCTTGATCCTGTCTATGTTTCGCTAGCCTTTTTAACAGATTGTCTCTGTGTTCCAGATTGTGTAGTATGTCATTGTTGATCCATGGGTCTGACCTTGCTTTAGTTCGTATGTCTTTCAGAGGAGCTATTTCGTCTAGGATGTTTGTGATGATGGTTCTGAAGCCAACCCATGCGTCATTAACGTTTGTACTTCCAAACACTGGAGACCAGTCTGTATTCCATAAAATGTCCAGAAATGTTTCCTTATTGTAGTTTCTGAGTGACCTTGTTTTGATAATCTTGTGATTCTCTAGGGTAATTTTTGTGGTTTTCTGTGTGCAATATGTGACGAAGTGATCACTTATTCCAGTCTGTATAACCCCTGATTGAGATATTTTGTCCTCTCTGTTACAGTTTATGTGGTCTAATATTGTGGCAGTGTTCTCAGAGATACGTGTGGGGGTTGTGATGAGTTGTTTGTGATTGTGCATTGTCAGTATATGCCTATATTCTCGTACAAGCCTATCATTTCGTTGTTTGTAACACAGGTTAAAATCCCCTAGTATGATGGATTCATTCCGAGGGTCTAGCGATGACAAAGTTCGTTTAAATTTGGTCAAGAATTGTGTGTCGGCTGGTGGCCTATAGCATACCCCAATTGTGATGGGTCTTGTCCTCGGCAGGTGTAGGTCGATCCACAGAGCTTCGTGATTTTCTACATGGAGGTCGGTCCTAGTTGTGTGTGTGAGGTTGTTTTTTACATACAGACATACTCCTCCCCAATGCCTATTGCGATCATTCCTAACCATGTTGAAACCTTGAATGTTTATTTCACCATCGTTTATACTTGAATCCAGCCAGGTTTCTGTGATTGCAATTATTGAAGCTTTGGCCTTATTAGCTAACAAGTTTATTTCTGACAATTTATGGTACATTGATCTGGCGTTAATGTGGATAAGATGGAGCCCTTTGTTGGTGAACACTCTGTATTCATCTTTGATTTTGAATGTGTCCTGGCTGGATTCTGAGTTGTTAATACTTGGATCATTTACATTAATATTCGGTAATGAATGCACGGCACACTTATTGCAAAGGAATTCCCGTTCTTCACTGTTGGTCTTCTTAGAGATGCACTTCATGTGAGCTACCTGTTTACATTTTACACAGTTTTGGATCTTCTGACGTCGTGTTATGAGTGATTCACAAATAAAACAAATAGATTCGCGATGTTGTACAGCTGAGTTCCTACATTTAACACATTCAACTTTGTTTCTACTGTTAACGTAAGTACATCGGTTATGAACAATTTCATTACAACTGTTGCATTGTAAAAGTGAACTCCTATTGTTGAAACCAATATTACAGACTATACATAGTTTTTTCTTACTGTTTATCATACGACTGGAGGTGTGGTTTGGTCCGCGTCGATCAGCTGTTTGTGCGGGAGAGAGTAGGGGATACTCGCGGTCGGGCTGTGGTTGTTTGCTGTTGTTGTTGTTGTTGTTTTCATTGTCCGTTGATGCTGCTTCCCTGTTGATGTATTTGTGAGTGCTACCTGTTTTTATTGTTGTTCTTGTTGCATGTTGTGCTACTTGGGTCGCCGATATCTGTGGTATTGATGGTAACCCATTCGCTATTGTTTCTGGAATAAAACCATTTTTTGAAAACCGGTCGGGTTCTGGTGAACAAACATTACAAAACTAGCCGGGGCTGGACGGGTTAATTGTGGCATACCATCAGTTAACATCGATGCCTCTAATGGGCTGTACCTTCAGTGGTAAAAGTTGAAATTTTCAGGCATACCTACACTTCAATACTTTATTACTGCAGATACGGTAACAGTATCCTATTAATAGGATCTGTGTTATTACTGGCATACCAGTGATTAACATAGACCTTTTCTAGGTTACGTGTCCTATTGGAAGGATCTTTGTTATTACTGGCATACCAGTAACTAATATAGAGATCTTTAATAGGTTCTACTCTTAATGTTAGAGAGTTGAGGGACTCAGGCATACCTACCCCTCAATCTTCTAGTGTTAAAAGTTAACACACCCAAAGTATCCTTACCAGGATCTTTGTCCTCACTGGCATACCAGTAACCGACATTGAGACCTTGTATAGGGTATTAGTGTCCTACTGGTAGGATCCTTGTTATTAATGGCATTCCAGTAATTAACATAGACACCTTTCAATAGGTTCTACTTTTAATAGTATAGAGTTGAAGGACTCAGGCATACCTACCCTTTGATCTTCTATTATTAAAAGTTAACACTCTAACTCCTCACAAGAGATCTGGCATACCACGATCTCCTGTGTGGGTAAGGGCTTGCGAGATACCCTCACGGGCACTCTGCACAAAAGTCCTAGGTGTACTTAGTCTACTGGCTTACCATTAGACTAGTGCAACTAAAAGGTTTAAAAGACCGCACTCCACCTTTTCACAAGGGACCTTGGCAAACCACGGCCACTTGTGGAAAAAAGGGCTTGGCGAGATACCTTCACAGGCACTCTGCTTATACAAGTCCTAGGTGCATTTTGTCTGTGGCATACCATTATACTTTACAACTAAAAGGCTTTAACACCGCCCCGGATTCCTTGAACCTCTTACTGTATAAGGGTCAGAGGCAGACGAGACAGACACTTCCACAGTCTTCTCGCGTTAGCCCGATATAGTGCTCCTTCGTCATAACTGAGGCACTATATTTAAGATCTCAATTCAAGAGTACCTGAACGGAATTCCATCACTGGTTAATATAACGGTCAGGATAGACGAGTATTCTACACTAAAGCTATATATGCTAAGAATACTCGCGTTAGTCCGATGTGGTGACCAACTGTTTAACTATAGTTACGGAACCCCATTCATGACCTCAAGCCCATTAAACCATCTGTAAATTACTTCACACGACCGGTCCAACTAGACGGCCTACGGAGACTCGGAACACTACAAGCAGTTAATCCATCCAGCATCTGTGAAATTAGCCATTGGTAAAAGTGAATATAAATCAATGCCAAGTGACGAAGGAGAAAGTTAATTAAATTTCCTCAGTATTAACTTATAGAAGACCACCAGTGTGCCCGGTGACTCTATAAATAAGACAGAGTCCCAAAAGTTCCTTATTTCAAGACAAATGATTGCAAGTGTTATCTAACCCGAGTTTATGAATACAGACTCCCTATATTAGTGTACCAGTGCAAGAATCAATATTAGTACACATTACTGACGTCTATAAGGAATTAAATTCAAATAAGCCAAATTGAACATGTATTAACTCTGCCATAATTACAACCAATGACAAACAAGTTAGAGTTCCAATAGTTACTTATTTAGAAACAATTCATATGAAAGTGTTATTGAAACCGAATCTATAGGTACAGATTCAATATATAAAGTGTACAAGTGCTAAAACCAGTGTGATCACGCATCTCTGAAATCTGTAAGGAATTAAATTCAAATAAGCTGAAATTCCTCACCATCGACTCTGTCATAATGCTACACGAGTGAAATAATTTAGAGCTCCAAAAGTTGCTTATTTGGAAACAATTCATATGAAAGTGTTATTGAAACCGAGTCTATAGGTACAGATTCAATATATCTATCTATTGCCTGACGCCGTGATTCCCGAAGGGGTGGCCAAAACGTCAATATATAAAGTGTACATAAGTGCTAAAACCAGTGTGATTACGCATCTCTGAAATTTGTAAGGAATTACATTCAAATAAGCTAAAATTCCTCACCATCGACTCTGTCATAATTCTATATGAGTGAAATATGTTAAGAGTCCACAATTCTCCATGTTCAAGTTCTAGCTATATACACCAGTGCACAAGGTGATTTAATGTGTATGATAGAGATAGGCCTACTCTATCAACCTCACATATCCTCGTCAACAGTAGCGACTTAAGGGAGGCTCCACCTTTGTTGACCCTAAAAGCATCAGTTTTCAGTTATTTTTTTTTGTATGCTAAAATCCTTCCTATAGTGTAGGAAAGTGAATGTGAAGAGTAGAAAGCACTATCCGACATCTTCAACATCCCCCTAGAGCCCTTCAGGATACCTTAGGGACTTAACATAATATCGTAATAATAAATAATAAATAATAAAATATTTGATACAAAATATTTTAGTTAACCATTTAATTCCGATTTCGTAGACGTGACACATCAGGTTGTAACCGAAAACGATATTATGGTGGTAACTCAAATATTTCAACTGGACTCTCAAAAAATGTGCTCAAACTTTGATTGTTGATTTCTGAGAGATAATCTGAGATATGGTTTATCTACATCTAAAATACTAATATCTGCTGATTATTACTCTATATTGTTCATACTTTGCAGACATGTTCCATAGACCTCTACGCAAGTTTCAATTGAGGGAATTTGTGTTTACATATATATATATATTTTTCAGCAAATATTTGTTGGTCATTATACAGGGCCCTTTTCCCATACACATACTTAGACAAGTATTTTCACAGCCTGTATGCAGAATTTGGGAAAACTGCTCAATGAAGTTGTAGGTGATATAGTTAGGCTACTGTACCAGAAAAACTGGGGATTTATATGTGAACAATTTAGAAGTTCTATAATTTAGAGTCGCGAACACTAAATTTTGCGGCTACGCGCGCGCGCACATAGGGTTATGAAAATTGAACCATATATTCCTTAAACCATTGGGATCAAAATACATATATGTGTTTAAACAATCCTGGGTATACACCTGGGATTAGCCTACAAAGGTGGAGCCTTCCCTAATCTGATTGAAATATTAAGCGACTATTATAGCATTCGATATTTTACAACATTAGATGGTACTACAAAGATATCACCATTAGGTGGCTGTGAAATGAACATTAACGAAATAGCTGGAATATACCTGAGCTCTTTCTAGATCCGCGATCGTGCTGGGAGATAATTTAGTGGTTGTATTATTTATGTTATGTTTTTGTACATTTCTAATTCAGATATACAGGTATGTATGTGTGTTATAGCTTAAGTAAATAAACTGTTCCCCAAACTATCTTTTGGTATTATATGTATCCTCTATTGTATTCTTTGCATGTAACATACAGTATGAGTTCTGATATTCCAGTTTCCAAAGAACTCACCTCATCCAATAGCTAAACCTGACCAAAATCATGGTATAACAGATAACCAGATAAACTGTCAACATTCGTCACAATCTTCACAGGGTTAACTGCCTTCAAAAAAGTAAATATACATACCAAAAGTAAGGTATTGTTATTGGAGTGCACTTTACTGTAAGTGCGTCCTAAAAAGCTCCCCGGCAGTATATGAGCACAGTCTTCCACATACGAGTACAGTATACAGTATGTATGTAGACTGCAGAGGGAAAATTGTGGTCTGAACGTCCTTGAGATAGTCTGGGGGATGATATACTGTAGGTACACTGGGGGAGGGGGTGGGGTGGGGGGTGGGGGGTTTGGTCAGCCTGAGTAAGCAACTTATATATTCTTTTATGTTGCTTTATCTAGGACAGAAATACTTGGCAGACAGTTACCGGCGACGTTTTTTTTTTTTTTTTATCTTGCTACATTTAGACGGTTTTGGGCAGTTTCAGAAGGGTCTGTGGCAGTAAAAAGGGTTAAAAGAGATAGTTTGAAGCTTTTTAATTGGTGGAGGCCCTTTTTCAACTGACTAAAATCGTATAATAGTAGCCAAAATAGAGCTAAAAAAACGGCACTCTTACTGAATGGGTTAACAATGATTTATGCAAACATTATCCAGTTATTATGCACTTTTATGCTGTTTATAAGGAACATTCTTGGAAGATACTGAATGTGTGAGTGTGTGTGTGGGAGAGGGGGGGGGGGGATTCAAGACCCCTACTCCCTCGTGTTTAGCTCAATTAGCTTTGAAAGTTTGGTCTTTGAATTGTGCTTATTAAGAAAAGACCTGACTACTGTTGTTGTTGTGATACACGACAGGGGAGGTGTGGTGGAGTGGTCTTGCCACTGGCCTGGTAATCCAAAGGTCCCGGGTTCAAATCCCGATGTATCAATGGGAAGATATTATTGGGATGGAATTTGTGCTGTACCTAGTATCAGTGCATTACCACAAGCCCACCGAAACGTCAATAAAATACCCTCATTGTTCCCTGATTAAATAGCACTGTATGAATATTCCCATATTCAAAATATGCTATAGGGGTGCAATGCCTGGTGAGTTATCTGCTCAACAGGTGGCGTTGTGTGTGTGTAAGTGTGAGAGTCCGAGTGTAGGGGATGAGACAGTGATGCACGGGAACGAGGTGGCTTCAGAGATGGGGTCGTTTCGGGCCATGAGTGAGCACCGTGCCTCATGTGAAGGCAAGATGGCAGGTGCTCGTTGTACTCTACGTGCTTCACATGTCTCACTCCCTAGACTGGAACAAGACCTCACGGGCTTCACTGTTCATTGTAAAGCGGTGAATGTTAAGGCTCTCAGCCTATGCCCGAGAGGAAGTAAGTTGGAATATAGAAAAAAAAAAAAAAAAAAAAAAAAAAAAAAAAAAAGTAACCCCTCTGTTATGAGGGGTTACCACAATGAGGGCACCACAATGGTGTGTAAAGAAGAGGTTTGTCCAATCTCCCTCCCAACATTAGATTTTTTTTTTTTTTTTTTTTTTTTTCTATATTCCAACTTACTTCCTCTCGGGCATAGGCTGAGAGCCTTAACATTCACCGCTGTGAAAATGCGCGCCCTTGAATGTAGACAAAGTTAACCGAATTACGAATATTTATAGAAATGTTAGTTAACCCTTGTCTAGCGGGGGTTTTGGGCTTATTTGGGCATATTCAGGCCCTCCTGAATGATAAATCAAGTATCTGCATGAAAATAAATGTATTCAGCAAAAAAATAGGCGCTAAAAGCTTCAAAATGAGACCAGAACGAGCTATGTAGCAATCGTGGTTCTCATACAGTGGTAGTGTGAGTTGGGGATGGAGCGTACACTTTTTTTTCAAAAAATCAGGAAAAAAAAAAGATTGAGTGAAAACTGAAAAACTTAAGTATACATCAGAAAATATAACCTTTTTACTACATTGTGTGTAAGGCAAAATTCTGGCAACATGAAATAATTGAGTGAAAAATAGGCCTAAAAAAAATATCTCAAATCGTACGGACCATCCATAGGTGAGGACGGTCCATACAGAGATGTCTATCAAAATGTAAAAAAATATATCTAAAAACATAAAAGCAAGCAAAGTTTAATTATGGCAGCATATTTCATTAAATGGACCCTAATGATGATTTCAAACTAATTTTGATTAAAAATATACCTTTGCAAGATAATATAATCAATTAAAGATTAAAATACACAATATGCAATTTAATTTAGACTTTGAAGTGCCTGGATTTTTTTTTTTTTAGAATCAATATTTGCAATCAAATTAATAGTTTCATTATCTTACACAATGTATATAGTCATGGAAGTGCTCCTGTAACCCTTCCAGGAGAGAAATTCTTGTAATAATCATTAATTAATTTATAATAATGTTAATGCAATATCAGGAATCTTTTTATTTGATTTAACTTACAATTGCTTGGAATAATATTGTGGCTGCATCTTGCTTGCCATTTTTCGTAAACAAGTACACTGAATTTCAACCTCACGACACATTCAGTATTAGTATGTTTGTTTACATTTAAAGGGCGTTGTGAGAAATAAATTGACTACACTGGTATCTGGGGAATGTTGCCAACAACTTTCCGATAGGGTAACCTCAACAATTTCCTACCAGAACCCGGTGATTGTATATATTGTAGAGATTAATTAATGTTAGGTAATTTAGTACTGTATAAGATTACCTTGATCAAGTTAATTTAGTTATAAAACCTTGTAGAAATAAGTTTAGAAGAACTGTAAAGAGGATCAGTTTAAATATTCCCGCGACCGCATACGCGATCCACCGTTTGCTTTAGGGTCGTTAATATCTTGATATTATGTTCACTAAATCGTTGTGAAACGATGTTCACCTTTATAATTATATAATTTAAATGCTGATAATTATTTATATGATTTCGTGAAGAGGGAATGAACCCTTGGTAACGAATTAATATATAGTTTATTTATGAGTCGGAAATTTAAGTTCCGATCAGACGCTAGTAAACATCTGAACGGTAGAGAAGTGTCCCGTCATCTCCTCCACCACAATTCCCACGCCCGGCCCGGAGTCGTGACCTATAACCCTTATCTACCGAAGCCGGAATCCTCTGAACTAAACCAGGACCCTAGTTATAGCTAAGTCATTGATATATATGGCCATTTATACAATGTTTAGTTAGGGCATCCTGAGAGATAGGCTACCATAGTTCATACCATAAGGTAGGCGATCTCAGACTTTATTATTATTTATGTTTATTAATTTTATATTTTGATTGGTGTGGTAAGAGATAACCTTTGGCCATATTATCCCCCTCATTTTGGTGCTCCGAGTGAGGATTCCGATCGGTGTGTAGACTAGGGGTTGAGTTAGGGCCAGTTTTCAACAGTTAGGGTCCCTGCTAAGCTGCAGCGGCAGGCTAATGTTTAAGGTCGTTTTTGTGGGACATAGATTGATCCACCGCCGTTATGAGGTCCCTAACTGTGAGGCGATGGCCTTGGGTGAGTGGCATTTCAATTAATAATAAGATAAAATCGCATGGCGTTTAAATCCTGTGGTAGAGGACTAGTAGGAGGGTCTGCAATGTTGAGTTCTCTGGCGTTTGTGAAACTCGGAGCTTGAGCTTCGTTGCAGTCCCTAAATTTCCCCCATATTTTTCTTATTTAGACCATTTTATGTCTCCGCCCTTAATGTCACCCGCGTCTGGCAGACTAGGTCGACCAGCTAAATGCTCAGGACGGAGCATATACCAAATTTAATAAATAATAAATGTGTCCCCCCCCCCCCCTTTTAGAAAAATGCTACTACCACAGGTACCCACTAACATCTGGGATAAGAAATCAATGATTAACTAAATATGTACAGCTTTAGCTTAATTCTTGTACCTAAATTCTCCCTATTATTTGATAATTTAGGCCATTTTTATGCTTCTGTCCTTTAATGTCACCTGCGTCTGAAAGACCAAGTAGACTAGCTAAATACTCGGGACGGAGCATATATGACATTTAATTCAATAATAATTATATTCCTTCTCCCTACTAGCGTGCGTTCCCACGTATTAGGTAAATTATATTGTGGACTTAATGTTTTCAACTAATTATTCATCTGAATTTGTAGCAAATAATGGTACGCATATAATGCTAAAGATTAACAGCTAAATTGAGTATGTGTTAGGCTATAATATAATTATCTAAATATAATTTTGATTGTTGAAAATTAGTCTTCAGTGTAAACATTAATAATAGTCCAGAAAATAATTACCCATTTTCCAAAATGACTGATACACTCTTGAGAAAATCTATGGTGGGGAAATTAGGCGGGGTAACTAGAGCATTAAATAATTGCCAGGAGGTAAAAAGACGTGACCCCTGTCCAAGGGAGTTGTTAAAATCTCAAATCCAAGATCTTAAAACCCGATGGGCTAATTATGATTAGTCTTGCAATAAATTGGAGGACTTTTGCATCAAACAAGAACAATCTGAAAGGTTTGAGGAATTACAACAAGCCTATGCAAATGCCCGTGAAAATTATTTGAATCAACTAGCTGGCTTCGAATCCTTGGCGACAGAGGCAGTTACCGAAACAGGGAGTAATGGTACCAGTAATGGTACTGCGGCTCCGGGACAACAAAGCTTTAAGTTGCCACCTATAACCTTACCTGAATTTGATGGGCAATCTGATTGGAATACCTTTTGGGACCAATTTAAAGGTTTAGTTCATGACAGGTTAGATATTTCTGCAGCAAATACATTTTCATAATTGTTGGGTCAACTTAAGGGTTTTGCATTGGATTTTATCAAGGAACTTCCCATAACAGATGCCAATTATACAGCAGCTCTAGACGTACTCAAGGAGAATTTTGAAGATACGGAGTTGACTCTACAGCGCCTAGTTTACAAATTGCTGGAGTTATCAGGACCAAAGCATACGTACCAGGGTCTTCAGTCATTCCGGATCGGCTTGAATTGTGTTTTGAATCACTTAGTACCCAGAAAGATCTTGATTCAGCTTCTTGGCTCTTGAACCATATTGTACAACAAAAGCTCTCTCAGAAAACCTGTGATGAATTGTACGACAGGTATAAGAAGAACTACTTCACGTATCAAGAGATAGAAGAGGGTTTAAGAGAGCTGTGCAAACACATGCAGGTTTCCAAGAAGGATAGCGGTATCAAGGAAGGAGACAACAAGGTTAAATACACAAAAGTGTCTACAACAGGGACTAAGGAAAAAGCAAAACCGTTCAAGAAGGAAGAGGTTGGTACCTATGTGACATCCGTCCAGCAGAATAATCAAACTAATACAGTATCTAAAACAAAAGGTGTTTGGGAGAGAAAAAATTCCCGTCTCAATTCTCCAGTGACCCAAGAAGTAATCAGAGATATTAACCTCACACCAGGGGCAAACCAAGAAAACCGGAAGGTGTGTATGTTATGTTCAGAACAACATTCCACAGTGTATTGTAGGACTTACCCCAATCTTAAGGCTAGACTTCCATGACTCATCGAACTAGGTAAGTGTCTTGTTTGCCTTAGCACAAGACATTCTACTGAGGAATGTGCCACTAAATTAAATGTATGTTTTCGGTGCAAGACTGGTGTACATCATACCGCGTAGTGTCCAAAGATCAGTGAAGTACAACCCAAACCGACAAGTGTAAATATGACCCTGACCACTGGAAACCCAATGCATACGCCGGCAGCTACTCCAACAGCCGAGAGTGCGGGTGCCCAACTCCGAAAGGAGTTGAAGTAGGGGAGCTATCCCCCCGCCAAAGGCGGCTTTCTAGGGCCTTTCCTAGCTGATGCTGAGAGGATTGGGTTCTAGTCATGTGGTGATGGGCTGGTCTATCAGAGTGAGAGCTGAGCGATCTCTGCCATACCCATAGCTTATTCTGACTGTTCCTTTTACTTATATATCTTCTAGATCTCAAGTGACGGCGTCTTTTCCGTGGATCGACCTCCCTACTGCCAACCTAAAAGTTGGCAGATTGGGAGCCAAAGCGTCACATTTTTCCCTTGCCCCTCAACTTTCCCTTCATAATTTAAAATTAAAATGTAAAACTTGCAAACTAAACAAACCAAAATTGGGACAAGGACAATATAAAGACAAATTAAATTATCAAAATCGCTATGTGCATTACATATGCCTAGAAGATAATTGCTGAGGGGCACAGGGCCTTGGGTGGGGCTTTGGTTTCCCGGGCGTTTCCGCACCCTCCTCAGCTCCCTGCCTTAGAGTCGCTTCGGTCACCTGGGTTTTGTTAGTGGTAAGCAGGGAGGGTTTTGTGGGGGCGCTCTATGGCCTTGGCCTTGCTCGGGACCTTGGGGCTGTGCGGCCAGGCAGCCTGGGGAACAACAACAACAACAACAACAGCCGAGAGTCAACTGATCAGAGGAAAAGAGGTTATGCCGGTCAAAGCACTCTTTGATACTGGAGCGCAAAAGACCTTCATTGCCGGAAATGTTGTCAGAGCCATGAATTTGCCAACAATAGGAAGAGTGAACATGGCAATAACTGGATTTTTGTCAAATAAGGAAACACAAGCATTTGACGTGGTTAAACCCCTGATTAAATTGGGCAAATATAAATGTAAAGTGACTGCGGTGGTTAAGGAAGACATGAACACTTCTGTGGTAAATAAGGGTTTAAAGGAAGCATCTAACTTCTTAACAAAGAAGGGTGTTCAACTAGCAGACCGAACTATAAAGTCTGACGTAGTAGGTCCAATTCAACTGATCATCGGGTCCGACTATTGTGGTCGCTTCTTGCGAAAAATGACTCGGTTCATCAGGTGGATATATAATCATGGGATCTCTACCCACATGTGGCCCAAGTGAATCAGACAACCGGATGGATCCAGTCTTTGTGACTCCGGCACAATCTCTGGTGGTGGCTAGAATTGGTGCAGAATTAATACCATCACAACTAGGAGACATTCTAGAAGAGCAACAAGAACCTGTTCACAAACTTTGGGAACTGGACACTGTGGGTATAGAAACAGATCTTCCCACCCCTGAAGACATCTTAACATATAACCACTACCTAGACACAGTTGAGTATAAGGATGGCCAGTACTGGGTAGGACTTCCATGGATGATAAATGCCCCTGAATTACCAACTAACTACCAGAGTTCAAGATGTCAATTAAATAAAATGGTGGAGTGATTGCGTCAACATCCTGAACGACTGGATATTTATCATAAAATAATTCAAGAGCAGTTGGAAAATGACTTTATTGAGGAGGTCCCAGGTGAAATAAACCATAAAGAGGGTCATTACCTTCCTCATCATGCTGTAAGTAAGGACTCCAGTACTACCCCCATCAGAGTGGTATTTAACTGCAGTTCTCGAGCAGCGAAGAATGAAGCAAGTCTAAACGATTGTCTCTATGTAGGACCAAATCTGACTGAAATACTGGGTGATGTACTATTAAAATTCAGGACGAAGAGATTTGGGTTTGTGGCAGATATCTCCAAAGCCTTTTTGAGAATAGGGTTAAAGGAGCAGGACCGCAAATTCACAAAGTTCCTTTGGCCTGAAGATCCTTTTCAGCCTGGTGGGCGGATAAAAGAATACCGCTTTCGGTCAGTGTTGTTTGGTTCCTGCTCTAGTCCTTTCTTGTTGTGCAGCACTTTGAGATATCATTTCCAGAAGACAGAGAAACCGAAAATGGGTCAACTGTTTTACATGGATAATCTTCAGGGAGTTGCCGACAGTGGAGAAGAGGTGATTGAAATCTACAATTTGGCAAGGCAAGAATGTAATAAAGCCAATATGCCACTACAAAGTTGGAATTCAAACTCTCATATTCTTTTGGACCAGATAAGAAGAGACTATCCTGACTATCAAATACCAGAATATCAACCAGTACTAGGATTGTTTTGGAAAACAACTGCTGATGAGATGTCTCTAAAGCCCCTCAAGTTTCCCGATGTAAAACTTACAAAACGTACACTCTTAAGTCAGGTCTCTATGATGTTCGACCCATTGGGCATATTTAGTCACATATCAATTAAAGGGAAGATTTTAGTTCAGGAGGCCTGGAGAGAAGCACTGAGTTGGGATACTCCATTACCTGAAAAGTATACAGAAGAGTGGAACAAATTGCAGGTGGAATATGAGAAGGTATCCTCAGTCAAGTTTCCTAGAAGATGTGATCCTACCTCTGATAATGAGTGTGCTCAATTGCACATATTTTGTGATGCCTCATCTAAGGCGTATGGTGCAGTAGCTTATTGTGTCACTGAAGTCCGATCTACTATGATTATGTCCAAATCCCGAGTAGCGCCATTAAAACAACGTACCCTTCCACAGTTGGAGCTGACCGCTGTTGAATTGGGAACTAGGTTAGCTACTTATTTGTATGTAGGTTTGTATTGTAGGTTTGTAGGTAGTAGGGGTAGGCAGCCCCGCCCAGGGAAGTACTACCGCCAAGGTTTTGGGAGACTCAGGGAATAGCCTGAATTCCATTTTCTCTCCCAGGCCTTGGTAGCTGGATACATATCTTTCTGCCTCACACATCAGGGGTATCCGGAAAACCCTCTTTATATAACATACGCATCCAACTTCACGACATTGCCCTACATTGCTATCTTCTATCCATAAAACACTACTCTTCCCACTACATATCATACATGTAACACCATACATCTTACCCAATAAATATGGCAGTACAATTGTTAAGAGCAAACCTGGTGGTCCCTTTGGATATCCACCCCCGGCAGGGTTGGGTCATTGACACAGGGCCCTCCCGGTCGTCATCATGCGATTGTGTCAAGAGCATTGCAACGTCCCAAAGCTGCTCGTCGGTGCAGCTTTTTCTTTAGCAATAGAAGGGGACTTCACTCTAACATCAATTCTGTACACCAATTTCTTCAAGCAGAATCCCCTACTCTCCTTTTTTTGACAGAGACTCGAGTAACATCCACATCTGACACGTCTAGATTTAATTTTCCAGGTTATCAACTGCTCCAAAATTTCAGACCTAAAGGAGGTGTATGTTGCTTCGCAAAATCTGAAATTGCCCTGGAGGAGGTTACTAGTTTCAATTGTCCCTATTTTGATTATTCTATATACAAATTAATTTCTGCTGGTAAATTTAAATACATATGTTGCATCTACCGTTCCCCAAATACTCCTCCAGAGCAAAGTCTTTTTGATTCTCTGTCCTCACAACTCTGTGTCCTCAACTTAAATGCTTCTTCTGAAATCACTGTGTTGGGTGATTTTAATGTCCATAATGTTGAATGGCTCACTCATTCAGCCAGGACTGATGATGCTGGTCTTGAATGTGAGCTATTTGCAGACTCATTTAATCTCACTCATCTAGTCAACCAACCAACCCGTGTACCAGACAATCCTAATCATAATTCCCACCTACTGGACTTATTTTTAACAACCAATTCAGAAAATTATGATGTTGCAGTGAGGTCCCCGCTTGGATCTTCTGATCACTGTCTGATACAGGCCACCTGTCTATCACCTACCACACCTTCCCACTCTGAACCTGTTTTGGTGACTAAATGGCATTACGATAGGGCAGACTGGGAGGGTCTTCATGGTTTCTTTATTGATATTCCCTGGATCTCTTTCTTTTCTAATGATGCACACTCCACCTTGAGCCACATACAAGATTTTGTAAAAATTGGAATGGAAACTTTTATTCCTCATCAAAAGTACAGTAAAAGATCTAATTCACCTAAATGGTTTGACCATAATTGTGCTAGAGTAACTGAACAAAAAGCAATAGCCTACAATGCATACACAAGATCAAAAACACATGAAGCCTTTAATTACTTTAGAAACATCAGAAATCATGCCAAAACTGTATTAAACCTAACTAAATCAAACTTTCTCCACAAGCAGGCAAATAAACTTCTAAATAATCCAAATGATAACAAAATATTTTGGTCTACTCTTAACTCATTTAAATCCAAGTTCACTACTGCTTCATCCATTCCACCATTAAAATCTCCGACTGGCAATCTTGTAAGTGACCCACGAGGTAAAGCTAACCTTCTTGCGGATATTTTCTCCACGAACTCAACCTTAGATGAAATAAATCAAGATGTCCCTGTACTTAATTGTAATTCGCCTGAAATTCCCTCACTTAAGATCCACACCAGACATGTCAAAACTATTTTGCAGAATCTCTCAGTAGATAAGGCTCCTGGTCCAGATGAAATTCCTCCAATAGTACTTAAGAATTGCTCCTTGGTGCTCGCTCCTGTATTGGCAAAACAATTCCGTCTGTGTACTCATACCTCATGCTTCCCAGTACCATGGAAAGAAGCAAACATCCATCCCGTTCCTAAAAAAGGTGCCTCTTCAGATCCATCAAACTACAGACCAATAGCTATAACTTCCACTCTTGGTAAAGTCTTTGAAATTATATTAAATAATCACATAATTAAGCATCTTGAGAATAATAAATTAATCAGTGATAGGCAATATGGTTTTAGACGATGTCGATCAACTGCAGACATGCTTTGCCTTCTTACGCATCAAATCAACCAAGCTACAGACCAACATGGTGAAACACATACAATAGCACTGGATATATCAAAGGCATTTGATAGAGTCTGGCATCAATCCTTATTGTCGAAGATGTTATTGCCTTGCATCATTAGTTCCACTAATTTCTTCTTATCTTCATAACAGAAAAATATGTGTAATGGTAGATGGCCTTTATTCTCAATTTCACTCAATAAATGCTGGTGTTCCCCAGGGATCAGTTTTGGCCCCAATTCTGTTCCTCATTCATATCAATGATCTCATATCTTCCACTCATAATCCAATACATTCCTACGCAGATGACTCAACACTCCACAGTTCCTTCACATTTACCAATTCTTTCACCCAACCCGATCTTATAAATTCAAAAATAAACACTGCAATTTCTCTGAACCAGGACCTTTCTAGAATTAATGGATGGGGACAAAAGAATCTAGTTTCCTTTATTGCACAGAAAACCAAGTACATTCAATTTTCTAACCGACAGAATCTCACTGACTCCCATATATTTTTTAATGATGTAAATATTCCCACTTCCCCTAGTATTGACATTCTCGGTGTAACATTAACTACTAACTTGAGCTGGACACATTATGTTAGAGGCATTGCTAAGAATGCCTCTAAAAAACTGGGACTCCTGTACAGAGTTCGAGAATTCTTCACTGACGAGCAGTTGGCCGTGATATATAAAAGTCAAGTGCGTTCTCAGATGGATTACTGTTCATCTCTGTGGGGTGGAAGTGGAGTGGTTGCATTGAGGCAGTTGGACAAAATTCAAAATAAAGCTATTAGATTAATCAATAACCCTGCAATCACACAGGACCTTCCTACATTATCCATACGAAGAAACGTTGCATCCCTTGCATTATTCTACAGATATTTTCACAGCAATTGTTCCGAGGAACTTGCTTCAATTGTGCCGCCTCTCCACATCTTTCCCCGTAGAACTAGGGCAGCTGAGAGCGCCCATGAATTTACACTTTCTCCTCCACAATGCAGAACTTCTGCTTATCAGAATTCATTTATCCCCAGAGCTACTACTCTTTGGAATTCACTTCCCTCGAATTGCTTTCCACAAACTTACAATCTACAAATGTTTAAATCCAGTTGTTACAAACATTTTATGAATGGAGGATGCCTTTAGTCACATGGACCTTTTTGTTTTGTCTGTGTTTTTCCTTCCTCCGTTAATTGTCTCTTAACCCGTTGAGCCCCGGCTAGTTATAATATTTTGTTCACCCCAGTCCCAAGCCATTTTCACTTATTTTTTTTGTTTGCTAAAATGGAAGACAAGGATGAGAAATGAAAAAACAAAAACAAAAATCGCCTCTGCCATTTTTTTTTGGGGGGGGCCTCAAAAAAATTTGTTGAGCCAAAATGGAAGAGAATGGTGAGAAATGAAGACAAAAATAAAAAACAACTCATTTCGGTCATTTGGGGGGCGGGGGGGGGGGGGGTTCAATAGTTCGTCTCCCCCGCATGACCACCCGCCCGGGAGCACTAGGGTAAAAACTGAGTATGGCATTGTACGGCATACATCCTAAGGAGTATCTCACATAAATCTCAAGCCTCTAGCTCCCAGACGACCGGAGTAATGAAGGTTCAAAGTGGCGGTGAACTAGGGGTGTAAACTATCCCCACTAAGCCCACCACCACCAGCCGCGCGGCTGTCTGGGCCCGCTCACACCTACTGGCCCGGCTCCCACACACACTACGGTACCGCCCCCTCCTATTCTCCCGCCATTTCCTACCTTACGAGCCACGTAAGTGTTTTTTATATGTCGGACGCACGTGATGCGTCGCTGGGAGTTGGTGATCAAAGACTGCCGACGCAACACGTGCGACGCTGGGTCTCAACGGGTTAAAAAAAATAAAATAAAAAATTGAATGGTATGTTTCCCTTTTTAGGTAAGACATATATATGGACAGATAGTGAGCTATGTTTGCACTGGATAGCTAAGGATGATAGTCACATAGTTTATGTGCGTAACAGAGTACACAAAATAAAGGAACTGCAAATGAACTATACATTCATGCATGTTAAGTCCAAGGATAATCCGGCTGACTTGGTGAGCCGAGGTGTTGGTGTCAAGAAACTGATTAACGAAACTCTGTGGTTTCAGGGTCCGGTTTGGCTACGTCAGAGTGATTGGCCAGAATAAAAATCATACCAGAAGGTTAATGATGATAAAGTTCATATGGACCCAATAATTATCCCAGAGCCTTCAGTGATTGACATCACCAAGTTCTCCAATTTGGACAAACTATTAACTGTAACTAAATTTGTGTTTAAGTTCCTGAGCAAGAAGGTAAAGATGGGTGAATTAGACCCACTTACCTACTGGATCAGAAGGATACAAGCTGAAAAGTATGAGGAGGAATTAACACAGCTACGTAAACCCAATCCCAAGCCAACCAAAAGAATGAAGGACCTTGGGCTGTATCTAGACCATCAAGAATTAATATGTTGTCGAGGTCGTATTGGTAAAGGTGATCTACCCCTCAAAACTCGGCATCCGATCCTATTGCCCAAAGATTGCGACCTCACCAAATTGATGGTTTTAAAAGCGCATGAAACCACTAAACACGGTGGGGTAGCAGACACTCTAGCCTATATGCGACAAACATATTGGATACCCCAGGGACGACAAGCTGTTAAACGCTGTATCAAGAATTGCATTATTTGCAAGAGGTATACAGCTGTCGCTATTCCTTACCCTGGACCACCAGCTCTTCCGCCAGACCGCATACACCAAAGGACACCGTTTGAGGTAACAGGTATAGATTATACTGGTGCCATCACTCTCACAGGAGATGATGGTCCACCCAAGAAGGTTTACATATGTCTATTCACCTGTACCAGCACTCGGGCTATCCATTTGGAAATAGCGGAGGACATTAGCTCGGAAACCTTTATACATTTATTTAGAAGATTTGCAGCTCGGCGAAGTTGTCCCAGATGTTTGATTAGTGACAATGGGACAAATTTTGTGGGCGCATCACCGTTGGTTTCTGAACTATTAATGGGCAACGCAGTACAGCAAATGTTAGATTCTAGAAATTGTTATTGGTCATTCACAACTCCCAGAGCCCCTTGGCAAAATGGATTTACAGAGAGAATGATAGGTATCGTAAAATCGTGCCTGAAATGGGTTCTTCACAAGTCCAAGGTCACCTTGGATGAGTTAAGAACTATTGTCACCGAAATAGAAACCAGAGTAAATAATCGACCACTAACGTATCAAGATGACAACAATCTGGAAATTGAGGCCTTAACACCGGCTCATTTATTGGTAGACGATTGGACCCAGTCCCACATTTGGACGTGACCGAGGAATTAGTGGATCCCTCCGTTAATGAAGCAGATGCACACTTGCGACGAAGCTACCATAAACTCTGCAAAATACTGGATGCCTGGAACAAACATTGGGCATCTGAGTATATCTTGAGCTTACGGGAGAGGTATTATGGTGCGAATTCTGCTAGTAACCGTCACAAACCGGTAGTGGGAGACATAGTCTTGTTGAAAATGGACCAACCTCACTCTAAATGGCCCTTAGCAAGGATCCAAGAAGTCTATCCTGATTCCGAAGGAGTTATCAGAACCGTTAAGGTTGTATCTCGAGGACAAACCACTCTCCGAACTGTAGATCGTCTCATACCTATGGAACTCGCCATCCCACCGGAAGAAGAACAGCAACCCATAGTAATAGGGAGCCCAAGACCACCACGAGCAGCTGCTGCGGGGTCTAGAAGAAATTGGCGGGATTTGTTAGCCGCAGGTGATATAACATGATGCGACACATCATACTTCGCCGGGCCCCAATCTGTGAGAAATAAATTGACTACACCGGTATCTGGGGAATGTTGGCAACACCTTCCGATAGGGTAACCTCACTAGAGTGAACAATTTCCTACCAGAACCCGGTGATTGTAGAGATGAATTAATGTTAGGTAATTTAGTACTGTATAAGATTACCTTGATCAAGTTAATTTAGTTATAAAACCTTGTAGAAATAAGTTTAGCAGAACTGTAAAGAGGATCAGTTTAAATATTCCCGCGACCGCATACGCGATCCACCGTTTGCTTTAGGGTCGTTAATATCTTGATATTATGTTCACTAAATCGTTGTGAAACGATGTTCACCTTTATAATTATATAATTTAAATGCTGATAATTATTTATATGATTTCGTGAAGAGGGAATGAACCCTTGGTAACGAATTAATATATAGTTTATTTAAGAGTCGGAAATTGAAGTTCCGATCAGACGCTAGTAAACATCTGAACGGTAGAAAACCGTTCCGTCCACTAGTATGGTTCCTCCCTAACTCACCCTACCAGTAACATGGGAGTTTAGCGTATAGCGGTATATTTTTCCCAGCTACGCTCACTACTGGCTACACTGCCGGCCTCTCGAGAACACAGGGAGGGTGAGTTAGTGGGCGGCGGTAAGCCCTGGGTGTCGGCCGTGTGGCCTGCTGCGCTCCCGGCCATTTGCACTCGATTTTAACCCTTTAAAAGACTTAATAATGCTCCTAACTTGCTGCTTTTTGGATACAGACTTAAGTCGGGCCCCGCTCTTTAAGTGTTAAGCAATAATTTCTAAATATTTTGTATTAATGCAATAATAACAAAATGAGATCGCACTTTGTGGGGAAAGGCTAATTGTTTTATAATTTTAACTCCTTCAGCACAATGACACCTTATTACCTTTTATTCAGGCTAAATTAGACTATGTTTTATGCAGTTTAAGCCCCCCTATTGCTATG